>CM035438.1:17791311-18041311 GCA_020310875.1 Ceratopteris richardii
TGATGGATTTTTTTGAAGATATGAATCAACAAAGAGGTATCATGTCTAATTCCACTTTTAGAGAATTCTATAATGAATGACTCGAACAAGTGATGGATATCCCTAAATTGCCTTTGTTGCCATAATTGGAACCAAGTTAAAGCAGTATTCTTTAACGTTATTCCAAATTCATAGTATTGTGTGAACATGTCTTCTACTTGCTTCACTTGTAGCACTTGCTTAAATTTTGCAACATGATCATAGAGATCTCCTATCCCATCAAAGTAGTTTTTCATTGACTTTACTAACTGAGTGGGTCTTAATACCCTGGGATGTTCACGTGGTCTAGGTAGAGGAAAATCATCTCTATCACCTTATATTTGTTGGTGCATACCAATCACCAATTGAAGGCTTGGAAGACCAAATGATGAAGGAAGAATCAATTCCTAAAGTGTGGAAGAAGATTACATTCAGAGGACAAGAGAAGTGTACACATATGTACATTAGCATAGTCATAGATGACTTAGATCATTTTGTTCAGTAAGAATTATGTACAAATTATCTATAAATACCTTGAGAAAAGTCGGGGCATGTATGAGAGCATATGTGACAATAGTTAGATGTCAAGAATGAGGGAGATAGAAGTCATTAGATAGAGGAAAGTGAATTTGAGTTAGCTCTCATCACTCAGCTGTATTTTCTCTGAGTAAATGAAAAGATTTGCGCCCGATGTTTCTGCGTGTTCTCCTTCTACAGTAGATCAATTGTGAAATGCTTTTGTACAAGTCTAAGTTGAGAGTTGCTTGACCTCTGTGCAAAGTTTTAGCTTCCAATTGTAATCAGGCTGAGTGAATTAAGTATAGGAACATTCATATGTGAAGCATGTTCACTAGTTCCTAAAACAGGCGCAGATTTCGAAGTCAATGTTTTGATCATTTCTCCTAGCACAGTTTAAAGTGTTGCATGAGTGAGGGCTTAATCTTTAAGTTGAAAGATAAGCTACTCATGTCTAGAAGCATTTTGTAAAACGGGTTCTATTCAAGGAGAACCAAGTCTTAAAAGTTACAGGTGTAAAGTCGACTGTTTTGGATAACAGTTTCTGACATAGGTAACTTGTGAAATCAATTTCTCAAGTTATACTTAACTTTTTGAAGTGATTCAACTTGGAGTAGATGCGCAATCTCTAGGAGATAATTCGTACAAAGTTTCATCAAAAACTTTACAGATTTGATAGGTCAATGTGAATGAACAATGCAGCAGACTTTTCTGTGTATCATCTTCTTCACAGATTTGTTAATTTCTGATAAGTTAGCAATTGATCCTCTAAATTAGTGAAGTGTTTGACTTACTCTTGGTATAGAGGTGCTCTAATCACAAGAGTAAGTTGTTCTTTTGGAGATTAACATTCTCCATCAGTGGTATCAGAGCAGGAGACATCAATTTGAAGAAAGGAGGATCCCGACTGCTGCAGATTCAAGAAATTCAACACTTGAAGGACTAAGAAGTGAAAGCTTGGAGTCAAAAGCTCGAGGAGAAGATTATTTGACATCAAGAAAGGCAAAAGGAGTTCAATTCGAAGTAAAGGTACATACATTGTTTGTAAAGCTTGAAGTTTTCAATATACAGGTGGATACAAGATGGGAGAAAGCTTGCAGATTGATAAGCTAGATAGGGAGAACTATCCAGCATGGTCCATGAGGATGGAAGCACACCTCATGAGCAAAGATCTTATATCATTTATTACAGGAGATGAAGAAAAACCAGAGTTTGCAGATCCAAGTATTCCTACTAGGGAAGAGCTTGCAATGTTGAAGACTTGGATGAGAAAGGATGCTCAAGCAAGGAGTATCATCTACATGTCTGTAAATGATTACCTTTTACCTCACATCAGAGGTTTGGAAAGTGCCACAGATGTCTGGAATGCCTTGGAAGAGCATTTCCAAAATACAACTAAGTCAAGGAAGTCCTCACTATGGGCTGAATTCACAACTTTCAAGAAGAAGAGCTCACAATCAATTTCAGATTATGTGGCAAGGATGAAAGATATTGCAGATAGCTTGGGAGCAGTGGATGAAGATATTGAAGAAGAAAAGTTGGTAAGACAAATACTTACAGGTCTAAGAGGTGATGAGAAGTGGAAGCCTTTTATCTTGTCCATAGAATTTTCACTTGATCACTTTACTCCTGATCTTAATCAATTGCTAGGACACATGCTAACTTTTGAGCAGGATCTTAAAGGAGACAATGATAGAAGTACAAGTCAAGCCATGTACTCCAAGGATAAGAAAAAGAATGGCAAGGGAAAGCAATCAAATGATGATGAAGGGAATTCAAATCAAGCTAACTTCACAAAAGGGAAGACAAATTTCAGAGGTAAAGGAAGAGGAGGTAAGAACAAAGATAATGCTAAAGCTTGTTGGATTTGTGGCAGAACAAATCATTTGGCAAATGATTGTTGGTATAACAATCAAAGTGGAGGATACAACAATCAGAGTTATAATCAAAGAGGTAGAGGAGGCAGAAACCAAAGAGGCAATTACAGAGGAAGAGGAGGTAGGACATCATATGGTACAGGAGGTGGAAGAAACTTCCAATCTCAGTCCTACAACAATAATTATTACAATTATGCATCAGATCAGAAGGATGACATGACTCTTATCTTGAATGCAACTCATGAATCAATGGGAGAAGATCAAAGAGTGTTTTATATTGACTCAGGGTGCAGCAACCATCTGAGTGGGAATCTATCCTTGATGACTGATATGGAAGCAAGGGTGAATGGACATACAGTTCAAACAGGTGACAATACCAAACATAAAGTGGAGAGCATTGGATCAGTGAAGACAAAGAATGGAAGTACACTTCTGAGCAAGGTACTTTATGTTCCTACTATTCCTAAAAATTTGATAAGTGTAGGGCAAATTGTGGAGAAAGGATATGAGGTAAGATTCACAAATGATGGTGTCTATGAACAAGATCCAAATCAGGGATATAGAACCATAATTGCAGGTAAAAAGGAAGGAAGATTGTTCACTCTCAAGGTTCAAGGTAATGTGGGACATGCATTGTTTACCTATGGAGGTCAAAAGGTATCTGTATTAGACCTATGGCATAAAAGGCTAGGTCATTTCAATGAGAGAGCTATAAAGGAGATGTCAAAGAATCAGGTAGTGCTTGGATTGCCAAACATTGAAGGGCAACATATGGTGTACAAGTGTGAAGCTTGTCAATTAGGTAAAGCACATAAAGGTTCTTATAACAAATCAGGGTACAAGTATTCAAATATGCTTGAATTGGTTCATACAGATGTATGGGGACCCTCAAGGGACTATAGCATAAATGGATCCAGATATTATGTGTTGTTTGTTGATGATGCAACCAGGTGGATTACTTTGTATGTAATCAAGGACAAATCAGAAGTCTTCAAGACATTCAAACACTTTCATGCTTATGCAGAAAGGATCACAGGACAAAAGCTCAAGAGGTTAAGATCAGATGGAGGGGGAGAGTATTTCTCAAAAGAGTTTGATGATTATTTGTGGAATGCAGGTATCAAAAGAGAAGTGACTTGCAGGTACTCCCCTCAACAGAATGGAGTAGCAGAAAGGAGGAATAGGACTCTTGTAGAGTTTGCAAGAGCCATGATGAAGGAAAAGAATTGTCCAAATTACTTATGGGCAGAGGCCATTAACACTGCAACATACCTTGTGAATAGGTTGCCTTGCAAAGCTTTGGATGGAGGAACCCCTTATGAAGCATGGTGGGGTAAGAAGCCTAGTCTTGATCATTGTAAAGTATTTGGATGTATTGCATATGCTTATGTTCCTTCACAATTAAGACATAAGCTAGAACCAAAAGCAGAGAAGTATGTGTTTATTGGATATGATGATAGACAAATGGGTTACAGGTTGTGGAGTCCATCCACAAAGCAATTTCTTGTTACTAAAGATGTGACATTTGATGAGCAAAACATGTGGTATATAGGATCACCATGAGTATACAGGTGTTGAAGAAATTCAAAGGAAAGGAAAGGCAAAGGTAAAAGTATGTGAAGAAATTGTTGATGAAGTTGATTCTAGATGTAGAGTGCAGGATCATGTAGAAGAAAGGCCAAGATTTGATCCAGAATCAAATGAGGCTGAAACTTCAAGAAGTGCAGAAATCAGGAGATCTACAAGAGAAAGGAAAGAGCCTATAAGGTATAGTTATGATACATCTTTCCTAACAACAAAAGATTATGCCTACATTGTGAAAACAGAAGAAGATCCAACCACTTATGAAGAAGCCAAAGGTAAACAGAATTGGGAGAAGGCAATGCAAGAAGAGTATGATGCTCTACTTGAAAATGAAACTTGGGAATTAGTACCAAGACCAAAGAATCAGAAAGTCATTGGATGCAAGTGGGTATATAAAACAAAGAGGTTTGCAGATGGTAAGGTGTCTAGATATAAGGCTAGACTTGTGGTTAAAGGTTATGCCCAAACTTATGGGGTAGATTATGATGAAACCTTTAGTCCTGTTGCTAAGATGTCTACAATTAGGACATTGATTGCTATTGCTACTTGCAAGGGATGGAAATTATCACAATTGGATGTGAAGAATGCATTTCTTAATGGTTACATTGTAGATGAAGTATATATGGAGCAACCAGAAGGCTTTATGGAATCAATTGGATCAGATTATGTGTGTAAGCTCAAGAGAGCTTTATATGGGTTGAAGCAAGCCCCAAGAGCTTGGAATTACAGATTGGTCAAGTTCTTGAATGAATGTGGATTTCAAGCATCAAAGGCAGATAGTAGCTTGCTAGTGAAGGCAAGTGAAAATGGATACATTTACATGTGCATTTATGTTGATGATATTATTGTTACAGGAACAGATGCTCAAGGAATCAATGAACTCAAGAAGCAAATAGAGAAGGAGTTTAAGATAAGTGATTTGGGAAACTTATCTTATTTTCTAGGAATGCAGATTGTGTATACTCAACATGGAGTATATGTTTCACAAGAGAGATACTTGAAGAATCTTCTAGTCAAGTTTAACATGGAAGATTGCAGGACCTCAACTACACCATTGGAGGTAAATCATAAATTAAGTAGGTATGGAGGTGAAGAGTTCAATGATATGAAGAAATATCAGAGTTTGGTAGGTAGTTTAATCTATGCTACCGTGACAAGGCCAGATCTATCATATGCAGTAGGTGTGTTGTCACAATTCATGCATTGTCCAAAGAAGACTCATTGGATTGCAGCCCAAAGGGTACTCAGATATATCAAGGGAACCCTAAGTGAAGGTTTGTATTATGGTTTCACTTCTGACACAAGAATCAAAGTGTTTAGTGATGCAGATTGGGCAAGTGACTCAGATGATAGAAGGTCTACTCATGGATATCTATGTTATGTTGGAGATAAGTTAGTATCTTGGTGTTCAAAGAAGCAACATACAGTTGCTTTATCATCCACAGAAGCTGAGTATAAGGGAATGGTAGAAGCTGCAAAAGAAGTGATATGGTTGAAGACCTTGATGAAGAGTTTTGAGTTTGATCATAGTACTCCAATAATTTTTGGAGACAATATGAGTTCTTTGTATTTGGCAGCTAACCCTGTTTTTCATGCCAGGACTAAGCATATAGAGATTCAGTATCATTTCTTGAGGGAAAAGGTACTAGATAAAGAGATTGAAGTGATGTACACTCCAACAAAAGAACAAGTGGCAGATATGATGACAAAGAGTTTGGATGGACCTAAGTTACAAAGGTTCAAAGACATGGCAAGTATCAAGAAGACAGAGAAAACCTCAATTGATGATTGAGGGGGAGCTGTTGGTGCATACCAATCACCAATTGAAGGCTTGGAAGACCAAATGATGAAGGAAGAATCAATTCCTAAAGTGTGGAAGAAGATTACATTCAGAGGACAAGAGAAGTGTACACATATGTACATTAGCATAGTCATAGATGACTTAGATCATTTTGTTCAGTAAGAATTATGTACAAATTATCTATAAATACCTTGAGAAAAGTCGGGGCATGTATGAGAGCATATGTGACAATAGTTAGATGTCAAGAATGAGGGAGATAGAAGTCATTAGATAGAGGAAAGTGAATTTGAGTTAGCTCTCATCACTCAGCTGTATTTTCTCTGAGTAAATGAAAAGATTTGCGCCCGATGTTTCTGCGTGTTCTCCTTCTACAGTAGATCAATTGTGAAATGCTTTTGTACAAGTCTAAGTTGAGAGTTGCTTGACCTCTGTGCAAAGTTTTAGCTTCCAATTGTAATCAGGCTGAGTGAATTAAGTATAGGAACATTCATATGTGAAGCATGTTCACTAGTTCCTAAAATAGGCGCAGATTTCGAAGTCAATGTTTTGATCATTTCTCCTAGCACAGTTTAAAGTTTTGCATGAGTGAGGGCTTAATCTTTAAGTTGGAAGATAAGCTACTCATGTCTAGAAGCATTTTGTAAAACGGGTTCTATTCAAGGAGAACCAAGTCTTAAAAGTTACAGGTGTAAAGTCGACTGTTTTGGATAACAGTTTCTGACATAGGTAACTTGTGAAATCAATTTCTCAAGTTATACTTAACTTTTTGAAGTGATTCAACTTGGAGTAGATGCGCAATATCTAGGAGATAATTCGTACAAAGTTTCATCAAAAACTTTACAGATTTGATAGGTCAATGTGAATGAACAATGCAGCAGACTTTTCTGTGTATCATCTTCTTCACAGATTTGTTAATTTCTGATAAGTTAGCAATTGATCCTCTAAATTAGTGAAGTGTTTGACTTACTCTTGGTATAGAGGTGCTCTAATCACAAGAGTAAGTTGTTCTTTTGGAGATTAACATTCTCCATCAATATTCTGGGTACTCATTGTCTTTCCACTCTATCGGTGCCCATGGTTGGTCTATCTCTCCTTATGGGATGAGTGAAACTTACTTCTGGTCTTTCTTTGTTCTTCTCTCTTTGAAGGCCATTGGCTGATGGTGTTCCAACATCCTGATGGTTTGTGTTTACATTTGCTCGATATGGAGGAAATACTAAATCATGTCTCCATGCATAGCTATTTCTCATGTGGTCTGGTACTACAAATACTCATTCTGAAGTATCATCTAGATATAAAACCTTTCCAGGTGTATCTGGGTCCTTGAATTTGTAAATTGAGATGGAACCTACCTCAATAGGTTGTTCCATTATGTACCTCCAAAATGCTTCGTCCGTTTCTTTATTCACAAACAACTCTATGCTTCTATTATCCTAAGGGATCCAATCTAGGATTAGTACTCTTGTGAGTACAGATTTCCCTCTAGGTGTCCTAGGTTTGTCTCCTAGTGGTTCTTTTCCTTGTGTTCTCGCTTTCGTCTCTAGCTAAATTACACCAAATGCATTGGTATTATTTGTCTGCGTACTTTTGATGTACATTGTTCCTTCTTTGTCTATGTATGCATCTCTCTCGAATTCCACCACTGAACGTTCCAATCCAAGGGGTTGATTCGGATTATGCATTTGCACCACTTGTCTTTGCAAACCATCCTCATAAATGTGGGCACCTAAGTGGTTGGTTCAGAAAAATTCTAATTGAGTTCTGTAGGGTCCTTCTGGTCTTTCCAAATATGCTATTTTTGACCCTCTTCTGGTATTTTTATGCTAAAAGCCATTTCTGACTCACTTGTATCTGATCCCAACTTGTAAGGATAACTATTCAATTGCTAAGCCCACGAATGTGCAGTAGTTCCTACACTTGCTTCTGAAGATCTAACGCTTCGTCGGTCTGACTTACCTATATGCTTGCCTGATCTAAGGTTCATGAATTTACTTCCTTTGACTATTAATGTTCCTTGTTTTTAATTGCTTGTTTCTTTTTTAATCCCTTTAGATTCTTGTCTTATCTCCACTTATGCGTCAAGAATTCGATTTTTGTTGTATCTTTGAGTTTTTGTTCCGTCAGACTTAAGTTCTTTTCTTTAGGTTTTCTTATCACTCACTTTTATCTTAGCCTTGGACTTGAAAAATTTAAGTCTCTTCAACTTGATACGTTCCTATCATCGTTCTACTTTAATCCATGATGCTAAACGTTTAGCCTAAGCTAATAATTGACTGAGGGTGTTGAGTATTCTTCCAACCTCGAGTCACTTTGTTTGATAGCTTTGATGCCCAAGAAGTTGCAATTCCCAAGCCTTGCGTTCTTCACTTCCTTGCTTTGATTGTCCTGAATAGCTCTTGCTAGACCTATAAAAATCCAATGTTTAGACCAACTTTTAAATGGATGCTCAAGTACTTTGATATATACACCTTTTAAGTCCTTTCTCTTTTGGCCAAATTTCTAATGTCCCCTTTTTTTTCCTAGTCCCAACAATGGGTCAACCTCAAATTATCTTCTCTAAAGCTAAAAAAACAGACTTCGAATGAAAAAGATATAAGCGTTCAGGTCCGCGAGGGTAAAACTTGACAAACAAATCTTTCTTCAAATATGAGTTAAGGGGCCTCTAAGGAGGTGTCACCCAAAAATTATCCCAGTTTAGCCTAAAAATAGCCCAAAAACTCAAACCCTAATTTTTAACGTTTTGGGTGAATAATCGCGATGGTCTGAGAAGATTGCGATGGTCTCGCACTGTCGCGATGGCTCAGGTGAAATATCACAAGGGTGTGGTACAATCGTGATGGTCCGAGTCTACAAGGCATCACAACGGTCTAATCGGGGAGCAATCGCAATGGCGTGAGTCAATGGTCAATGCAACCGTCACGATGGCATGAGCCCGTCGTGATGTTCATGAGGTGCGATGGCTTTAGCCAATCACCATGGTCCAATTTTGAAGGGTCGCGATGGAGTACCTAGTATTGTCATGATGGTCTATCTTGACACATGGCAGATGAGTCATCGCGATGGCATGGGGTCGACGAGATCATCGCGATGGTCAGTGATGGTCCTGAGGGTTCAAGTGAACCATTTTGATGGTGTGAGACTGTCGGGATGGTCTAGCCAAGCCGTTGAGATGGCATGCGGCAATCCTGATGGTATGACACAATCGCGATGGCATGAGCCTGACGTGATGGTCCACCAAACTATGAATTTATGAAATGCACCTATGGATTCATGTGTGCGCAAGTGTCGTCTACCTCGTGGTGTGGTCGCTTACCAAAAATGCTGACTTTGTCAGACCATTACGATGGTCCAACTCCAAAGGTAGATTATGACTGAAAGTAGATTTTTTTACCTTTTGGAAGATTTCTTGCTGCTCTGGAGCACTGTACTTGCAAGAAAACTCAAAAATGCACAAGCTCATGCAAGCAAAAAATCTCTCTCTCTCTCTCTCGCATGCACAAATGAGGGGAAATGAGGAGAATGGGTGGATATGGTGAAATTTCTGAAATTTTTGGAGTGGAAGAAGATGATGCGGTTGTGAAGAAGGAGTGTAGAGGAGATGAGAAACACTAAAAATATCTTAAAAACAACAACAAATATGAAACTTTTTACCTTCCAATGCCACTTCTTGCCTTTTTACCTTCCAATGCCACTTCTTGCTATACTCTTACCATCACACATTCATCCTAGACTCGATCTCCGACAACAGTGCCAAATTTGATGCTGTTCTAGCACAATGGTAAGTACCACATTAAGAAGCTACACCTCCTTAATGTCAATCCACAGAAGAGGTAGGAGTGATATGAAGATCATGAATGCGAGATGTAGTAAGAATGAAGGTGAGAAGCATAGAGATGCACACACACATACACACACACATGTAGGAGACAAACAAGACACAATAGAAGGTAGGAAAATATACTCTATTACTCAAGATCTCAATTACAAGCTCAAAATAGCTCTAAGCTCACACTAGCCAAGACTAAAAAACCTCAAAAATGAGCTCTCTAGCTCTATTTATAGTTTTTAGACTAGTTTTGACCGGCTTCACATCTAATGACCGGCATAGTTAAAAAATAGGTTCTAAGTGCTATTTGGAAGGGTAAACCGAGTCTAAAAATAGCCAAAATTGGTAGGCTTGTTCTACTTAAGCTCCTCAAGCTTGAGGACTCCTCGACTTGCACAGAATGGAGGATATAATTACAAAAGTGGTTGTTCTATGTTTACATATGGTACAAGAGTGATGAAAATCATTGTTGAGGGTTTTGAAAAAGTATTTTGAAACATAGGTCTTTTGAAAAATAATCAGACCAGCTCCCCACTACTTCATTGTGATCCACCTTCACATGCTTCCGTGCCATCTGTGCCTCTGGCTACTACCAACAAAATGGCCCCTAATTCTTCACATTTGTGGCTTTTATGCTCTTTTGGAGAGAATCACAATTTTCTTCCTAGAGAGAGTCACGATTTCCAACAAATTTCTTTTCTACATAAATGGGAAGGCTTGTTCCTATCTACTTGGGGTTGGATGCTCCTAGGTCCCTATAGGACAACTCTTCCTTAGTGTTACAAAATTGGAGGTCTTATGTACAACACATCAAGATAACACACTATTTGAGGTACTTTGTCAACATCTTCTCCCCCTCCTAGAATTTTTGATGTCCTCATCAGAATTTGGAAATATGTACATCTCATGTGGTAGTGGTTTTTCTTAATCTATTATGTGCCTAAATACTACTACTATTTATCTCTGTTTGTACACTTTGTGGAGGTGCTTGTGTTGCTCCTTCTCTTTTATGTTAATGTTTTTGATGAGCTTGACTAAAGCCTTCCTCTAGTTGAAAACCAGTGCTAGTGCATCTACTATGTTTCAGCTCAGACACATACCTCAAGACCCACAGAGACTCATCCAAAAATCTTCGAGTCCATCTCAAAAAAGCCTGTAGCAAATGCATCCTCAAATTTTTGTAAATAGATGCTCTGTATAAATATAACACGGACATAGTATGCCATTCGACAGTCTCTATCTCACATTCTGCTGAGGTAAAAAAGGAGCATATTTGTGCTTGAATGGAAGCCCAATACTTTTAGAGCTTTCATGTTAACTTCTGAAAAACTCTCTAGATAGGTCTTTATCATAGTTAGTATGTGGGCTTGTACAATGATTGCTGAGTCCTGTACATCTCTCATGTCCTCCAAGAAGGTCTCGATGACTTGAAGCATATATGACTTGGTTGGCCAACCATGCGAATGTCCTACTAGCTTTGTAGAATTCAGCCAGGCTTGTGGTATTTGTCTACTCCTCCGACATTCCCAAAATCTCGGGCAATCCCTTCGACAGGCACATGGACAATATGCCGGATTAAGCTTGAGGCTAACCGGAGCATTTGTCCATACATGATGGCATTCCTTTTGCTTATTCAGAAATTCCCTTTGCCATCGTGGGCTAACCTTATTAAAATAATTCTTTTGTTAATACAAACTGGCTCTATGAGTACTCTAAAAATTGGTCAAGATCCTTCTTCAAAATGTGTGCCTGATACTATTTTATTGACTTGCGTATGTATACTATTGGCATGTCCAAGATGTCAAAATTGGACAGCGTTTCCGATGCTAATTTGGCCTCATTTCTATCATATAACTGCTTTAGGTATTTAATTCTACTGTTCCTATCACTAAGTAGTGTACATGAGAGGGGTGGTTCCTCAAGACCTAGCTCATTGATTTTGTCATTCATTTCATTTATATTTTTTGCCTCCATCTTTGCATCCTTGATGGGGCTTTTGTCTCCTTGTTCTATCTCCTGAGCCTCTTGTTGAATGTGACCTTGCACATGTGAGACTTTGGTTTCCCATAAGATGAGCTCTCTTATTTCACTCTCCACTTCATCCCGGCATACTTCTACTGTTTTCTTAATCTGAGACTTGAGTGTTGTGCAATATGTAAACATTTCTCTCGAATATTCATGCAATTGTTTAACTTTATCTTCCACCTTTACCTTTGTCGCTAACTGTGCCTTTACCTGGGAGCCTTCTCTTCTGGAGTTTGCTAGCTCTCTCTCTAGTTCATTTATTCTCTCTACGTCTTGGCTACTCCGAACAGCTGTGCTACTGTCCAGATCCAAAATGGACAACATCTCATCATTTTTCTCCTTGATCTTCTTGAATGAGGAATAAAGTACATAGTATTTCTTTTTTTCATTCTCTATTTCTTTATCTTTTCCTGAGTACTATACTTTTTTTTTCTTGATTTTCTCCAAGAGCTCTTGGATTGTCTAGTCTCTTACATGAGCGGCCTCTTCGCTCTCTATACATTTATGCTCCAAGTTTCTTTGTTCCATTCTATTGTCCTCCAGATCTTGCATGCACTTCTCTTTTTCTTGCGGGAGATTCGACACTTCAACTTTCTAGCTTTGTAGGTAAAGTTGGCATTCTCCTAGCTCATCCGTGACTATCATAAATGCAATTCTTTCTAACTGGATCTCTCTCTTTATTCATTATCATTTCACCAAATCTACTTTCCATTTCTTAACGTTCTATCTCATCCCCACTCCTTTGGTGTCTTGCGGCTATGATCTCCTTCGTTACCTTCATCATTTCTCCCTGAAGTATTTCATTGTCCTAATCCAAAGCCTTATTTTGCTTGATTAAATCTTTCCTTTTCATCTTCCAGGTTTCTACTAATTATCTTTTCTCCTCTTCCATTCGTAGACCTGTTAGTAGTGCCCATCTTTACCCTTGAGAGAACTGTTCTACTCTTTGATTGATCATGGTCTTGATTTATTGCAAGTCCATATGCTCTTCCTTTTCCTGGCCTTGGGTTAGACACAATTGTAGTGCTTTATCGTCAGTTTCAAATCTCTCATGCCCTAGCTTTGTTGACTTAACTTCTTCTCCTTTCATTCCTTTGTCTATTTGTGTCACGATTTCTGGGTTTTCTTGAGTAAGACTAAGCGGGAGTGTAGTGGTGTTTTCTTCCTTTTGTTCATCTTTCTCTTCATTTTCCTCTGTACTTTTTTGTCCTCACTTTAGATTTCCCTTTCTAACTGATCCGCCTCCACATCCTCCATACTCTTTTGTTGCTTTCTTTGTTGGATTGCTCTTCCTTTATCTAGATATTCTCTTCTTATATGGCTCCTTCTTGGAGGCCCTTTGATTTGCTTTGAGTTGTCATAGTCATTTCCTTAGCCATGTCTTCAGTTTGCTCCTCTCCTTGGAATATGATGTATTATTCTCTCTTGGGCTTTTCCGGATGTAGTTGCTCTCCAGGTATTTCTGCCACAACCTTGTGGATTACCTTCTATTCTTCAGCTTTTTCCATTATAACATAAGGTTCACGGTACATCAAGTCTTCTTGTTTTTTATCTTCATCCTGACAAGTGGTTGGAGCCAATGTTTTCTCCTTTTGTGTTTCCTTTACTGCCTCTATTCCAAATCCCATGAATGCATCAAAGAAATCATCTATCATCGAAATCTTCTTCTTGGAATTCATTGTAGAACTTTCCAAGAGAGGAATTAAACATGATATATCCACCCTGATACACACATTCAAATAGAATCCAAAAGAATCAATCAGGTTAGCTGCCACAGGGCTCAAGTAATACATAGATAGGTGCACCCCTCAAGAAAGAGCTTCTATGCAAAAGAGGATATCTTTGTTAACAAAGGGCTTATACAATGCACAATTGAGAACTCTAGTCTATTGTAGAAGGTGCATAACCCTGGATGATTGCATAAGGGAAGCCATTGACATTGATGATAATAAGGGAGAAGATTTAGTGGAAGGGGAAGGACCAACAACATCTTCATCCAAGATAGCCCACACTGTGGAGTAAGCTCAAGCCATAGCAAAACATTTGGACATTGGACTCCAACATGCAAACATCCAAAGAAACCAAAACCCTAGATGCAACAACTATGGAGAGAACCACCACACAAATCTATGCATGAAACCAAGAATGCACTTTCAGGGAGATAAAAGAGTTATCTAGTTCTACCCACCAGAGAGGTAGTGGAACAATGCAGCAAGACAGGCACACCAACCAATGGGGAGGGGAAAGATGTACTAGAATCACTACCTAGTAAGAGATGTAGCGAATCAAGAAGGTCCGCAACCTGTCTTAGGCCAACAACCATTCGCAACTACCAATGTGGTGCGAGATAAGTACATACCTTTAAAAGAAAATTTGGAAAGGGAAATAACACCTTCATCACCATTGTATTATGAGGACTCATAAGAGAGAAGATCCATATCCTACCAAGAAGAGTATCAAAAAGAGGAGACATTTGCAAACAAAGAAAATCAATACATTGCCTATCACAACAGTACTGGGAACTATGAAATGGATCCCACCACTTTCATCTTTGTAGCAAACAAGTTCATGGTCCAACAGAGAATATTGAGTAACCAAAACCCTAGAAAATTTCAAAGGGTAACTTGCGAAATGTGTGCGGGAGATAACTTTATAAGAGATTGCCCTCAACCTCCCATACTAAAAGAAGAATTGTAATGCAAAGACTATGGGAAAGTTCACCTCATAAAGGACTACCCAAGTAACCCTATGTAGCTTAGTGATGATTAGCACCTCCTTTAATGTCAATCCGGGAAGACCTGAGGATGGTATGAAGACCTTGAACAAGTCATGGCACAAGTGGGTGAGTGAGAAGCACACTAACATGCACACACATACACACACGCGCACACAAGGCAAGAACAAAGAGAGAGACAATGGAGTTCGTTAGATTATTCAAAAGTGCTCTTACAAGTTCAATTCTACAACAAGCTAAGCTCTAAATTGAGCTCTCTAGCTCTATTTATAGTTTTTGACTAGTTTTTGGCCTTGTCTAGACCTAATGTTTGGCCTAGTTAAAAATTAGGTTCTAAGGCCTATTTGAGGGCTCAAATGGAGTCTTAAAATGTGAAAATTCATAGGTAGGTACTTCTAATGCTCCTCAAGTTGAAGGTCCCCTTGGCTTGCACCAAATGGAGTCGAAACTATCCCAAACGGTATTTACAAGGTTAAGGTAGTGATGAAAATCACTGTTCAAAGGAGCTTTGGTTGGAAAATTTGGATGGCCTATTTGCCAGATCTTCGTTGACTACTTTGTCTGCTTGTGCCTTCTCTCTGCTCTGGCTCCCTTCTTTGGCTTCCTTGTCTTGTGAGTCCTTGGGTGCTTTGACTGCTGCCAACACCCTCCCTCTCTCGCATCTATCGTCTCTAACAGACCCTTGTTTGGCTGAGCGTTTGACATAGAATTCAACCACGTCTGAAGCTAGGTGTTGTTCTTCCAGCCGCAGCCCTCGTGCTAAGTCTCTCAAGAGGGCATCCCAATCCACTTGACCTGGAACATCCTGGGGTGGCAAACACAGTTGTTCCGAATGTAAAGTTCGTTCCATTGCAAAGAGGTGAGGGAGATGGGAGGGAACAAAGATCTCAGAGTGGTATTCCCAGAATCCTGTGATGAACATCTCTTCAAATGTTTGTTTGTAGCATGCTGGAGGTATTTAATTTGTGCGTGCCATACACATATCACCTGGATGGAGGGGGTTGTACTCATATCATAGACCAAGTCGAGGTTACCTGCTATGAATCCGACACCTGAGAAATGTGGATCTTGAATATGTTTGAAGGTTCTGAAGGTAACCATCATCAACTCAAATATCTTTATGCACATCTGAGCCATCACATCTGGAATGTTTCGTAATCTGACTCCCTAGTGGTACATAGTAGAGAGCATGTAGGCCACCGTAGCTTGTCCCCATGGCGGTGCCACGTATACGTAATTGAGCCACTTTGCAAAGCCTTTGACATTCTTCATAGTGATGGCAAACTCAGGCTATGTGCGTCTTCTGAGTACGAGAGCATAATAGGGATTATACTTAATGAATAGTGGCATGTTATTCCAAGTTCAAACCATCTCAGGGTAAGTTTCTAAGAGTCGTAGCCACCACGTAGGTTGATGAATTGATCCTTGTTTTGCGCTCTCCGGGATATCATCAGGGCTGAATTGAGTGGCAAAGGTTGGAGCCTTGCCATATCATTGTTGAATTTCTCTGTGTAATCTTCCAAGAGCACACAACACAGCACATATTGATCGTCGTTGGTGCCTATCCATATGTGATGAGACATACTTCGGAAATATTCTGATTTGATAATGGTGTCCTCTATCTTACTCATGGACTCAATCTGGACCGCTACTCGATCATCATGTGTATTGGCCGTTTTTTCGAGTTTCTGCATCCATTCTAGGGCTTCTACCTCTAGTGTGTCCAATCCCTGAGAGGTTTGTTGGCCACCCGGCATTGGCATAGGAACGTATGGCACTTCATAGGACTCATCCACTTCTATGGGTACCAATTCTTATGGTTTGGGCTCGATGACTGGGGAGGGTTGTCTTTCATATTGGAGTAACTTGCTTTGCAACTCCGTGACCTGTTCGCTTAGTGCATTGACCTCTCCTGTAGTTGTGGTAGAATCAATGATCTTGGGTTGGGCTTCCTGCATCGTTAGCTATTGACGGAGAGTATCCCGTTCTTTGCCCAACTCATCATGCGCTTCTAGTAGATCCGCATAGCTTTTGAGAATTGTCTTCATAGTCTCGGATGGAACAGCTTTAAATCTTTTTGGGTCGATCTTCTGGGGGGAACCCTCCATGGGTGCCTCTAAATTTTCTTCGTTTTGCCTTTGCAAGCGCTTGTTCTCTTCGAGGGTAGTGGCCATGTGCTTTCTGAGTAAGGTCAGGTTGCGATGGCTTTTAACATGTTCTGATTGATAAAGTTCTAGTAGAGCTATTAGTTTTTTAACTTCAGAGGAGTCGGATGGCTGGGGGGCTTCCAAAAGGTTCTGGTGGGCGTGCTCAAGCGTAGTGTAGCATTGATTGAGGTCAGTGTTTTCTGCTTCCAAAGTTGCAAGCCTCTTCTGTAGTTGCTCCTGATCCATAGTTATTTGGCAATGATGATCTTCTAAGGTTTGGTATTCTATCTAGAACTAATGTACTTATTCGTGTAATGTAGAAAACATGTTATTTACATTTATGAATGCAGGGAAGGTGGAGGATGCAGGGGGAATGGGGAGGGGGAAAGGGATAGTGAATGAAGTGGTCAAGAGAGGTGATGTGGGTGGAGGGGGTATGGGAGATGGTGGTAGAGAGGGGGACGGAGTGGTGTTGTGGCTGGTGATGTTTCCATGGTGTGAAAAGTGTGTGTAAATGTGTAGATGGGAACTGTGGGTGGGGTGGACATGATGTTCATGAATATTGTTGTAAATGTGGGCATTGTGATCCGTCCAAATTGGGTGCCTTGCGAGATAGGAATCCCCATAACATATGTGGTGAGTGTTGAACTTGGGGTGGTAGTGTCATGTGGTGAAGTGAAGTGTGTAGTGAGAGGTGGTGAGGGTGGTGATGATGGTGCCTCGTGGTGTTCCTCTATCTGTGTAGTGTCTCTTGGTGCTGATACATCCATGTGAATTTGCATGCGGGAGCGCATGGGACGGATAGGCACCCGTTTCTCAAAGTGATGAATATAAGCCATAGCTGAATGAATGGCTTCATCCAGGCCCATCGCGTCCACGTGCAGGTTCAGGGATTCAATAAGCAGTTCGTCCACTCCTTAGGCTAACATCTAGCTTATTAGCATCTTTCCTATTTCGAGTGACAGCTTGTGATGCTCTTGGACTCTCTTCATAGTCTCATATAATCTTTTGATTTGCACAGTATATGCGGGGGCACTCGCTAGTTCTATAACTTCTTCGTATTCTTGATCATGTTCCTCATCTGGTTCCTCTTTAGTCTCTTCTTCATCTTCCCCAACTTCCACTACTTCTGGTTGGGTCGGGGCTGAAGTTGTGGTAGGTTGTGGTTCTTGGTTTTGCTCTGCTTCTGTCTCAAGGTTAGACTCATTAATCATCCTAGGGATTCCTTCATCCGTTAGATCATCGAGGGTGTAGCCCTGTGGGAACTCCAGGTCAGAGGGAATCAGAGGGAAAACTAGATTGGGTCCTTCTGCACTCTGTCTAGGTAAGCGAATCGTAAACGGACAGACAAGTCTCATTTGTGGAGGGGTTACCTCTGGTGTGGTGGTGGCTCACCTTGCTTGGGCACAAGGTAATGGGACTGCGCCTCTCATCTTCTTAGATGGAGGTCCCGTTGTTGATAGTCGTCTCTGGAATTCCTGAGCTCCGGACCACACTAGTGCTCTTGGGATAGGCACGTCATAAGCTATGCACCTATAAATGATTCTCGTCAATGCATAACATCCATGAAGCACATTCTTATGTTTCTTATTCGAGTGCTGATGTGCTAGGTGGATTTGATCTATGATCCAGTGTGGTCAATTGATTGTGAGATCCTTTGTCTCTGCCAAGTAGAAGCTGAACCAGATTCTTTTGGTGCCATAGTGAATCGTTCTTAGGTAGGGAAGGTGAAGTGTTGCATGATCGTTCGTAGGTGGAGGGTGATGGTTGGTGTCATAGCTATCTTGTCCTTTAGTTTATTGAGATCTTTGTGCTTGATTCTTCCCGGAATCATTGTTTCTTTCTCTGTGGGGATATGCATACCTTTCATATCTAGGGCCTCCTTGACTAAGTTGAGGGTAAGCTTGAATCTCTTTAGTTCATGACTAGGTGTTAATGAGGGAAGCACAAAGGTGCTATCGCCTCCCTTGGCTCTGCTAGGGGTGATGGTACTTATCAAATAGGAGCAACGCAAGAAGTGCGACTTAGGTAGGAGTGCCCGGAAGTAGCTACCCAAGCCTGCTTTGGTCCATACAGATAGCATTACTTCTGCATTCTGGTACTTCTCGAATTCACGGGTGAAGAAATGGTATCTTCCCCACTTGCCATTAAACTCAATTTTTGACTCCCAAAAGTAGGTGCCTTCTCCCAATGCTCCTCCGACATCGGTGAACCAATGTGCGTGTTTCCCCACTTGAGAAGTGTGTCCCTGTGGAGGGTCCTAAATGGGAAGTACATGCACAACTCTAAGTTCTTGAGGCCTCTCGGTGAGTTGTGGTTCGAGGAGTAGGGTTTCAATGGCCACCATCTGGGCGTTGGACCCGGCCTGGGAACTGGTACCTCCAGGTGTTAACATTGTACTATGCAAGATAGAACAATTTTTGTCCCCGTTACAACATTAACATGAGTGCTTAGTGATAGGTTAGTATGTTAGCGAGTGCTCGATGATTGTGCGTGTAGTTAGTGCATGACTAGTCCCGTGAGCTAAATGGAAAGATGCAATGTGGGAATGATGCCGTTCGTAGGTGGAGATGAATTTACGAGTGGCGGTCGGTGGGTTTATTACAAGCTTTAGGTAGCCAGACACAGTGGATAGCTTTTGGTTTTGGTTCTATGGAGACTCTGAAGGGCTTTATGATAGTGTTTGCTTGAAAATGAGGTTTTTTAGGGACCCATTTACAAGTGATTTTGCTCGTGCTCAAGGGTGAATATGTGTTTGTGCATGTCATATAAGAGTGGGTATTAGTTGTTCGAGTGAGTGAACCATGTTGTACATGGTGTGGTCTATGTGTAGCTATTTGAGCCCGCAAGCAAGCCTTAGGCACCCAAATTTGTCTAGATTGTCGGTCAGCCTTCATCGACTTCTTGGGTACCCTGAAAGACTTCACTTTAGTGGAGAACTTTTTGAAAGAATTCTTATTAGTGTCCTGTTGTTGCCCACTAATATTAAGTTGAGCCAGTGATTGGGCCCACAATAGGTTGGTCCCTTTCTGCACCCACACTTGTTTTGATGGTTGAGACACCGTGCTTTGTATTTTCTTTTTGCTTCGAGCATAAGTCGTCTGCTTCTTCCGCATTTGATCTGCCTTTGGTTGCTGCATACCTGTGGCTTGTGGAAAAGAAGGGAGTTCTGTCGTATCCTTGTTGGAGCAAGTCTATGACAAGCCTAAGTATTGGCTTGAGTCTCACAAAGTCTTAGAAAAAGCCTTAAAATGAAGACTATGTAAAGTTCACTTGTGAACTACCTCTTGTAACTTTTGAAGAGTTTACTTAATGTAAAAGTAAGAGAATCTTAAGTGGTTGAGTCCACATGATCAAGAATGGAAAGAGGAGCCACGAATTCGTGATTTGTGGTAGGTAGAGAATCAAATCAATCATTGATTGATTGGAGAGTGATTGAGGGAAGTTAGCCTCCCAAACTCAACTATAAATAGATGGCAGTTTTAGTCGTGGTTAGAGAGACCTATGTGAAGACCTCCAAGAGCTGAGCTTTATGCCATATCAAGGTGTGATTACAAGGCACACATATGTATCAGTAAGTCATTGTATTGTACAAGAAATATACTTTCATTTTCATGATTATTTGGTTTCATCTTTCCATGTTCTTCTGAAGTATACTACTCACTGCCATTACTCTCAGTTTTCTCAGTCAGCTTGCAGAGATGTTTTCTCTGAGCTTGGTGCATCATTTTCAGTGATTTAACTTGGTAAAGTTAGCTCTATAAGTCTACTATATGCTCATAAATTTTCATGTCATTTGGATGTTGCAATCTTCAGTTATGTTCATTTGAAGTCAACTGGGTCTGTTCATCTTCACCTCTCTGTCAGGTACCCGACTTTTTCACTCATCTTGTCAGAGGTGTTTCTCAGTGGTTACTTATCCAAATTCAGTGATTTAAAGCTTGGTGGACTTCGCTTACTGTCTAGTATAACCATACAAATTTTTATAATCATTGGATTTCTACATTTTGCGTTATGGTGATTTTTCTGCTCACTGGTCTATTTCTGTAGCAGCCCGTGAAAATCGGGATGATGTCATCACTTATTAAAACTCATTCTCAGTGTGTGCTTTGTTATTTTTGATGACATTACTCTTGAAAGTTAGCTCTTTAAGCTACCTAGACTTCCCCAAGAGGAATTAAGCTAATTGCTGCTGTGCTCAGAGAATTATGTAAAACACTGGACAGGTGTATGAACCAAGAATAGCAAGTTTTCACCTCTGAGCTAACTCCAACTTATCTGTTTTGATCTATCTTTTTGAGAGTGATCTTCCAAGGTACATAGGGTGTCTAATACATCCATTGGCAAGTTAAAAGGGCCCACCATATACTCCTGGAGTTCATTTGGCTGGTGTAGATCAAGGATTTTGCAACACCTCTTCATCTTCAAGCACATACCTATCCATCTCTTCACAGTGGTATCAGAGCTTGGTTGGACAACATGGCAGATGGATTTCCTTCATCAATTGAAAAATTGGATAGAGGTAATTACTCAGCTTGGTCATTAAGGATGGAAGCTTATCTCCAAGGTAGAAGTTTATATGGTTATGTGGCTGGAGATGAAGTTATGCCAAGTTTAAGGAACAAAAGTCAACCAACACAAGAAGAGCAAGAAAGATTGAGCACATGGTGCTCCAAGGATGCACTTGCAAGGTCTTATCTCCTCAACTCTATCTCAGATTTTTTGTTGCCTCACATTAGAAGTTGTAAGACATCTCAGGAAGTGTGGGATGCACTTGAAGCTTTCTTTTCTTCAAGTACTAAAGCTAGGAAGCATCAACTATGGCTGGAGTTCACAACTCTCAAGAAGGCTCCCAAACAAAATGTGACTGATTTTGTCACAAAGCTCAAGGACATAGCGGATCAGTTGGGAAGCATTGGAGAGATAATAGATGAAGAGCAAATTGTAAGGCAGGTCATCAATGGCTTGAAGGCAGATGATAAGTGGGAAGCATTCACCACATCTATGGATTTGTACATGGACATGCATGTACCTGATTTCAACACACTCATTGGACAACTACTTACTCAAGAGGCAAAGCTTATCAAAAATGGAGAAAGCTGTAAAGGTAATCAATCTTCAGCTTTATACACGGATAAAAGAAAGTCTAAAGATAACAAAGGAAAGGCAAAGAAAGTGGATGATGAAGCAGGTACATATCAAGCTAACTATGCAGGTAAAGGAAGACATGGCAGAGGTAGAGGAAGAGGAGGTAGACAAGGCAGGGGGAGATCCCAAGACTCCAACTCATGTTCTATTTGTGGATTAACTAATCATACAACTGAAAATTGCTTTAGGAATTGCAGGAATCAAAGAGGCAGAGGATACAATAGAGGAAGTTATGGCTACTCAAGAGGAAGGTTCAACAACTACCATGGCAACTACAACAACTACAATCATTCAAACTATCAAGGAGGCTACAAAGGAAGGAGAGACTACAATAACTACACAGAAGACTCAAACAAAGAGGATTCATTATTGATCATGAACATGGCTATGCCACAAGGTAAATCTGATGAGCATGTTTTCTACATAGATTCAGGTTGTTCAAATCATGTGGCAGGAAATGTGGCACTCCTATCAGATTTAGAAGATCCAAGGAATAAGCATGAGGTACAAACAGCAGATGATACAAAACATCCTGTGGAGAAAATAGGCAATGTCAAAGCACCTGATGGAAACATCAACCTACTCAGTAAGGTACTCTATGTCCCTACCATTACAAAGAATTTGATAAGTGTTGGGCAGATAGTAGAGAAAGGCTTGCAAGTCAGGCTCACAAAAGCAGGAGCATTTGTTGAAGATCCAAGTCAGGGATTCAGAAGAATTGCAAAAGGTGAAAAGATAGGTAGATTGTTCACATTTGAATTATAGGACACTAGAAACATTGCTCTCTTTAATTATGGTAGTCAGACACTCACAGAATTGGAAGTATGGCACAAAAGGTTAGCACATATTGGTGAAAGGTCATTAAAGCAAATCTGCAGGGACCAAAGTGTACTTGGACTTCCTAATTTGTCAAAACAACATATGATTTATAAGTGTAGTGCATGTCAATTTGGAAAGTCTCACAGGTTACCATTCATGAAGAAAGGTTATATGCATGGAGATCTCTTGGAGTTGGTTCATACAGATGTATGGGGACCTAGCAAGGAAGCTTCAATATCTGGATCAAGGTATTATGTTTCCTTTATTGATGATTGCAGCAGATGGACTATCCTATTCTTTATGAAACACAAAGATGAAGTTTTTTCATGTTTCAAAAGATATTTGGCTCTTGTGGAGAATCAAACAGGTAAATCACTAAAAAGGCTAAGGTCAGATGGAGGGGGAGAATATTTCTCCCATGAGTTTGATTCTTTTCTTCAAGAAAGAGGAATCAAAAGAGAGGTAACTACAAG
This sequence comes from Ceratopteris richardii, assembly GCA_020310875.1. Classification (NCBI taxonomy): domain Eukaryota; kingdom Viridiplantae; phylum Streptophyta; class Polypodiopsida; order Polypodiales; family Pteridaceae; genus Ceratopteris; species Ceratopteris richardii. The sequence continues at coordinate 17,814,280 of CM035438.1, forward strand.
GTACACTCCTGAGCAAAATGGAGTGGCAGAAAGGAGGAATAGGACAATTGTTGAAGCTGCAAGGTCTATGTTAAATGAAAAGCATTTACCTAATTACTTATGGGCTGAGGCTGTATCTATAGCCACTTACTTGATTAACAGGTTGCCTTCAAAATCCCTTGATGGGATGACTCCATATGAGGCTTGGAATGGAAGAAGACCAAGCTTAGATCATTGTAAAATTTTTGGATGTATTGCTTTTGCTCATGTTCCTTCACAGGTTAGAGGCAAGATGGATCCAAAGGCAGAAAGGTGTGTATTTATTGGATATGACAACAATCAAAAGGGCTACAGGTTATACAACCCTACCAACAAAGGATTCTTGCTAAGCAGAGATGTAGTTTTTGATGAGAACAATTAATGGTATGAAGATTCATGCAGGAAGATCAATTTACCATATGATCTTGAAGAAGATTTTCCAAAGCTTGGTAGAGAACAATCGAAGATTGAAGAACAAGACACCTCAGAGGATGATGAAGAATCGCACATGGAAAAGATCAAAGCATGGAAGTCTAAAGGTAAAGCAAAATTGCAGGAACTTGGACATGAGGCAGAATCATCACATCATGGCCTAAGAAGATCTATGAGGGAAAAGAAAAAACCAGAAAGGTATGGGTTTGACACCTCATTAGTAACTAAACATTCTATCTACATAGCACAGGACATAAACCAAGAGGAGCCATCATCATTCGAAGAGGCCAAAGCAAAAACAGAATGGAAGCATGCAATGAAGGAAGAGATTGAAGCACTTGAGGAAAACAACACTTGGGATTTGGTGCCCAAGACTTCATCCATGAAGGTAATAGGCTCAAGATGGGTCTATAAACTCAAGAAGAACTCTGATGGTTCCATTAACAGGTATAAGGCAAGGCTTGTAGCAAAAGGCTTTGCGCAAACTCAGGGAATTGATTATGAGGAGACTTTCTCTCCTGTGGCAAAGATGCCTACTATTAGGGTTTTGCTTAGTATTGCCTCTTCCAAGAATTGGAAGATACTTCAACTAGATGTAAAGGATGCATTCTTGAATGGTTGGATAACAGAAGAGGTTTATATGGCACAACCACCTCGTTTTGAGAATCAAGTTTATCCTGATTATGTGTGTAAACTTAACAAAGCATTGTATGGTCTCAAGCAAGCTCCAAGAGCTTGGAATTTCAGGCTTGTTTCATTCTTGCAGGACAAAGGCTTTCAACCAAGCAAGGCAGATCCTTCACTCTTTATTAAAAAGAGTAATTCCGAGGTCATCTACCTATGTGTATATGTAGATGATATTATATTGACAGGAAATGATGCAGATGGTATGAAGAAGATCAAAGATCAGATGAGAGAAGAGTTCAAGATAAGTGATTTGGGTTCACTTACCTACTTCCTAGGTTTGGAAGTTGTCTACAAAGATCATGGTTTGTTTCTCACTCAAAGAAAGTACATTAAGGACATGTTGGCAGCATTCAAGATGCAAGATTGTAAAATTGCAGGTACTCCAATGGAGGTCAATCACAAATTGAGCTCACATGAAGGTGAACTCATAGAGGACATCACATCATATCAAAGTCTAGTGGGTAGTCTCAACTATGCCACATTGACAAGAGTAGATATATGTTACAGTGTGAGTGTGCTAAGCCAATTTATGCACACACCAAGGAAACCACATATGGATGCTGCCAAAAGGATTCTCAAGTATCTCAAAGGAACCATAAATGAAGGACTTTATTATCCTTATGTATCTGATTTAGGTTTGAAGCTATTTTCTGATGCAGATTGGGCTGGCTCCAAGGAAGATAGAAGGAGCACTTCAGGTTATCTTACCTTTGCAGGTTCAAAGCTTATTTCATGGTCATCCAAGAAGCAACCCACAGTTGCTCTCTCTTCTACTGAAGCTGAATATAGAGGTCTTGCTATAGCTACACAAGAAGCTATGTGGATGAAGACATTATTCAAAGATCTTGGATTGGAGTTTGGAACTCCAACTATTTTTTGTGACAATATGAGTTCTATTCACTTGGCTGCTAATCCTATTTTTCATGCAAGGACTAAACATATTGAAGTTCATTATCACTATGTACGAGAGAAGGTTCTAAGCAAAGAGATTCAAATATCATATGTGTCCACTCATCAACAATGTGCAGATATTCTAACCAAAGCATTGGATGGTACAAAGCTTTGCAAATTCAAGGCTATTATTGGTTTGCAGGTAATCTTGGAAGATTGAAGACCTCAAGCATACTTGGCTTGAGGGGGAGCTGTTGGAGCAAGTCTATGACAAGCCTAAGTATTGGCTTGAGTCTCACAAAGTCTTAGAAAAAGCCTTAAAATGAAGACTATGTAAAGTTCACTTGTGAACTACCTCTTGTAACTTTTGAAGAGTTTACTTAATGTAAAAGTAAGAGAATCTTAAGTGGTTGAGTCCACATGATCAAGAATGGAAAGAGGAGCCACGAATTCGTGATTTGTGGTAGGTAGAGAATCAAATCAATCATTGATTGATTGGAGAGTGATTGAGGGAAGTTAGCCTCCCAAACTCAACTATAAATAGATGGCAGTTTTAGTCGTGGTTAGAGAGACCTATGTGAAGACCTCCAAGAGCTGAGCTTTATGCCATATCAAGGTGTGACTACAAGGCACACATATGTATCAGTAAGTCATTGTATTGTACAAGAAATATACTTTCATTTTCATGATTATTTGGTTTCATCTTTCCATGTTCTTGTGAAGTATACTACTCACTGCCATTACTCTCAGTTTTCTTAGTCAGCTTGCAGAGATGTTTTCTCTGAGCTTGGTGCATCATTTTCAGTGATTTAACTTGGTAAAGTTAGCTCTATAAGTCTACTATATGCTCATAAATTTTCATGTCATTTAAATGTTGCAATCTTCAGTTATGTTCATCTGAAGTCAACAGGGTGTGTTCATCTTCACCTCTCTGTTAGGTACCCGACTTTTTCACTCATCTTGTCAGAGGTGTTTCTCAGTGGTTACTTATCCAAATTCAGTGATTTAAATCATTTTAGATTTAGCTTACTGTCTAGTATAACCATACAAATTTTCATAATCATTGAATTTCTACATTTTGAGTTATGGTGATTTTTCTGCTCACTAGTCTATTTCTGTAGCAGCCCGTGAAAATCGGGATGATGTCATCACTTGTTAAAACTCATTCTCAGTGTGTGCTTTGTTATTTTTTATGAGATTACTCTTGAAAGTTAGCTCTTTAAGCTACCTAGACTTTCCCAAGAGGAATTAAGCTAATTGCTGCTGTGCTCAGAGAATTACGTAAAACACTGGACAGGTGTATGAACCAAGAATAGCAAGTTTTCACCTCTGAGCTGACTCCAACTTATCTGTTTTGATCTATCTTTTTGAGAGTGATCTTCCAAGGTACATAGGGTGTCTAATACATCCATTGGCAAGCTAAAAGGGCCCACCATATACTCCTAGAGTTCATTTGGCTGGTGTAGATCAAGGATTTTGCAACACCTCTTCATCTTCAAGCACATACCTATCCATCTCTTCACAATCCTTGACTTCTTTGTTGAGATAATCATCCCTCTGCATCACATAGTTTTGGACAAGAATAACATGGTCTTCTACATATGTACTCCTAGAAGGACCAAGAGTTTGTGCCTTTCCTAGTTCCTTGAGTGCCTCATTCTCTAACTCCAGTGTAATGCAGTTCTGATCCACTTCTTCGGTTTAGGTTAACGGCATGATCATAGATCATAGAGGCTCAGTGAGGTGCTCATCTTTACACACTAGTACTTTAACTGTCAGTAAAACATCTTGAATGTAGAGGGGAATTTCCACCTCTCCCAAGCAAGGTGTTTCCACACCTCCTAATCCTATGAGATATGCTTCTATAGGATTGACACTTAATTTCAACTTTTGACATTAAGAAAGTTTAACCGCACTAGTGGCTGCACCTGAATCAATCAGGGCCCGTACAGTTGTTGCTTTTTTTCCTTGTCCTCTCTCTAAGGTTACAAAAGTACTCCTCTAGGGAATGGGGTTCTAACTTGCCTAGGTTGAGGTCTAGGGTTGGGATTTGTGTACATGATATTTGCATACTCTGGATCCCAACTAGGTTCACTCGGTTCTTCACTATAGCAGGACTCACCATGTTCAGAAGACTGCATGTAGTAAGCCTAGGGGCTATCAATATGTGTAGAATCAAAGCTATGGTCACTAGGCTCACTTTTCAAAAGTAATGGAGTTAGTGGGACTATAGCTCTATTCAAATTTTCTTCGGCAACCGCATACTTCACTGGAATCACATTGGATGGGGTTGGGGGCTGCAGAGCTAACACAAACTGAGGCCTTTGTTGGTTTTGGTAGGGTTGTTGATAAGGTTGCTGTGGTCTACCATATTGTTGTGGGGGGTACTGGTTCTGGTATCTTCCTAGTTGTGGATATGGCTGAGGGTAGGTTTGCCTAACTGCTTGCTTATTGTATGGGCAATCTTGCACAGTGTGATTAGTGTATCTTTGTTCTATGGTGCAGTACTGGCTACTAGGACTGACTTGGGGTTGAGCCATAATGGTACATATGTTTGCCATATGGTCACCTCCACAAGTATAGCATCTTTATACTGGGGCAAATCTTGGAATTTGTTTACTTGAGACTCCTAGCTTTTGAGCTACTTTCTGAGCGAGTAGAACTATCTGAATCTTTGTAGATTTTTGAAAGCTCTAATTCCTCCCCTAGTTTATCCTCAATGTCGCTGCACATCCACACACACTCTCCTATGGTTCTAGGGTCCTTCAAGTACACATATGATCTTAATTTGGTACTTAGCAATCCGCCTAAGAACAATGCCACTTGATTGGCTAGTGCGGGTAACTTAGGAACAAGACACCTCTCTAGATATTGTGTGAATCTTCTTCCTGCAAGTCTCACGATCTCATGAGGTGTCTGCTTGAAACTATGAATCAATGAGGAAGTATTATGCCTTCTGCCACTCTTAGAGAATTCAATGATGAAAGCCTCTAGAAGTTGGTCTATGCTCCTGAACTATCTCTCATTCAATGGTTGAAACCATGTAAGGGCTGTGTTCCTAAGGGTGAGACCGAAAGCATTGTACTGCCTGAATAGGTCCTCAACTTGTTCAGCTCTCAAGACTTGTCAAAATTTGGCCACATGATCATACGGGTCTCCAGTGCCATCGAAGTAATTCTTCATGGACTTAACTAGCTGTGTAGGTCTCAAAGTCCTCGTGTGCTCTCTAGGTCTTGGCAGAATTCATCTACATTTCTTGGATTTCTTGGAGCTCTAATTCGCTCAGGTTCCACTCTATCCATTTTCGTTCTCGTTCTTTCTCTTCCCAATGGGTTGGCAAAACTCACTTCTGGCCTATCTCAACTTCTTTCCCTTTGAGCTCCATGAGCTTGGGATGTTCTCGCTCCTGGGTGGCCAAAACAGACATTAGATCTTGGTTGGGGAAACCAAATTCACCCTTCCAAGTCTAAGTATGCCTTCCATGCTTGGTGACCACAAAGGTCCTTTCCGAAGTATTATCTAAATAGGTCACCTTGCCTGGTCTATTAGGATCTTTGAGCTCAAAGATTGTGGGCGCTCCGACCTCATTTTGTTGATGAGGCTTATACCTCTAAAAGGCTTCATCGGTCTCTGGGTTTAAGCGTAGATCTAAGCTCTTATTGTCCTGGGGATTCCATTCTGGCTTGATAATTCTAGTAAGAACTAATTTGCCTTGAGTGGTTTTAGGCTCTCCACCTATGTTCCCTTGCTCTAGGTCACCTAAGTTCGTTTCTGGGATCACATTAACAAATTCGTCTGTCCTATCTCGGTGACTAGTGACTATGTATATGGTTCCTTCTTTGTCCAAGTAAGCACCATTCTCAAACAAGACTGCTGGGTGTTCTAGCCCAATGGGTTGATCAGGGTTTTTAATCTGGACTATAGATCTCCCTAGGCCGTCCTAATAGATGCAAGCACCTAATCGGTTGTTCCTAAGGTATTCGAGTTGCATCTTGTAAGGGCCTTCTACCGTGTGTAAATATGGCACGCCTGAACTTCCTGTGGGTCTCTCCATACCTTGAGACATCTCTGATTCACTAGTCTTAGAGCTACGATAGTGTGAATAATGACTCAACTGCTGGGCCCAAGACCTAGCAGTATGATTGACACTAGCCTCTGAAGACCTAAGACTCTGTCTATCTCTTCCTAGGTGTCATCCTGATCTAAGGTCCATATGCCCAATTGAATAATCCCCAATTTCTCAAGTATAATTTTATTGCTGAGTTCTTTTGTATTAGTCACTTGTTCTTTTTAATTTTACTTCTTGTCCGATCAATCTTCGTCACAAGGAACACTTAGGTTTTATCGTACTTGAGTTTGGTCGCTTGATTTAAATTCTTTTTCCTTAGGTTGTTTCACCAATGGAATTTTCGTGTACTTGCACTTGAGTGATTAGAGTCTTGGACTTGGTCGTGCTTAATGTATCCCTAATTGATCAAAACTTCTATCCGTACTTAGCTTAAGCTAGGGATTGACAGAGGTTGTTGAGAATTTCCAACCTTTAGTTTCTCTCCTTGCTTGCCCTTGTGTGCCCAAGAAGTGTGTTCCCAAGCTTGCACTTACTCTGGCTCAGAATGCCCTTTGATGCTCTCAATGAACCTGTAAAAGTCCCAAAGTTAGCTCAAGATTTGAATTCAATTGACACAACAAACCCTCTTCATTCATGCAATTCAGAATTCAAATTTTTGCTTTGGCTTTATGGAAAACAATCCTAAAGATCCCTTAGTTTTTCTCCTCCTGGATATGGTCACTTCAAAATACGATGTCTAATAATCTTGATATTAATTTTACCGTAATGGATTTTCTATGAGGAAGTTATGATTGTTTAGGGTTCTAGGGTTAAAACAGGGTTCAAACAGGCTAACGGGCAAATAGGACTTCTCGAAATACTTTGTGTAGCGGCCTCATAATGCTCTACTAGACCTTAAATGCTTCCACACATTAGCCAAAAATAGACCAATAGTTTTTGCCCTAAAAAATTGGCCAAATTTGCCCGTCAATCGCGATCAGGTGGTTTGTCAATCGCGATCGACAGGTGGGTCGCGATTGACAGGTCCATCATGGCTGTGAGTCCCAATTGATGGGTCAATCACGATTGACACGTGGCCGACAATTTCAGTCAGTTGTGGTCAAAGGATCATTGACTCTGTCAATCGCGATTGATGGGTCAATCACGATTGACACGTGACATGCGGGCTCCATCAATCGTGGTCAAACAGTCGTTGACTTGAGTCAGTCACGATTGACAGGGCCGTTGGGACTTTGGATCGCAATTGATGGGTCAATCGCGACTGATGGGTCAGTCACGATTGACACGTGGTGCACGAAAGGCTTGTCGGTTGTGGTCAGTCGGTCATTTACTCTCTCGGTCGCGGTTGACGTGTCGATCGCGATTGAGAAGTCCGTGGGCAAGTGTCCGTCGCGGTTTGTCAATCGTGATTGACGTGTCGATCACGATTGACAGAAAACAGAGGAATTTTAAAATCTCAAACACATATTCATGAAGCTCTAGGCCTACACATCACATTTATGCAATTAGTTTAGCAAAAGGATCACTTTTTCTATCAGTCGCGATTGACAGAGGTCAATGCCTCGAGACCTGCACAGTAAAGAATTTTACCTGCTGAAGCTGGTGCAGTTGCTGGGGATGCTGATTCCTGCAGGAAATCTCAAAAAACACAGAAAAGCACAAGCACATAAGCGCTCTCTCGCTCTCTCTCACAAGTGAAATGAGGGGAAATGGTATGGGTATGGTGATATGAACAAAAAATAGAAATTTCCACAATGATGGATATGGAGCTGGGGGATGGTGATGATGATGGTGAAGAAAATAAAAGAAAATAGATCAAAGTGAAGAAACTACCTATAACTCCAATGTCTCAACTCTACATCTTACCATCACATGCTCGTCATCAAAGCTCCATCCCCGGCAACGGCGCAAAAATTTGGTGTATTACCTCCTTTAATGTCAATCTGGGAAGAAATGAGGATGCTATGAAGACCTCGAACAAGTGATGGCACAAGTGTGTGAGTAAGAAGCACACTAACATGCACACACATACACACACACACGCGCACACAAGGCAAGAACAAAGAGAGAGAGACAATGGAGTTCTTTAGATTACTCAAAAGTGCTCTTACAAGTTCAATTCTACAACAAGCTAAGCTAAAAAATGAGCTCTCTAGCTCTATTTATAGTTTTTGACTAGTTTTTGGCCCTGTCTAGACCTAGTGTCCGGCCTAGTTACAAATTAGGTTCTAGGGCCTATTTGAGGGCTGAAATGGAGTCTAAAAAATATGAAAATTAATAGGTAGGTACTTCTAATGCTCCTCAAGCTCAAGGACTTCTTGGCTTGCACAAAATGGAGTCAAAACTATCCAAAAATGAATTTACAAGGTTAAGGTAGTGATGAAAATCACTGTTCAAATGAGCTTTGGTTGGAAAAATTGGATGGCCTATTTGCCAGATCTTCGTTGACTAATTTGTCTGCTTGTGCCTTCTCTCTGCTCTGGCTCCCTTATTTGGCTTCCTTGTCGTGTGAGTCCTGGGGTGCTTTGACTGCTGCCAACACCCTAACAAACCAAATACAAGTACAGTCGCATTAAAAGCTACAAAAGGGGTAGAATCAAATATCCAAACCATTAGTGAGCCCACAATACCAAGTGATGATGAATGAGAAGGGAGAGTGATAATTAGGGTTGAGGCTAAAAAGGACCCTGAGAAAGCACTGGTGGAAGAAATTCTAGAAGAGAAGATGGATAAAATAAAGAAGAACTCCTTGAGAAAAAGGAAGGAGAGAGCCAAAGCAAAAGAGCAAAAATAAGATCCATGAGGCAATGAGAAAAAAGGAAAAAAAAGGAGAATCAGTTTTGGCAAAACCTTTGTCTAAGCAAAGGACCTTGATGAAAGAATACCAAGGAGCCCTCAAAGAAATTCCACAACAACAACAAGAGGAAGGGTACCAAATACCTGAGGTGTAAAAGAGGAGGTTTGCTCTCTATAAGCAACTAATAATGCTCAACAATTGATGGAAAAAGACCAAGCTTTGAAAGAGACTAGAATGAGAGATGAGCAGTTGCAGAAATGCATGGATCAACTCATCTAGAATGAGTTAAGAGAACAAAAGGCCAAAGATTACAAAGAGGAAAAGCCTCCTATAGGGGAAGTGGGAAAAAAGACAACACAACATGAGGAGGAACAGAGCATAAAGTGCACAAGCTTGAGACTACATGGCCAAAGTTCTAGAATCAAATCCATAGAGTGTCATGACATAGAAGTGACCTATAAAACCTCATGGGACTAACTTGTTAAACAAAACCCTAATGTGGAAAGAATGCATGGAGATCCTATTAAAAAAGACAAGGACTCATGTGAAGGGGAAAGAATAAGGCAAGTACCCTTGGACAAGATAGGAGGATATTGTGAGGGGGAACAAGGGAACTCTACCATAATGTCGCACTTCCAAGGCCATAAAGTACAATCAATTTTGGACATAAGATGTGGAGTGGCCATTGTAACCAAAGAGATATGGGAGAAATGGGAAAGGCAAAAAATGAAACCCCCCAAGCCAAAACTTGAGTTAGCTGATGGTCATTTAGATTAGCCCATTGGGTTGTTAAAAGAAGGTGGACTTGAAGACATATGGAATCCAAAATCCAACCCATCCTAGTGGTAGTAGATTTTCCTAAGTTAATCACCTATGATGCCATCTTAGGAAGACCATTTCTTAAACAACTCAGGGTAGTGCAAGATTGAGGGACTGACCATATCTACTTACATCATGAAGAAAATGTGAACAAAGTGAACCTAAAGAATGGCACTTATCATGATATCTCTGCCAGAGATTGGAGAATGGTGCACCCCTAAAGAACCACCTCAATGGACTCGAGTTCATTGGGAGAAATTTATTCTGAGCAGTCTTCCTAGTTATGCATGTGAAAGCCAAAGAGGGAGGGCATGTACAAACTAAAAAAAGAAAAATGCATGCTTCAGAGAATCATAGAGGAATCTACCTACATGCCAAAGTGGTTTGAGGAGGAGTATTTTGAGCCCTCTGGTTGGAATCAAATTTCTTCAAACCTAGAAGTAGCTATTAATGAATAGAGCATGTCCTAGATTTGTGATTCAGAAGTATATGACCTAATACTATTCAACATGGTTCAGGCAATGTCGGATACAGGGAGTGACAATAACAAGAATACCTCCAACACACTGAAGGACGAAAAGAAAGGAGAACAAGTAGAGACACAACTTGATGTTCTAGAGCATCTCATGAGATATGAAGTGGAGGAAAGGAAAGTAATATTCAAAAAACCCCACAGAGACTGCAGAACAGATCATGCTTATGATAACAAGGAATAGGTGAAGCAAGTGATAGTCATAGCGGAGGGAGGAGAAGAAAGAAATATAGTTATGGCCAATGATATTCAGCCAAAGAGGAAGAAGAGTTGGTAGCCTTAGTCAAGGAGTCTAGGGAGGTGTTTTCATGGAGTTACAAGGATCTCAAGGGAGTGGACCCAAGCATTTGTGTGCATAGAATGCCCATTGCCTTAGATTCTAAACCCTCCAAGCAAAGGCACTACAGTTACAATGATGTCTATGCTCCCAAAATCAAGGAAGAAGATCAACCACCACCAGTAGGGTTTATCTATGAGATAGGTCACACAGAATGGATATCTCTCATAGTGCTTGTACCTACAAAAAATGGCAAACTCATTTTTTGCATCAATCTCAAGAAGCTCAATGTTGCTACTATTAGGGATAATTATGCAATGCCAATTATTGAGCATTTACTAGAAAGAGTAGCTAGCAAAGATGTGTAAAGTTCTCTTGATGGTGTCTCTAGATACAATCAAGTGGCAATAGCCCAAGAAGACCAAGAAAAAATTGCTTTTGCAACTGAGATAGGAGTATTTGCATTTAGGGTCATGCCATTGGGCCTCACAAATGCACCATCTACCTTTCAAAGGATTATCTACCATCTATTCAAAGACCTCCTGAAAAAAACCATGGAAGTATATGTGGATGACTTGTGTGCTTTTTCGTGCAAAATATCAGCTCACCTTGGGGAACTTAGACAAATCTTTGAGAAGTGCAAACTTTACACTAAACCTTGAAAAGTGTATCTTCTTTTTTAGGCAAGGAAAGTTACTTGGTCATATTGTTTCAAAGAATGGCATATTCACAGATGAAGAGAAGACCAAACAAATAGCTAAGATGCCTAGACACACAATTGTGAAGCAATTGCAAGCTTTTATGGGACATTGTGGATATTATAGGGGGTTTGTCCACATTATTCTATGATTGCTAAACGTTTATATGCCTTAATCACCAAATTTGAATGTAAAAAAGAATATGAAAAGGCTTGTAAGAAATTGAAATATTCCAGAAATCCCAAAGAGAATGCAGAACAAATCACACTTATGATAACAAGGAATAGGTCAAAGAAGTGATAGTCATAGGGGAGGAAGGAGAAGAAAGAAATATAGTCATGACTAATGATATTCAACCAAAGAGGAATAACAATCCGTAGCCTTAGTCAAGGAGTTTAGAGAGGTGTTTGCATGGAGTTACAAGGATCTCAAGGGAGTGGACCCAAGTATTTGTGTGCATAGAATACCCATTGCCTCATATTCTAAACCATCCAAGCAAAGGCACTACACTTACAATGATGTCTATGCTCCCAAAATCAAGGAAGAAGTTGATGAACTACTATCACTAGGTTTTATCTATGAGATAGAGCAAATAGAATGGATATCTCACATAGTTCTTATACCTAAGAAAAATGGCAAAATCTGGTTTTGCATCAATCTCAAGAACCTCAATGTTGCTACTATTAGGGATAATTATGCACTGCCAATTACTGACCATTTAATGGAAAGAGTAGCTGGCAAAGAGGAGTATAGTTTTCTTGATAGTTTCTCCAGATACAATCAAGTGGCTACAGCCCAAGAAGACCAACACAAAATTGCTTTTGCAACTAAATGGGGAGTATTTGCATTTAGGATCATGCCATTGGGCCTAACAAATGCACCATCTACCTTTCAAAGGCTTATGTGTCATCTATTCAAACACCTCCTCAGAATAACCATGGAAGTATATGTGGATGACCTGTGTGCTTTTTCTTACAAAATATCAGCTCGCCTTGGGGACCTTAGACAAATCTCTGAGAAGTGCAAACTTTCTTGTATCAACCTTGAAAAGTGTATCTTCTTTTTTAGGCAAGGAAAGTTACTTGGTCATATTGTTTCAAAGAATGGCATATTCACTGATGAAGAGAAGACCAAACTAATAGCTAAAATGCCTAGACTAACAATTGTGAAGGAGTCGCAAGCTTTTTTGGGACATTGTGGATATTATAGGTGGTTTGTCCACATTATGCTATGATTGATAAACCTTTATATGCCTTAATCACCAAATTTGTGTACAAAAGAACATGAAGAGGCTTTTAAGAAATTGAAATATTCCAAAAACCCCAAAGAGAATGCAGAATAGATCATGCTTATGATAATAGGGAATAGGTGAAGCATGTGATAATCATAGGGGAGGAAGGAGAAGAAAGAAATATGATCATGACCAATGATATTCAGCCAAAGAGGAAGAATAGTTATTAGCCTTAGTCAAGGAGTTTAGGGAGGTGTTTTCATGGAGTTACAATGATCGCAATGGAGTGGACCCAAGTATTTGTGTACATAGAATACCCATTGCCTCAGATTCTAAACCCTCCAAGCAAAAGCACTACACTTACAATGATGTCTATGCTCCCAAAAGCAAGGAAGACGATGAATTACTATCAGTAGGGTTTATCTATGAGATACAACACATAGAATGGATATCTCCCATAGTGCTTGTACCTAAGAAAAATGGCAAACTCAGGTTTTGCATCAATCTCAAGAAGCTCAATGTTGCTACTATTAGGGATAATTATGCACTGCCAATTACTAACCATTTACTGGAAAGAGCAGATGGCAAAGAGGTGTATAGTTTTTCTGATGGTCTCTTGGGATACAAGCAAATGGCTATAGCCCAAGAAGAACAACACACAATTGCTTTTGCATAAATGGGGAATATTTGCATTTAGGGTCATGCCATTGGGCCTAAAAAATACACCATCTACCTTTCAAAGGCCTATGTGTCACCTATTCAAAGACCTCCTGAGAACAACCATGGAAGTATATGTGGATGACCTGTGTGCTTTTTCTTCCAAAATAGCAACTCACCTTGCGAACTTTAGACAAATCTTTGAGAAGTGATAACTTTAGAGAGCTTTTCTAAACCTTGAAAAGTGTATCTTCTTTTTTAGGAAAGGAAAGTTACTTGGTCATATTGTTTCAAAGAATGGCATATTCACTGATGAAGAGAAGACCAAACTAATAGCTAAGATGCCTAGACCCACAATCGTGAAGGAATTGCAAGCTTTTATGGGAGATTGTGGATATTACAAGTGTTTTTTCCACATTATGCTATGATTGCTAAACCTTTATATGCCTTAATCACCAAATTTGAATGTACAAAATAACATGAAGAGGCTTTTAAGAAATTGAAATATTAGTTCAGCTCAGCAACCATTTTGAAACCAACCAATTGGGAGAAATGTTTCCATGTCCTTGTGGATGCTTCCGATTCGCATTGGGATGCATTCTAGCAGAGCCACTAGAGAATTCCAAGCTACACTTTGCAACTACTTATGCAAGTAGGCAAATGAACCAAGGTGAGAGGAACTACACCAAAACAGAGAGAAACGGATTAAGCATGGTGTATGTGGTCAACAAGTTGAGACATTATCTCCTCGCAAACAAGTGCTAGTTCTTTGTGGATCATCAAGCCTTCTTGTATCTAGTGAAAAAGCCTTGTACAATTGGAAGGATTGTGAGGTGGTTTTTGTTATTGATGTAGTTTGATTTTGAGGCTGTAGTAAAGCAAGGAAAGACTCACATCAGGGGTGGTCATCTATCCAGACTATGCAATGGAGAAGAACCCCAAGGCAAAGATGATGAACTCCCAGATACTTATCTATTTACGGTAGAAGGTGTACCCACTTGGGCAGAAAACCTTATCCCATTATTAAGTTTTGGACCTCAATTATCTTAAACAAACATAAGTGTAGTTCTAGGGCAAACCAAAAACTACATCTTACTCTCATGATGCTTGTACTATCTCCATCATTTAGGCATAATATTAAGCTACATCCTAGATAAGGAGTAGAAGAGTTACCTAGAAAGGGCATATAACCGTCCTAACCTAGACCATGCTTCAAAAACTCAATATATAGCAAATCTTCATAGATTGGGGGTACATTGGCCGAATCAAAAGAAAGACATGCGTTATTTTTTTCAACAGTGTGAAGTTTACCAAGGAAGGAGAACAATGGAGACAGCAACCATGTTTTGGATACACAAGAATCCAATATGGGAAGAGGAGATCATAAAACAGTTGAAAACACAAGACCCTCAAGTGAAAAATACTTTTCACAAGAAGGTGATGAATCTAGAATGCAAAGACTACTCGTTGATAGAGGATCAGTTGTATAAGAGAGATAAAGATGGGTATCTAAGATTATGTGTTTCAGAAGAGGATTTTGTGAGAATGTTGCAATTAGCACATGCAAGAGAAGCATCAAGACACTTTTTAGTAGAAAGAACTGCCAAGCTAATAATCTATCCAAGAATATGGTGGCCAAAACTACATAAAGACACGAAGTTATTCATGGAAAAATGTGACATTTGCCAAAGAACAAAGAACCCTATAAGAAAAGATGACATGCCACTAATGATGGGGGTGATTCTAACACCCCAATGCAACATTGGAAGATGGATTCCCTCCACTACCTCCACAAGCAGTGATATATGCTCAATGTTCTGAACATTTCTCTATATCACTATGGAGACATAAAATGAAATTTTGGAGGCTTACAGTAGACTATAAGAACTACCCAACAAGATTTAAATAATCCAAAATGGATATTCCAGCGTGGCAAACTTCCCTCTTTAGAAATCAAATGGTAGGTCTAAAAGGCAGTGAAGGATCTTATCAAACTCAAGCTTTTGACTTTGACAGATGGCCCAAGAGATGCTCAAAAATGTGGCAATACCTCCATCTAGGGGACATTAGTTCCTTGATGCAAGGGAGACTAGTGAAGAAGCTAAGCAAAAGCAAAAGAGAATGGACAGATATGTGTACATGCTAAAGTCTAGGGGATTCAAATTTAACATGGTCACCTTGGATATAAGGAAATTACACAAGCATGAGGACCTTAAAGAGATTTCGAGTGAAGTGGGGATCCATGGATTCCTAGATTTTGATGATCATCTTGATAGAGATTCCAAGATGTATCATAGCTATGGAAACTATGGCTAGGCACACTCAGAGGGAGAGTTCCCAAACAAAGTACTTAGTGTGCCAGGTGCCAAATTTCAGAGGGCAAATAAAGACCATCAAAATCAACCAAGCCCTAATCAAGGAAGCTTTTAAGTTTGAAGGCAGAAAGAACTACAACCTAAATGATATTAGAAAGGGTATAAACTAGTATAGAGAAAGCAAGAGATTCCCAGACTTTGATTCAAAAGTTCTTAATATGGCAATAAGGCTATTCCACCAACATTTTTGTTGGATTCACATGACTCGGTATACCATGATACATAAAGCAATAACCTTGGCATTTATGAAAAGAGGTGGTCCACACACAATTGACTTATCAGGCTATGTCTTAAAAAATGTCTAGGAGGCAGCCATGCATTGGAAGGAAAATAAATTTTTGGGAGGAGGGAAAGCTCTCACAAGGATCATATACACAGTTTTGGATGAAGACGATGATATGGAGTTGATGCTTAGCCGAAGACAAATGGAAGAGTTACTGAACACAAAGTAGTTGTCCTCCCCCATGAGAATAGGAAGGAAGAGTAAGGAATTGGAAGATTCACCAAAACCCATGACACAACAAAAAACAAGAAAATCCATGAAGAGAGTGTGAGAAGTGGTAGGAGTCATCCATCCTACTAACAAGACATTAAGGCTATCAGAGAAAGAGAGGAGTCAAGGCCCGCAAGGAGAAGAGAAAGAAGAGTAGGATGTGCAGGAAAAGGAAACAAACTATGTAATAATTAGGGTGAAGGAAGACCCAAGGAAAGAAGCAACTAAGATAGTGGAACCCACTAGGGAAGAAGTGGTGGCAGGGAAAACAGAAGCCCACGAAGATCTAGCCCCATGTCCACCTATGATAGAAAAGCAAAAATTACACAGATACTTCTTACAAGGCTGTGAAGACACAAGATTGGCCTATTAAAAGAAATACCAAGGGATGTTGGATAACTACTCATATAAGTCAACTGACTGGACACGGGAAGAGTTGGAAGCTTATGAGAAAGCTCATGAAAACCTGCTTGACTCAAAAACTGAAGGAACGTTTGTCAGAAGAGAGAAAGTATTAAAAACAATTTTTGAACACCTGAACCTATCCAAAGATCAAAGGAAGCTAGTACCTCCCAAGAAGGTGAAAGTGGTGCCCCCACCAAAAGTAAAGAGGTAGTTGTTGAGACAAGAGAAGAGGATGTATGACAATAAATGATTGTAAAAAGCAACAAAAGATTCCCTAAGGGGATGAAAAGAAGAGAAAGTACGACTTGCTAATGCCATACTTACTAGAATCCCCACTACAGCTCCTAGAAGGCGGATCCACCCTAATAACCAAAGAAGATATGCAGCTTGTGTGCATACCACAGTGTCAGGACCCGAAAGAGCATTACAAAGAGCATAATATGGAAGCCCAAGATTTGAAAGAAGAAGAGGAGGAGGAAATGGAACTCCTGCAAAAAATCTTCAACTCAGTAGAGAGAGAAAGACCACAAGAAGAATTCAGTGTCCACAAGTTTCTCCAAACTCATTTCTTCTTTGAGGGTCTAAATGGTGTGCGTTAGGGTGTTCTTGCTCCTCTCCCACCTCTTGACTGGCGGCATTCCTCCTAGGGAAGATAGGTTGGTTCCGGTGGGTGTAGAAACTTTTCAACTCATCCACAAACTTCCAAAATATTTTTCCTTCCTCGTTCATGAAATTAGGTGACCCTCTAGGTTCATTGTAGTTTTTGAGAATTTTCCTGTTCATGTGTGAGGGTGGTTGATTGGTGTGTTAGTTAGTTGATCAATAGAAATTTCCTCTGTCTAGGGTCATGTAGAGCAAGGTGTTAGGTTGATCACATGGGAGTCTGATGTCGTGCTCTTGGTGTGTATAGATGGACTATCCTCTAGGAGTTAGGGCTTCCTCGAGGTCTTCCCTTACCACTTTCTTGTTAGGTACTTCTCCCTACTCATTGACATTGTCTCGATCTTTGCTCACCATGTAGGTGGTCCAATCTCTTTCTATGTAATGTCGATTCTCAAATTGAGTGATAGGTGTCATGTTAAGCAAAGAGTTTGGCCTAAGCCTTACTACATACCTCTGAATCCCATCCTTGTATATGTGTTGGTAAATTCAAATCTAAGTATTTTCTGAAGTGCCACACATTTCCTTGCTCTTCCTACATCCTCATTGTGGTGGCTTCTTTGAGTCTGGTCCAGATTCGGGTTATGCTTGGGTTCAGGGATAAATTTTCCTCCTCTCAACTGCATGGGGAAATGTGCACTAGTCTTTCTGATTTTTTTTTTTAAGATCCATGTTTTTTGAGTGTTTTCCTTTTCATTACATGAGTGCTCTCTCTCTCTCTCAATGGTTAGTTCAAAAAATCATGATTTTTTGGTAGAGAGTCAGAATTTTTGCTTGCAAAGTCCAGCAATTGTTTATCCTCTTTTTTTTTCTTTTTCCTCAAGTTGTCCCCATTTCTTTCTTGTTTTCCTCTCCTTTAGTGTATCTTGAAGCTGTCCTAAAAAAACTTCCAACTATCCTTCAAAGGCAGTTCAAGAATCAAGATTTTTTGACAGAGAATCATGATTTTCTACCTCCTTGATCGAGGGGTCTCTAAGAATGTTTTCCTGTCACAACATTTCTTGGAGAAAAAGTCGTGATTTTCTTGGAGAAATTTGCAATTTCTCACTGATTTTTTTTCAAGTAATCAAGTAGAAATTCACGATCTTCTCCAAATCATTTGTCAAAGAGTCATGATTTTCTTCAAGAAATCCTTTATTATACTTTTCTTTCTCTCAAAGATTCACGATTCTCAAAAAGAAATTCGCGACTTTCTCCCCTAACTTTAGGTAGAGATTTGGGATTCTCTTGAGCCAGGTAGAGATTCACGACTTTCTCAAAATTGAGATGCCAAGATTCTCTGGAGTTATACTTTATTTTCTTGTTTGTTGTTTATAGTTGAGAAAAATTTGTCATTTTCTTGTGAGATACCCTGATTCTTAGGAAGACGTCACGATTTTCTCACTTCCACAAAGTCAGAATTTTCCCAAGCTTGCCAAATCAGCCTTCTTCCCAAACTTTTAAGGAGAAAGTCATGATTTTCTTGGAGAGACTCACGATTTCCTCACATGCAAAACCTTTTTTTTTTTAAGTGTAGAGGATCAATCTCTCTCCCCCCAAGTTCTTCTATGTAGAGAATTAGTCTTTGTGTACCCAAATGTCAAGGATCCACAAAATCTAAAGAAAAATGTGCTATCCTCCCAAGGGCAGAGATTTGTGATTTTCTCGCAGAGATTCCCACTTTTCTAGTAGGAAGTCATGATTTTCTGCAATAACTTTAATTCTTCCTATTCCAAAAAATTAGACCCCTTCCAATTGCTCTTCTGCACTTTCACTCAAGCCCATTTGATCCTTCCACACCAAGAATCTTGGTTGACATCATAATTATGAATTTCTTCCTTAATTAAACAAAACACAATTTTCTGAGTGGTAACTGTCATAGAAATTTGCAATTTTCAAAAATCTCCTGCAATAACTGAGGAATGAGTTTTAAACGACTAGCTTCCCCCATTCAGACTATCATTTCCCTCCTCTTCTAATGTCTTTTTGTTGTATGTTTGTATATTTTTAGTATTTTTTGTTAGTGTATGATCAATGTCTACCCCTCATGATTGTATGCACATTTTGTAAGGCCCCCGTTATGAGGAGAAGCCTAGTGTGCATTACCCAATTGATGGGAATCCCAACTTGCATGTTGGATGAAGGTCATATTGGACCATGGAAGGTATGGTAAGGAAAGGGAGTTACGAGGGTCCCCAATTGGAGGGTCCGGGGCAGCGGGGAGCAACCCCCGCTGGGGGGTCCAAGGGGGCCAATGGGCCCCCTGGCTAGGGGGCCTAGGGGGCCAGCGGGCCCCCTGGTGGGGGTCTAGGGCCAGCGGCCCCGGCGCGATGGTAAAGGGAATATTCCATAGAATATTCCCTGTCAAAGTCAGAAATCATTTATATTTGTTAGGTCGGTCAACCGGTCTAAGCCGTGTATGGCAATTACGCGGGCGGTGGCAGCCCACGCTCTACCGCCCATGTATAGCCGCCCACGGAAGGCCAACCATGATCCTATATATACATGACGTCTCCACTACCTGAGACATCGAGTTGAGCCAGCATACCTCTATCTTGTATCTCCTTATCTAGAGTTGTCTAGATCACCATTTAAGCTCTACCTTGAGAGCGCACGGGTGGACAACACCATCATCTTTGTACTTGCTGCTAGTAGAAAAATGTTGAGATTATCCTATATCTGTTATCTTCTCTGCTATTACTCCTGTGTTATATTGCATAACTATTGTCTTACATGGTATGAGAGCTATAAGGTTCGAATAGCTTGAGAAGTATCACTATTTTAGCCTACTAGCAGACTAGAATATCAGTAGATTATTCGAGTGATTACATGATGGCTTCATCGTTGAACACTAGTCTTGGTGCTTCAGCTAATGTTAATCCTGCACCTATTCGAATTCCTTCACCTGCATTCACTGAAGGGAAGCTCGATGGAACCAACTATACACTCTAGAAGTTCAAAATTTCTACAATTTTGGACTCTTATAAATTGCTTGACACTGTCATGGGACCGATGGGATTGGATCCAGAGCCTATACCAGTTGAAGATCCAGCAAATGCAAGATTGATGATTCAGCCAGATCTTGATCTTCTACGAGCTTGGAAGAGGCAGAATGCTGATGCATTATGTGGGATTGTCACTAGTGTAAGTGATTCGGTGCTTACTTTAGTTCAACATACTAGTAAAGCACATGAGGCTTGGGGCATATTGGCTCGACAATATGAGACCAAGAACCACACTAGGATACAGAATTTAGAAAATCAGTTGGCAAATGAAAAGCATTCTGATTCTCAAAAGGCTGAAGATTTTATCAAACGGATAAAGCATCTTCAAGATTAATTGGCTACAGTTGGTGTTGTTATAACACCAGAAGAGTTGGCTCGAAGATTTGTACGTGTTCTTCCAGCAAAGTATAATGGATTAGTAACATCCCTTAACACTCAGATAAGGCCAACTCCTCTTACATTTGAAGAGTTTTGTGCGATGCTTTTAGAAAAAGAGATGCGGCTGAAGAATCGGCAAAGTACAACTGATGCTGCATTCTCAACAAATGCAAAAGGTAAAGGCTCTTCTGAGGGATCAAAGAAGAAGCCAAAGAAGAAAAAGTTCATAGGAAGTTGCTTCTATTGTGAAAAGAAAGGCCATGCCATCAAGGATTGCAAAAAGAAGCTAGCTGATGAACGGAATGGGACTGTAAAATCATCATTGAAGAACAAAGAGTCTGCAAACAACACAGAGCTGGAACTTTGGGTAGCTATTGAAGAGGTATGTTCATCTGCTCAAGCTCGTGTTGATGAAGCATGGATTTTAGATAGTGGAGCTTCTCGCCATATGACAAGTAAAAAGGATTGGTATAGTTCCCTAGTACCTCTGCGGGAATCCATCAATGTAGTGGTGGGAAATGACTCCAAGTGTCCAGCCGAAGGAACTGGAACCATCTCTTTTATCACTTCCCCAGGTGTTGAGAAAAATTTATCTAATGTTCTCTATGTACCTACACTCAAAAGAAATTTGTTGTTAGTTTCTGCAATAACAGATCGTGGACTCGAAGTTCACTTCAATAAGAGTGGTGCGGAAATCATGGATTCATCAGGTAATGTTGTAGGTAAAGGCATACGATGGGATAACTTGTATGAGTTAAGTGCTTTAACTGCTACAGAAGATAAAGATGTAAGCAGGTTATGGCACCAGTGATTTGGGCATCTCGGATTTGCAATTTTGAAGGAGATGCAAAGAACGGGGATGGTTGCTCATTTGCCTGCATTTTCAGATTTGCATGAACCTTGTGAAGCTTGTATGATGGGCAAGCAACAACGAAAGGCATTTCCAAGAGAGACCAGCAATCGATCTCAAGCTCCCCTAGAGTTGGTACATGCTGATCTCTGCAGTAAAATGTCTACACCTGCTTTAGGAGGATCTTTCTACTTCTTGTTGTTAGTCGATGATAAAAGTAGAAAGATGTGGGTTTACTTCATTCGAGAGAAGGCTGATGCTTTTGAAAAATTTAAAGCGTGGCATAACTATGTAGAAAATGAATCAAGAAGAAAACTGAAGACATTTAGAACAGATAGAGGAGGTGAATTCTTTTCAATAGAATTCAACAATTACTGTAAGGAGCATGGTGTGAAAAGGCAACTTACCACAGCTCATACACCTCAACAAAATGGCGTTGTTGAGCGCAGGAACAGGACAGTAGTTGAAATGGCTCGTTGTATGTTAAAGGCTCAAGACATGCCTGATTCATTCTGGGCAGAAGCAGTCAATACATCAGTCTACATCCTCAATCGAAGCTACACAAAAGCTCAGAAGGGGATGACTCCTCAAGAAGCATATTCTGGTACAAAGCCTTCAGTTTTGCATTTCAGAAATTTTGGTTGTTTTTGTTATGCACATATTCCTGATTCAACAAGATCAAAGTTGGATTCAAAAAGCAAAAAGTGTGTCTTCCTAGGATATAGTGAAGAGTCTAAAGCATATAGTTTGTGGGATCCTGAGGCAAGGAAGATTTTTGTGAGCCGAGATGTGGTGTTTGATGAACGACCACACTTAGTAGAAGATAAAGGTAAATCTACTATCTCATCAAACGGAGAAATATCTCATCTTGTGCCTACCAAAAGACAGGTTAAAGTTGAGGAGGAGGAAACATCTGATGGAGAAATTTCCTCAATAAAAAGCCAACCAGTTGTAGCTGCATAGCGTAAGCCACTACCGAAGTGGGCACAACAGCTCTTTGATGATCACAATCCACATGTAGATGTACCAGAATCATCATCGTATGGATTACGAAGATCAAAGAGAATAGAGGAGCAAAGAAGAGCCTCCGAACACATTCTTAACATGGCTCTAATGGGAGATATCATGGGCTCAATAAAGGAACCTACCACCATTGAAGAAGCCCTTGATGATCCAGGTTGGAGAGCGGCAATGCAGTTGGAGTATGATAGTATACTCAAAAATGATACATGGGATCTAGTCGACTTGCCGCCAAAGAAGAAGGTAATAGGTACTAAATGGATTTGGAAAGCTAAGTATAAAGCAGATGGAACATTAGAAAAGTATAAGGCAAGATTAGTTGCACAGGGTTTTTCACAGATCGAACGATTTGATGTTCAAGAAACGTTTGCACCAACAGCACGCATGAAAACTATTCGGACGGTACTTGCAGTAGTTGCACAAAAGGTCTGGCCTACTTTCCAGATGGATGTCAAATCTGCATTTTTGAATGGTCACCTCAAGGAGGAGGTATAAGTATCTCACCCACCACGTTTTGAGGTGCCGATTTCAGAAAATAAAGTTTGCAAGTTGAAGAAAGCTTTGTATGGACTTAAGCAAGCTCCACGGGCGTGGTACCAACGGATATATCAATTTTTCAAAAATATGGGTTTTGAAAGAAGTACTTCTGATGTTGACTTGTATGTAACCAAAAGGGATAGCAAACTAGTTGTTGTCATTGTATATGTAGATGATTTGATCATTACAGGAGATCATCAGGAACTCATCAATCAAACTCGGATCAGCTTGGGAACTGAGTTTGAAATGACAGACTTAGGTCTACTCCATTTTTGTCTGGGAATTGAAGTATGGCAAAGGAAGGATGGCATTTTCATCTCACAGCGAAAATATGCCAAAGAGATTCTCAAGGCATTTGGAATGATGGTCTGCAAGCCAACTAGCACACCTATGGAGGTAAATCATAAGCTATCTATGGATGATAACATGCCTGATGTAGATGCTAAGAAGTATAGGAAGCTTGTTGGAAGTCTTATTTTTCTGTGCAACACTAGACGAGACATTCGCTATGCTGTTGGAGTATTAAGGAGGTTTTCCAACAAACCTAAGGAGAGTCACTGGAATGCTGGAATGCGAATTCTAAGGTACATTGTAGGAACCTTGGATTTTGGTATTTTTTATACCACAGGTGATACACCCCAAGGATATTGTGATTCAGATTGGGCTGGAGATTGTGATTCTAGAAAATCACTTTCTGGATATTGTTTCTCACTTGGTTCAGGAATATTTTCTTGGGTAAGTAGAAAGCAACCAACTTTCGCACTCTCCTCCACTGAAGCAGAGTACAAAGCAGCTTGTTTTGCTTCTTGTGAAGCAGTCCGGTTAAGGAGAATTCCTGCAGATCTAGGCTTTCCATAAAATATGGCAACTGTACTCCCGTGTCATAATCAAAGTTGTATGCCTATTGCAAAGAACCCAGTATTTCGTGCTCGCACCAAGCACATAGAAGTACAGTACCATTACATTCGTGAGCTAATTGAAGAGGAAATTGTGGAGCTAGAATATTGCCCAACAGAGGCAATTGTGCTGACATATTCACTAAAGCACTTGGAAGAGAGCAGCTAAACAGACATCTTCAACAGATGGGCATAGGACCGAAACCTACTTGATTTTTCATCGGTAAACATTGAGGGGGGGTGTTAGTATATGATCAATGTCTACCCGTCATGATTGTATGCACATTTTGTAAGGCCCCCGTTATGAGGAGAAGCCAAGCGTGCATTACCCAATTGATGGGAATCCCAACTTGCATGTTGGATGAAGGTGATATTGGACCATGGAAGGTATGGTAAGGAAAGGGAGTTACCAGGGTCCCCAATTGGGGGGTCCAGGGCAGCAGAGAGCAGCCCTGGCTGGGGGGTCCAAGGGGGCCAGCGGGCTCCCTCGCTGGGGGGTCCCAGGGGGCCAGCGGGCCCCTGGTGGGGGTCCGGGGGCAGCGGCCCCGGCGTGACGGTAAAGGGAATATTCCATAGAATATTCCCTGTCAAAGTCAGAAATCATTTATATTTGTTAGGTCGGTCAACCGGTCTAGGCCGTGTATGGCAATTACGTGGGCGGTGGCCGCCCACGCTCTACCACCCATGTATAGCCGCCCACGGAAGGGCAACCATGATCCTATATATACATGACTTCTGCACTACCTAAGACATCGAGTTGAGCCAGCATACCTCTACCTTGTATCTCCTTATCTAGAGTTGTCTAGATCACCATTTAAGCTCTACCTTGAGAGCGCACAGGTGGACAACGCCATCATCTTTGTACTTGCTGCTAGTAGAAAATTTTTGAGATTCTCGTATATCTGTTATCTTCTCTGCTATTGCTCCTGTGTTATAACTATTGTCTTACATTTTTTTGGTATTTTGGTTTTCAAGGCTACAAGAAATAGAAAGTCAGGATTTTTTGACAAAAAGTCATGATTTTTTGAGGAAGAAAATCAAAGGAGAATAGAAGTTTTGTGTTTCAAAAGGTTGTATTTCCAATCTCTTCCTTCAGCTTTTCTCCTCGTCCTATCCTCAAAGGTCCTCTTAACAGAGGCAAAAAATGTTGGAGTTAGACTTCTACGCAAGCACATGAACAACAGAAGGAAGAAGAAGAAGCTTGGAGCACAACACAC
Source organism: Ceratopteris richardii (assembly GCA_020310875.1). Taxonomy (NCBI): domain Eukaryota; kingdom Viridiplantae; phylum Streptophyta; class Polypodiopsida; order Polypodiales; family Pteridaceae; genus Ceratopteris; species Ceratopteris richardii. The sequence continues at coordinate 17,839,203 of CM035438.1, forward strand.
AAGACTGAATGTATTACTAGAGAATGTACAAAGTTAAGTAGCCCATTATGGGAATAGGCATATATACAAGGGCGTGGGGGGGGGAACCTCCTAAAGAAGGAAACAAAGGCCCCACCAGTCTTAGGAGTGATGCGGTGAACAAGTAGTTGGCGCTCATGTATAAGGAAGTGTCAAGCTATGTGGAAATCACTCCACAAAAGGAAGTAAGCCCAAAGCTTTGCAGAAAGCTTCAAACCTCTCCCTAGGTAGAGCCTTCGTGAAAACGTTTGCAATGTTCTCCTACATGGGCACATATGCCAAGTTGATCTCCCCAGTAGAGAACCGCTCCCTAACATAATGATAACACCTCAATGTGCTTAGTGCGAGCATGGAACAAAGGGTTCCTTGCAACTGACAATGCGCTCTGACTGTCACTGAAAATGGTGGTGGCAGAAGACTGACCAACACCCAAATCAGCCATAAGGTGTCTGATCCACACACACTCAATAGTCGCTGTGAAAGCTACCCTATACTCAGCCTCACAACTAGAAGTGTCCACAATAGGCTGCTTCTTGTTCAGCCAAGATATGCATGAGCTACCAAGCATGAAGCAGAAAACACTAGTGGACACATGAGTGTCATAGCAACCAACCCAATCAGAGTCAGAAAAAGCATGCAAAGCCGGGTACCATGCAAGTAGCGAAAGATGCACTTAACCGCTTGTCAATGCTTGACTCTTGGGCAATGCATAAACGTGCTCATTTTTGAGACAAGAAACTGAGTATCTAGCCAAGTAATGCATAAGTAAATCAAGCATCCAAAAGCCTTCTAATAGAGAACAGCGTCAAATGCATCTCCAGCACCATGAAGACTCAGTTGCAAACCTATTTCTATAGGAGTGGCAATAGGTTTACAGTCTTCAAGGCCAAAATGCTACAATAATGTGTCAATATATTACGTTTGACACAAATCCATTCCACCATCAACTGCATAAACTAAATGCCCAAATAGTGATGCAAATACCCCAAATCATACATCTCAAATGAGGCATGTAAATCAGCCATAAAATCAGGAATATGCTTCTCATGAGGACCAGTGAGCACCATATCATCAACATAAACCACAATGATCAAAAGTACATCATTAGCACGCTTAACATATAAGATGCTTTCAGTTGGATTGTTCTCAAAACCATGTGTGATCAGATAGGCATGTATCTTTTCATACCAAGCACGTGGTGCTTGCTTTAAACCACATTATGCCTTCTTTAACCTGCACACCTAGTTCTCATGCCCTTTCTGCACAAAGCCATGGGGCTAAGAAACATTCAATTCTTCATGGAAGTCACCATTCAAAAATGCTATTTTGATATCCAACTGATGTACATTACAACCATGATGAACTTCAACTACACAAATGCTACGAAGAGTAGTCATTTGGCAAGTAGGTGCAAAGGTCTCATCAAAATCAATGCCTCTTTCCTACGCATAATCCTTTGCAACAAGCCTAGCCTTACACCTAGCAATTGTTCCATCAGGTTTATACTTCAGCTTGTATACCCAATTTGTGCCAATAGCCTTCTTGCCACGAGGCAAGTCACATAAAGACTAGGTACCATTTTTCATTATAGCATCATATTTAGATTGTATTGAAGCCATCCAATGTTCAAAATTTTATCTTCATCAAACAAAACAGGTTGAGTCTCATCATAGAGACTAGAGGCAGCCATAGCATAGCAATCTGATGTAAAAGAGGCACTATGAGAGCCTCATCCAATACAATATGACAGAGGTGCATCTAATTTGCTTTCATGCAAAGTCTGCACTAGCCATTTTGGCATAGTTTCTGCCTACTCAATATCAGCTCTCTCATCAATAAGTGCATCATGTAATTCTGCATGAGAAACGGAATGAACCGCATCATCACATGAAACCTACAAAGGTTACTAGAACTAGACTATCCACCTACAAAAAGAGGCAGCAAAGTATCATACATGTCTTTTGAGCTAATAGATGTCTCCTTAGTACATGAAAGCAATGCATGAATATCATCTTCCACAGAAACAATATCACGCCTAACCATAATGCATTTAGTCTATGGATGATACAGACGATAGCCTTTACTTTCAAAACTTTACCCAACAAAAATACATTTTACTGCTTTATCATACAATTTTCTACGATGTTGTTCTGGCACTAATGCATATCCCAGACAACCAAAAACATGCAGATGGGCAACAGATGGCTTGCGATCATGCCAAGCGTCATATGGAGTAATAGACTATAGCGCTTTAGTGGGACACATGTTAAGTACATATGTTGCACACATGACAACCTCAAGGCACAAACTGTGTGGTAAAGCCTGACTCTTGACCATGCACCTCGCCATCTCCATGATTGACCCGTTCTTTCTTTAAGCAACTCCATTATGTTGAGGTGTACATGGCAGTGTACATTGGTTTTTTATCGTACGATGAGCTAGAAGTGGATTAAACTCAGAAGACATATATTTCCCCCCTCGATTAGAACGGAGGGTGCCCATTTTACATGCTAAGAATTTTTCAACCAAAAGAAGAAACTATTTGAAGCACATTAACACTTCCGACTTTGCTTTGATTGGATATACCCATGCATGCCTAGAAATATCATCAATGAAAGTCAGGAAGTAAAGGAAATTTCCAAAAGATTGTGTCTGCATAGGACCACAGGCATCAGTAAGACTACAACAATTATACTGAAGAGCACGCACAAGAAGACTCACTTTTGTTAATGAACATGACCATGAGGCAAGGTAAAGGAGATGAGCATGTGTTTTATATAGATTCTGGTTGTTCAAATCATGTAGTAGGAAATGTGGCATTATTATCTGACTTGGAGGATCCAAGGAACAAACATGAGGTTGAAACAGGAGATTATACAAGGCACTTCGTTGAAAAGATTAGGAATGTGAAAACCTCAAATGGAAATATGAATCTACTCACTAAGGTATTGTATGTACCTACCATAACCAAGAACTTGATAAGTGTCAAACAAATGGTAGAAAAAGGCTTGCAAGTAAGGTTTTCAAGGATTGGAGCATTTGTTGAAGATCCTCAACAAGGATTTAAGAAGATAGCCAAAGGAGAAAAGACAGGAAGACTCATTACATTTGAAGTACAAGATACTAGAAATATAGCACTTTTCAATTATGGAAGGAAAACCTTATCAGAATTAGAAATGTGGCACAAAAGATTAGCTCATATAGGTGAGAGAAGTTTAAAGAAAATATGTAGGGAGAGTGTGCTTGGATTGCAAAATATATCCAAGCAATATATGATACATAAATGCAATTCATGTCAATTTGGGAAGTCTCATAGACAACCATTTATGAAGAAAGCTTACATTCGTGGTGACCTATTGGAGCTAGTCCACATAGATGTTTGGGGACCTAGACAAGACCCTTCAATTTCAGGATCCAGGTATTATGTATCATTCATTGATGATTGTAGCAGATGGACAATACTTTATTTTATGAAGCACAAAGAAGAAGTGTTCAATTGTTTCAAAAAATATGTTGCTCTTCTTGAAAACCAAATAGGGAAAACATTAAAGAGGTTAAGGTCAGATGGAGGGGGAGAATACTTCTCCCATGAACTTGATGCATATCTCCAAGATAGAGGCATCAAAAGATAGATGGAGGGGGAGAATACGTCTCCCATGAATTTGATGCATATCTCCAAGATAGAGGCATCAAAAGAGAAATCACCGCCAGACATACTCCAAAAGAAAATGGAGCAGCAGAAAGGAGGAATAGGACCATTATGGAGGTAGTAAGGTTCATGATCAATGAGAAGAAATTGCCCAACTTCCTATGGGTAGAGGCTGTATCCACATCCACCTATCTCATCAATAGACTCCCATCTAAAGCATTAGATGGGATGACACCATATGAAGCTTGGAATGGAAGAAGGCCTAGCCTAGATCATTGCAAAATCTTTGGGTGCATTGCATATGCACATGTTCCATCACAGATTAGAGGTAAAATGGATCCTAAGGCAGAAAAATGTGTGTTCATAGGTTATGATCTTAATCAAAAAGGGTACAGATTGTATAATCCAGGTACTAAAGGTTTCATTGTTAGAAGAGATGTTGTTTTTTATGAAAACAACTCGTGGTTTGAAGATGATTGCAGAAGAGTCAAACTACCTTATGACCTAGAAGAAGACTTTCCTACAATTCAGAAGGTAAACAATCAACAATGTGAAGATTCAAGTGATTCTGACGATGATTAGAAAACACCAAGAAGCAACTTCAAGGTATGGAACAACAAAGGTAAAGAGAAGATGCAAGGCTTGAGGGATATTGCAGAATCCTCTCAACAAACTATAAGAAATCAACTAGGGAAAAGAAGAAGCCAGAAAGGTATGGATATGACACCTCTTTAGTCACTAAACACTCAATCTATATTGCTTAGGATATCAATTCAGAAGAACCATCAACATTTGAAGAAGTAAACAAGAAAGCTGAATGGAAGGAAGCAATGGAGGAAGAGATACAAGCACTCCAAGAAAATTAGACTTGGGACTTAGTTCCCAAGATTCAATCCATGAAGATCATTGGATCTAGATGGATCTATAAGGTAAAGAAGAATTCTGATGGATCAATAAACATGTACAAACCAAGACTTGTGGCTAAAGACCTTGATAAGACCCAAGGGATTCATTATGAGGAGACATTCTCTCCTATGGCAAAGATGTTGACAATTAGAGTTCTCATAAGCATAGCTGCTTCAAGGAACTGGAACATCTATCAATTAGATGTAAAAAGTGCTTTTTTGAATGGTTGGATTTCAGAGGAGGTGTACATGGCACAACCTCTTGGATTTATTGATAATGTACATCTTGAGTATGTGTGCAAACTCATGAAAGCTCTCTATGGTCCCAAACAAGCTCCTAGAGCTTGGAACCATAGATTGGTTACATTTTTGCAAAGGCAAAGCTTGAGGGAATCTCGTAACACTACGAGTTGGAATTCACAACAGCCAAGTAATTTGAATCAAATTAATTAGGAACCTAAACGATAGGATCACGTTTAGGTGGCAGATTCCAAATTCAAATTTGAATTCATCTATAAAAACACATAACTCTTAGTCGAGAGAGAGAGAGAGAGCAGAAGAAGGAAACTCTGAGCTTCATGATTGTGGACACACCTTTTCCACACATTTATGAGTAATCCTAAATCATCTCCTTTGTATCATACATTCAATACAATATACATTTGTTTCATATTATGCAACTATCTCATGCTCACTACTGCCTACTGCTATACTCTCATTTTCAGTGAATTTGTTTTGAGGAGTTCTATGCATATAATTAATCTTTTGCCGTGGTTCAACTTGATATATATATCTAAGACCTTCTAGTTATATGCTATAATATTTCATGTCATTTGGTTTAGGGTTCTATGAGATACATCCATTATAGTTTCCCTATGTGTGCAGTTTGTCATCTTCCTAAAATGTCCGGATTACACCCCAAACTTCTTAAGATTAGTTCTCAGCACATACTCGTTTTAAATCCCTGGAATCACTCCCTATAGCTAGCTTAGGGGTCCAATTAGATATGGCTAAAAGCTCTCGGGTCAATTGTAATCATTGAATGAGTAATTAGTGAAACACTGAGCAAGTTCCAGTCCATAAATAACAAGTTTCTACTTCTCTTCAATCCTGGAAGTTGTCTATTTTGATACAACTAATTGAGGATGATTCTCCAACACATATTATGGTTTGGAATGCATATTTGGGAAGCTAAAGATGTCTACTAAGGTAATCTGAAGTAACATTGGCAGGTGTAGAGCAGGATTTGTGTAGCACTAGCTCATTTCTGGAGTGTATCCAACCATCTCCTCATAAGCAACACAAGTCTCATTCCTAGCATGGTACAATGTGGTAAGTGTATCCCAAGCATCCTTAGCTCTTCTATAGGAGTGAATGTGAGGAAAAATGGCACGTTTGACACACAAAGCTATCATTGCATGTGCCTGAGCATCTTTGCCATCCCAATGAACTTGCCATACAATAGGGGCAATAGAAACAGCAGCACGAACAAGAATCTGTAGAATATCATCATCTTCAATACCATCTCGATGAGCTCCAACACGTGTATTTGTAGTACCTATATTCGCAGGTGTAACACGATGTCTTTCAACACCTTGCATAATATTCCATAGTCCTTTTGCAACGAATACATGTCGCATCATATAGGCCCATAATGGGTAGTCAGTACCATCCAACTTATCCTCAACAGCCAATATATGGCATACATCACTGCTCTCAACTATGGCCAGTGACTAAAATACCTTCATGCAAAAAATTGACTGTATCTCAAAACGTTGAATGGACTTGTCGAGAGGAATTTTGCTAAACTTGTAAAAGACTTCGAGACGCTTATACAGGCGAACTGAAACTGGTAATGTACCTTTGGCACAAAAACACAAAATAGCCTACACAACCACTGTGACAGTGCATTTGGAGGCCAAAACGAGCTTAGATCATGATTTCGACACCACATAGCAAAGCTAGTTTGATCTCTGAAACAGCCTGAGTATACCTACCAAATTTCATGCAATTTTGAGACTCCAACCGGAGAGGACAACACCCTAGATGAAGCGGCGACATGCTCTGATACCAATTGTTGGAGTTAGATGTCTACGAAAGCACACGAACATCACAAGGAAGAAGAAGAAGCTTGGAGCACAACACATAAGACTGAATGTATTACTAGAGAATGTACAAAGTATTCAAATTCAAATCTTGGCTCATAAACTCCCTATATTTACATGGCAGATTATTTGCACTCTTTAGGCATGGATCAGCTGAGCTTTATGCCATATCAGAGTGTGGACGCAAGGCATAAATTTTTATTTGTAAGTTCTTTTTATTCTACAATCATTATACTTTCAAATCTATGATCATGCAAGTCCATATCTTCATGTCATTGTGAGTCTACTGTTCACTGCTATACCTTTCATATTTTTTAGTCAGATTGCAGAGATAGTTTCTTCAAATTTAGTGCATCTTTTTGGATGATTTAAGTTGCTAAAGTTTGCTCTCTAAGCCTACTATAAATGCACAAAGTGTCATTGCTATTGGAGTTTTTAATCTTTAGGTATGTTCATTTGAAGTCAAACCTATCTGTTCATTTTCACTCCTCTGTCAGGTACCCAATTTTTTTCACTCATCTTGTGAGAGCTGTTTCTCAGTGTGTACTTGCCCAAATTCCCTGATTTAAAGCTTGTTAGATTCAACATAGTATAAGCATACAAAATTTCATAATAATTGGAGTCTTGAATCTTGAGTTATTCACATTGTACGTCTCACTGCTCTAAGTACTGTTGCAGCCAATGAAAATCAGGATGATGCTCTTACTTGTTACATTTTATTCACGTTGTGTGGTTTATCATTTCTGATGCAATTACTCGTGAAGATTCAGAAACAAGAGTCAACCAACACAAGAAGAGCAAAAGAGATTGAACACATGGTGTTCCAAAGATGCATTATCAAGGTCATACCTACTTAAATCTATCTCAGATTTCCTATTGCCTCGCATTAGAAGTTGTAAGACATCCGAGGACGTGTGGGATGCACTTGAAGCCTTCTTCGCTTCAAGTACCAAAGCTAGGAAGCATCAACTATGGCTGGATTTCGTAACCCTCAAGAAGGGTCCCAAACAAAATGTGACTGATTTTGTCACAAACGTGAAGGACATAGCTGATCATTTGGGAAGCATTAGAGAGGTAATAGATGAAGAGCAAATTGTAAGGCAGGTTATCAATGGCTTGAAGGTAGATGACAAGTGGGAAGCATTCACCACAACTATGGATTTGTACATGGAGATGCATGTACCTGATTTCAATACACTCATTGGATAATTACTCACTCAAGAGGAAAAACTTATCAAGAATGGAGAAATCTCTAAAGGTAATCAATCTTCAACTTTATATAGTGATAAAAGCAAGTCCATAGAAAATAAAGGAAAGTCAACCAAAGTGGATGATGAAGCAGGAACATATCAAGTTAACTATGCAGGTAGAGGAACACATGGCAGAGGTAGAGGAAGAGGAGCTAGACAAGGCAGGGGAGATCCCAAGACTTCAAATCACATTCTATTTGTGGATTAACTAATCATACAAGTGAAAATTGTTTTAGGAATTTTAGGAATCAAAGAGGCAGAGGATACGATAGAGGAAGTTAGGCTACTCAAGATGAATGTTCAACAATTATCATGGCTGCTACACCAACTACAATCATTCAAACTATCAAGGAGGCTACAGAGGAAGAAGAGACTTTAATAACTACACAGAAGACTCAAAAACAAAGAGGATTCATTATTAATCATGAACATGGCTATGCCACAAGGTAAATTTGATGATCATGTTTGCTACATAGATTCAAGTTGTTTGAATCATGTGGCAGGAAATGTGGCCCTCCTATCAGATTTAGAAGATCCAAGGAATAAGTATGAGGTATAAACACGAGACGACACAAGACATCCTATGGAGAAAATAGGAAATGTCAAAGCACCTGATGGAAACATCAATCTACCTAGTAAGGTACTCTATGTTCCTACCATTACAAAGAATTTGATAAGTGTTGGACAGATAGTAGAAAAAGGATTGCAAGTTAGGTTCACAAGAGGAGGAGCATATGTGGAAGACCCTATCCAAGGGTTAAGAAGAATAGTAGAAGGAGAAAAAACAGGTAGATGTTTCACTTTTGAGCGGCAAGACACAAGGAATATAGCTCTCATCAACTATGGAAATCAAACACTCACAGAACTAGAGGTATGTCACAAAAGATTGGCACATATTGGTGAAAGATCATCAAAGAAAACTTGCAGGGATGAAAGTGTACTTGGACTCCCTAACTTGTCAAAACAACACATGATTTATAAGTGTAGTGCATGTCAATTTGGGAAGTCTCATAGGTTGCCATTCATGAAGAAAGATTATATGCATGGAGATCTCTTGCAGTTGGTTCATACAGATGTATGGGGACCTAGCAAGGATGCTTCAATATCTGGATCAAGGTATTATGTCTCCTTTACTGATGATTGCAGTAGATGGACTATCCTATTCTTTATAAAACACAAAGATGAAGTTTTTCATGCTTCAAAAGATATTTGGCTCTTGTGGAGAATCAAACAGGTACATCACTAAAAAGGCTAAGGTGAGATGGAGGGGGAGAATACTTCTCCCATGAATTTGATTCTTTTCTTCAAGAAAGAGGAATCAAAAGAGAGGTGACTACAAGATACACTCCTGAACAAAATGGAGCGGCAAAAAAGGAGGAATAGGACAATTGTTGAGGCTAGAAAGTCCATGTTAAATGGAAAGCATTTACCTAATTATCTATGGGTTGAGGCTATATCTATAACCACCTACTTGATTAACAGGTTGCCTTCAAAATCCCTTGATGGGATGACTCCATATGAGGCTTGGAATGGAAGAAGACCTAGCTTAGATCATTGTAAAATTTTCCGATGTATTGCTTATGCTCATGTTCCCTCACAAGTTAGAGTGAAGATGGATCCAAAGGTAGAAAGGTGTGTACTCATTGGATATGACAACAATCAAAAGAGTTACACGTTATACAACCCTACCAACAAAGGATTCTTGGTAAGGAGAGATGTAGTTTTTGATGAGAACAATTCATGGTATGAAGATTCATGCAGGAAGGTCAAATTGCCATATGGCCTTAAAGAAGATTTTCCAAATCTTGCCAGAGAATATCAACCAAAGATTGAAGAACAAGATACTTCAGAAGATGCTGAAGAAACTCATATGGATTTATAAGGGAAATAAAAAAACCCAGAAAGGTATGGGTTTCACACCTCATTAGTAACTAAACATTCTATTACATAGCACAGGACATAAATCAAGAGGATTCATCATCCTTTGAAGAGGCCAAAGAAAAATCAGAATGGAAGCATGCAATGAAGGAAGAAATTGAAGCACTTGGGATTTGGTGCCCAAGACTTCATCTATGAAGGTAATAGTTCAAGATGGGTCTATAAAATTAAGAAGAATTCTGATGGTTCCATAAACAGGTATAAGGCAATGCTTCTAGCAAAAGGCTTTGCACAAACTCAAGGAATTGATTATGAGGAGACCTTCTCTCTTGTGGCAAAGATGCCTAATATTAGGGTTTTTACTTAGTATTGCCTCTTCCAAGAATTGGAAGATACTTCAACTAGATTTAAAGAATGCATTCTTCAATGGTTGGATAACAGAACAGGTATATATGGCACAACCACCTGGTTTTGAGAATCAAGTTTATCATGATTATGTGTGTAAACTTAACAAAGTATTGTATGGTCTCAAGAAAGCCCCAAGAGCTTGGAATTTCAGGCTTGTTTCATTCTTGCAAGACAAAGGCTTGCAACAAAGCAAAGCAGATCCTTAACTCTTTATTAACAAGAGTAACTATGAGGTCATCTACCTTTGTGTATATGTAGATGATATTATATTGACAGGAAATGATGTAGATGGTATGAAAAAGATCAAAGATTAGATGAGAAAAGAATTTAAGATAAGCGATTTAGGTTCCCTTACCTACTTCCTAGGTTTGGACGTTGTTTACAAAGATCATGATTTATTTCTCACTCAAAGGAAGTGTATCAAGGATATGTTACCGAAATTCAAGATGGAGGATTGTAAAATTGCAGGTACTCCAATGGAGGTCAACCATAAATTGAGCTCACATGAAGGTGAACTCATAGAGGACCTTACATCATATCAAAGCCTTGTGGGTAGTCTTAACTATGCCAAATTGACAAGGGTAGATATATGCTATGTTGTGAGTGTGCTAAGTCAATTCATGCACACACCGAGGAAACCACACATCGATGCTACTAAGAGGATACTCAAATATCTCAAAGGAACCGTAAATGAAGGACTTCATTATAACTATGTATCGGATTTAGGGTTGAAGCTATTTTCTGATGCAGATTGGGCTGGCCCCAAGGAAGATAGAAGGAGCACTTTAGGTTATCTTACCTTTGCAAGTTCAAAGCTTATGTCATGGTCATCCAAGAAGCAACCCATAGTTGCTCTCTCTTCTATTGAAGTGGAATACAGAGATCTTTCCATAGCTACACAAGAAGCTATGTGGATGAAGATATTATTCAAAGATCTTGGATTGGAATTTGGAACTCCAACTATTTTTGGTGACAACATGAGTTCTATTCATTTAGGTGCTAACCCTATTTTTCATGCAATAATTAAATACATTGACATTCATTATCAATGCGTAAGAGAAAATGTTCTAAGCAAAGATATTCAAATATCATATGTGTCCACTCATCAACAATGTTTAGATATCTTGACCAAAGCATTGGATGGTACAAAACTTTGCAAATTCAAGGCTATGATTGGATTGCAGGTTATTCTTGAAGATTGAAGACCTCAAGCATACTAGGCTTGAGGGCGAGCTATTGGCAAAAATCCATTATAAGCCTAAGTATTGGCTTGAGTTTCTAAGAGAAGACAATGTATGGAAATCTAATACTTCACTTGTGAACTTACTTTTGTAATTGTTTGATCATTTACTTGATGTAAAAGTAAGAGAAATCAAAAGTGGTTGAGTTCATTTGATAAAAATAGAGAGAGAAGCATCGAATTCTTGATTTGGAGGTTGGAGAATCACTCAATCTCTAAAAGTTAGGAGATCACTTTTAGGTGACCAAGATTCAAATTCAAACCTTGGCTCCAAAACTCCCTATAAATTCATGGTAGATTAGTTGCACTCTTTAGGTGTGGATCAGCTGAGATTTATGCCATATCAGAGTGTGGATGTAAGGCTCACATTTTTATTTCTAAGTTCTTTGTATTCTACAATCATTGTACTTTGAAATTTATGATCATTCAAGTCCATATCTTCATGTCATTGTGAATCTATTATTCACTGCTATACCTTTCACATTTTTCAGTGAGATTGTAGAGCTGGTTTCTCCACGTGTAGTGGACCTTTTTTGATGCTTTAAGTTGATAAAGTTTTTTCTTTAAGTCTTCTATAAGATCACAAAGTTTCATTGCTATTGGTGTTTTCAATCTTCAGTTATGTTCATTTGAAGTCAACCCTGTTCGTTCATTTTCACTCCTTTGTCAGGTACCCGATTTTTTTCACTCATCTTGTTAGAGCTTTTGCTCAGTGTGTACTTGACCACATTCAGTGATTTAAAACGTGTTGGATTCAGAATATTGTCTAGTATAAGCATACAACATTGCATAATCATTGGATTCTTGAATCTTGAGGTATTCACATTTTACTCCTCACTAGTTTGAGTATTGTTGTAGCCCGTGAAAATCTGGATGATGCTCTTACTTGTTAGACTTTATTCACATGGTGTGGTTTATCATTCTTGATGAGATTACTCATGAAAGTAAGCTCTCTAAGCTAATTAGAGTTCCCCAAAATGAATTGAGCTAATTGCTGCTGTGCTCAGAGAATTATTCAAAACACTCGACAGGTGTATGAATCAAAATAGCAAGTTCTTCACCTGTGAATTAATTCTAGCTCATATGTTTTATTCTTTCTTTTTGAGATTGATCTTCCAAGGCACATAGGGTGTCTAACACATCCATTTGAAAGCTAAAAGAGCCCTTTACATACTCCTAGAGTTCACTTGGCTTCTGTAAATCAAGGATTTTGCAGCTCCACTTCATCTTCAAGCACATATCTATCCATCTCTTCACAATGGTACAAGAGCAAAGATGGTAGATTGATTTCCTTCATCAATTGACAAATTGGATAGAGGTAATTACTCAGCCTGGTCATTTAGGATGGAAGCTTATCTCCAAGGAAGAAGTTTATTTGGTTATGTGGCTAGAGATAAAGTTATGCTTGTATTCAGAAACAAGAGTCAACCAACACAAGAAGAGCAAGAGGGATTGAACACATGGTGTTCCAAAGATGCATTAGCAAGGTAATACCTCCTTAAATCTATCTTACATTTTCTGTTGCCTCACATTAGAAGTTGTAAGACATCTTCAAAAGTGAAGATCTGGCAAATAGGCCATCCAAATTTTCCAACCAAACCTCATTTGAAGAGTGATTTTCATCACTACCATAACCTTGTAAATACCATTTTTGAATAGGTCTACTCCATTTTGTGCAAGCCAAGGAGTCCTTCAGCTTGAGGAACATAAGAAGTACCTACCTATCAATTTTCATATTTTTTAGACTCCATTTGAGCCCTCAAATAGGCCCTAGAACCTAATTTTTAACTATGCCGGACACTAGGTCTTGAGAGGGCCAAAACTAGTAAAAAACTATAAAAAGAGCTAGAGAGCTCATTTTTGAGGTTAGATTGTAGTACAATTGAACTTGTAAGAGCACTTTTGAGTAAGCTAAAGAACTCCATTGTCTCTCTCCTTGTTCTTGCCTTGTGTGCCGTGTGTGTGTATATGTGTGTGCATGTTAGTATGCTTCTCACTCACACATTTGTGCCTTCACTTGCTTGAGGTTTTCATACCAACCTCATGTCTTCCCGGATTGACATTAAAGGAGCTGCTACTCATCACTGAGCTACAATTCCCTATACATATTTTAAATCGTGCACTAACTTGAACTATACTAGATGAAATATCATACACTAACTAATTCAAATTATGAGTGCATGTGTATGTATATATCTGCCTCTCTTTCTCTCTCTCTCTCTCTCTCTCTCTCTCTCTATATATATATATATATATATATATATATATATATATATATATATATATATATATATATATACACTTAAATGTGTACTATAAAATATATAATTTATTATGTAATATATATTGAGTACATTTTTTACATGAAGAGCGTTGAGGAATCGGAATAGCAGAGTTTTGAGTTTCTTAGAAGCTTCATGGCAGATATGGCTCTTTTTTTATAAAAGAGGAAGTGTGGGAGAGGCCTAATCTCCCTAGCTTGAATTAATTTAAAAAACACAAATGTGCACTAGAGGGGTTTAGGATCCTTGGAATCCATCGTATTCCACAAATTCTGGGCAGGCCATCCCAAAGGTGCAACAATAGTAATGGTCCGGGTTCAGCAAGAAATCTAGGTATGAAAGAGAGTTACAGATTTTAATGAACTTCTCCTCATGAGTGGTCCACTTATGTTTGATCTTGTTATTTTCCAATATGAAGATCCTATGGTTTCTAAAGGAAGGGGACTTTTTACAATTACAAACTCTACTGCCTAATAGGTCAAGGGATTTATTGAGCAGCGATTCCTTTGGATTACCATCAAACTTGGCCGCACATCTTTCATTTTGGATTTTCCATATGGTTTCCCCCTTGATAGCATTCCACAAGGTAGAAGAGCGGCTAATTGCTTCATCACGCCTGTTTCCAGTTGATTTGACTATGAAGTTTTAAAATCCTGGCAAGAGTCTACCCAATAGACTGATTGCTAGGGCATGATATGAAGAGGTGGCCAATGTCTTATCTACAAGCCAGGCAGTGCTTCGCCATTTCGGGACATCACAAATTGTATTCACTTTGACATTGGTCCATATTTCCCCATAAAATTTTCCACATAAGAATCAAGTTCTTGTTCTCAATGAGAGGATGCCAAAGGTCCATGAACCTAAATTTCCATTTGATATTTGGCAAGTGCAGACACCATCTCTTGTTAAGGGACATAATCAAGTCGAGGTGCTTCTTGAAACTCGTGGCCTTATCCAACTTGTTATTGTTTGATCCATCTTAGCCCCTAAATCCATGTAGGAAATTTCCCAAGAAGGAGGCTAGACTTAGAGATCTTAGATGAATTGATTTTGTCTCTTAATAGGCACCAATCATCAAAGTACACGCTCTTTATCGGTTGCATCTCCTCAAATCTAATCTAACGTCTTATGCCTTGATTCCAAAGACGTTTCCACATACAAAATCCTTTGTTTCAAAGCTTATTTGCCCTTCGGATTTTCTCCAAGTCCAATCCTTTTATTTCCCCAGTAGAAAACCAAATAGAGTCAATTTCTTCTGATCCGAGCAACCTACTTCCAATCGTCATTGACCTTGATGAATGGTTTAATTTCGTGTTAAAGCTCTTCCACAAGGAGCACACAAATTCTCAACCCTTGGGAGTCACTAGAAAAGGTGAAGGAGAAAACATTAGAGTGATTAGATCGTGCACCTTCTACCTAGAAAGCCCAACTAGCGTAACAGATTTTGACTAGATCGTGCACCTTCTACCTAGAGAGCGCAACAAGCGTAAGAGATTTTTTGTTTCTAAGAGTCAGTTTCGCGAGAAGAATTCTATTTTCGGAATTAGCAATGTAAAGGGTATTCAATTTCATTTTTGTAATCACTAGTTCAAACTATCCTTCTATCAACTAAGCCTTTGGATTTTTTTCCCACCTCCTACAACTCGTAATTGATATGGTTTTATTTTAAAATACAAGTCCTTCTGAAGCTCTGTCTCTTATTTTCTAACCTTAAAAGGAACGTTTGTGCTTCTGTGAGTGAAGTGCATTTTGTTTTATGTTCAAAACAATTGAAACTTCTTCAACGCTTGGAAACGATGAATATAAGATTTGATTTCTAGTGCTATGTTTAAACTAATTTGAATTTTATTTCTTAAGTCTTACTTCCTTGTGAGTTCATTGTGTCAATAAAAAGAAAGCGCTATTCTCCCTATTACAACCAGGCTATTACTCGCAGATCTTTGCATTTTCACATACATAATAGGTAACCCACTTAGAGACCACAAGCTTTCCGACAATGTATAAACCAATGTGAACATGTCCTAACTTTGTATATTACATCGAGAACATGGAAATGAATCGTTAAATGGAATTAAAATGATGGTGAGTGAAAGCGGAGCCAAACACATAAGAACGTGATAGATTCTGATGATCTCTCCTTTGAAGCTCTCATTTAATGCATCTTCATGAATGCATGATACAATACATATATATGTTTGTGGTTATTCATGTCCATGGATCAAATGAGTTGAATTTCTTTAATGATCAAATGATCTTGAAATTTTAACCTTCATTTTCTTGAACTTCATTGTACTCTTCACTCTACCTACAAAAGGGAGTTAGTATGTGTGTATATATGTGCACATGTATGTTTGTGAGTGAGTGAATGTATAAATTCAGAATGTGCATGTGCACATAGATGTTCATCTGTATATTTAAATGCGTGCATCGAGGTTTAGATTCGAATGCAATAGGATGCACTTGCCTTGCTATGAGTGTGTTTAAGTGCTAATGAATGAATTTGAATGTGTACATGTGTGTACTTACATCCACATATGTGTGTGCGTGCTTGCATATACGTGTGTTGGTGCATGGACTGAAAACTTATGTGTGCTATATTCACATATGTGTATCATAAGTATTGTCTTATGTGCTTTTATGTGCGGAATTATTCTTGTGTGGATATATACATACACATATGAGTGCATGTGTATGTATATATCTATTATATGTGCTACATGTTTTTGAATGTCATGTTTCATGCGTGAACGTGCATGTATGTAAGTATATGTACACATATATATAAGAACGGGACGTGGACGGCGGATAGAGTTCCTTTTTTTTTTCATTTTTTTCATAAAGGAAGTTCGGCCTTGGCGTACTCTCCTAAATTTTACTTAAAGAAAAAGAACAAGATACAAGCGAATGGGACAATTTCTCTTGGGACCTCCCGAATCTCACAAAGCAGGGGCAAAAATCTCATTCCCCTCATGTGGGGTCCATTTGGGTTCAAGCTTATTGTTCTCAATGAGAAACACTTTATGATGCCTAAAGGGTGGGGACCACTTGTAGTTGGAGATTCTTTCACTAACGAGAAACAGGGGCTTCTCAATCGACCACTCTTTAGGAGCGTGTCCAAAATTGTAGGCACACTGCTCCCTCCAAATCTTCTAGAGGGTTCCCCTCTTATCGCATTCCACACTGCCGTTGAGAAGTTGATCGCTTCGCCAGACATTACTTGCTTCCAGGTGATTTGTTCCTATAGTCTCAAAATATTCCCAAGGGTCTGCCAAAGCAGGAGAGACTTGGGGCATGCGAAGAAGATGTGACCCAAATCCTCAAGGCTATGGTAGCATCACCTACACCACGACAGAGCCACACAAATTTTGCTAGCATTTAGATTGGTCCAAATACCAAGGTGGAGGATTCGCCACATAAAGATTGACTTTTTGATCTCAATGAGGGGATGCCAGAATGACATGAACTTCAAGCCCCAACACAACCTTGTCTAGGGAAGACATCACTTCTTGGTAAGCATGGTATGATAGTCCAAGTTCGCCTTGATTCTGGGGATTTTGGACAAGTAGTTGCCATTGTGCCATATGAGGCCCTCATGGCATGGTGGATCATGCCCATTGAGGAGTCGGGTTTTAGACCATTCTCAAGTGAGGCATCTCCTTTGGAGGAGTGTCCATTCTTCATAGTCCACTCTTAATTCAGGGTTTATGTCGTCAAAGCTAATCCATTGGCTAATTTCTTGTTTCCAAAGGTGTTTCCAATGTTTGAAACCCTTGTTCTAGAGCCTCTTAGCATATTGGAGATTCCAGAAAACCATACCCCTGATGCCCATGATCGAAAACCAGATTGAGTTATTTTGTCTGATACCGGCCACCCATTTCCAATCTTCTATGACTCTGACAAATTGTTTGAACTTGTTCCAAGTCTTCCATAGGGAGCACACAAGATTCAAGCCTCTCAGGGAAACCCAAATTAGGGAGTATAAAAGGGTAAGGAGGCCCAAGTCCTTCCAACCAAGGAGGTCAACAAGCATAATTACGTTTTTGTTCCTAAAAATGAGCTTGGCCCAAGAGGTCTCACAATCGCACCAAGCCCTCATGATTCATTTTGTCACCAACTTGTTAGTCACGCCTTCAATTCTGTAATGCCTAAACACCCACAATACTTTTGGTTGATGCAGGTAGCCCATTTAATTTTGGGAACCCCCCTTCTATTGTGGTCCCCCCTCCAAAGACAGGTTTTGCAAATTCTTTCCAATTTGCAAAGCACTTCATCCTTCGATCTCGAGCAAGAGAGAAAGTAAATGGTTGAAAAGATGAGGAAGGTATTAATTACCATGGTGCTGTCAGGAAGATCAAGGAGGTCTAAAGCAGGAGAGCAATGCCGGGTTGGGTTAGGCCCCACTCGATGCGTTCTCCTCGTCCCGGGAGCGGCGTCTACACGCTCGACACCTTGCCTTGATAGGATGATCGTCTCATAGGCTCATGCCTTAGAAGAGAAAGTGAAAAGTGCTCAGTTGCATGGAACAAAGTCGTAGGGCATATGCATCGCGAATGTGGAATGAAATAAATAACACTAAAAGTAAATGGCCGATCTCGATAATAATGTACCAACAATTTACATCCAATGATCAATATACAAAATCAATGGTACAACTCAGAAAATAATATACGCCACCACAACGCGTATCAGACAATAGAAGATGGATACTCTTTTATAGTGTGGATCCCTCAATAGACTTCTTGGCTACAGTGCCAGAAGATGCCCTTCAACTTTTCTTCCGGCCTTTGGGGTAGCAACTTCACTTCACAACAAGATCTTTTCTTCACTTCTGGTTTCGGTCTTCACTTCGGGTCAATGATCAAATCTTCAAATCTCTTTACTTCAAATCCATGCGAAAAGCTAGAGAGAATCCGTCGGGGTTAATGCTTCACTTCGGTTTTCAAACTCTTTTTCTTCATTATTCTTTACTTCAAAGCATGAGATCACCTATACCTGGAGAGAATCCACGAGGATAGAAGAAAAGAAGACACCGTTAGTACAGTTCAGAAATAAATAAACCATTCAAAATTAATATCTCTATTTTGTTTTGAAAATTCTTCTTTATATTTTTCTCTATTTGTACATTCCAACCTTAAAATTGTTTGCAAATTTTACTACAATGCAACTAGTCCCATAGGGTCTTATCATGAAGAACAATTTAAGAATCATTTGAAAATTCATATGCCATCATGAATAGCTTGCTTAAATTAAATTTTTTAATTTTTTTTTTTATGTAAAGGAAGTTCGGCAATAGCCTACTCTCCCGGACTTGAATTAAATTAAGAAACAAGGGTACAAAAGAAGGGGACTAGTGCCCACGGGACCCCCCAAATCCCACAAAGCAGGGGAAGCTTGGATGATACCTAGGTAGCATTACAAAGAAGGTTGATCACCCTCTCGTCGCCCTCATGCGGGACCCACTTGGGTTTGAGCTTGTTGTTGATCAAAAGGAGGACTTAATGATGCCTGAAGGGGGGGGATTTCTTACTGTTGACAATCCTTTTGCCAAGTAGGAAAAGAGATTTTTCAATCGACCACTCCCTGGGGGAGTCGCCGAAGTTGAGAGCACACCGCTCCCGCCAAATTTTCCACAGGACTTCCCCTCTGATTGCGTTCCAGAGAGCCGCAGAGCACCCAATCGCTTCACCCAAAAGGACTTGTTTCCAGCTAAGCTGTTTCTGAACTCTGATTTTCAGTCCAACCATCCGCCAGATTCTGTAGGAGTTGGGGCAAGTAAGGAAGATGTGTGGGACATCTTCGATTTGCTTAAATTAAATTGATTTGCATTGACCGATCAGAATTTAATGAATTATCTGTCTACCCAAACTATTCAGAAGTCTCAATGACTAGGCTTTTAGGAAAACAAGCTCTTCTACACTTCTAAAGCCCCATAGCTCAAGACATTCTCTAGTTAACTCCATTGCACAACCTTGTTTCCCATAACAATATAAGGACATCTATTTGAAGATCTGGTATGCTCAGATTTTGCATTTCATCATCAGCCATAGTACCGCCATAGTACCATAAGGTAAATCTGTTTGAATGTCCCAAGGTGAAAACTGTCATGTTAACACCAAATCGCCCTAATATAACCATCCCAAATGTGTGTATATCACAGTATCCACTGAGGTTCTCCAAGTTCTACTTCTAAACAATTATTAAATCGGTTCGGGAACTGATTTGCTCCAACATAGGATACATCTTATCAAGTTTTCTGGTGGTCTCACGACCTCAGCAACAATAACTTTTATGTCAATATTGCGGTTCACCTCGAGTTGTCCTTTGGTGTCCACTAAGCAATGTGTTTTACTATGATTAGGCCAATGACCACTTCGCCCTGTCCTAATGATTCATTGTAGTTGATTAGTCTTAACCCAAATAAGCTCTTCCACAGCCGTCCTATGTCAACAGCTCTTGAAAGGCCTCATCAACTTCCCTTCCAGGATTCGGGGGAACATCAAATTTGAATTCTTCTTTGAATTTTTCACAAAAATAATTAAAAAAGACCTCATCATCATAGCCTATGTGGCATTATGGTTATCAATTCTCTCTCTCTCTCTCTCTCTCTCTCTCTCTCTCTCTCTCTCTCCCTCCCTTTCTCTCTCTCCCTTTGATCACTGTTGTACTACCATCTCTCTCTCTTCTCTCTCTCTCTCCGATCACAGTTGTACAGCCACCTCTCTCTTCTCTCTCTCTCTCTCTCTCTCTCTCTCTCTTTGATCACTGTTGTACAACCACCTCTCTCTTCTCTGTCTCTCTTTGATCATTGTTGTACTGCCACCTCTCTCCTCTCTCTCTCTCTCTCTGATCTCTCAGATGCTAGCTAGAGATGAGAGCTTGAGAGTAGATGATCATATAGAGAAAACCAACATCGTAATCATAAAACTTGAACAAGAAATGAAAAGCATGAATAGAAAATGAATCAACAAGACAAGGAGCATACCAGGAGAGAATTCACGGGGAAAACCAAATGAGCATGAGACCTCTATTTATAGGTTTCCCCTAATGCTTCTCTCTAGAATCTTCTAACCTCCTTATTGACCCCCTTCTATTTTCAAAATCTTCTTCCATATTTTTTTTTTAGTTTTCGAAAATTCCATCTTTTATTTCTATTTTGGTTTTCCTCTTTTTAATTTTCCCAATTTTTCTTTTTCTATTTTTGTTTATTTTTCTTTTTCCCTTTTTATTTTATGGACTAAGGTTTGGTTTCACACATTATATACAAACTTAATTAATTTAAAAGATTAGACTTAGGGTAAACGACAAAACTAAGGTTCAAACCTAGGGTTTTAATTAGGGAAAGTTAGGATTTGCCTATAATTAAGGTCAAGAGCATCAACTAATGGGTTTTTTTACATTTATGGCCTAAAATTCTAGGGTTCCTAAGGGTCAACTCCAAGGTTTCAATCAGGGAAAATTAGGTTTTGCCTACAATTAAGGTCAAACACATCAATTAATGGGGTTATTTACATTTATGGGCTACCATTTTGGGGTTTCTAAGGGTCAAACCTAGGGTTTTAACGATTAGAATTAGGTTTTCTAAGGGTCAAACCCTGGGTTTCAGGGGATTAGAGATAGGTTAATGAACTATTTATAGTTTTACAAGCCTAATGTATACACGACATGGTTTTTCATCTCATAATCAATCAAATCAACCAAACATGAACAATTTATAAAACTCTTTTGGTCAAAACATCATATCGCTTGAAAATCAATGAAATGAACTTGAAGAAAAATCTTAATGTACACTTCCTTGAGGGATTTTATCCCGACAGCACACCCTATGAGGTTGATTTGGATGCCCTTCCAATACACGAACTTGTTGTCTTGTTTGGAAGAACCCAATTCTATCGTTGTTCCATCGAGACACCAAAGCCTATAGGGATAGCAAGTAGGCGGAAGACTATACCCCTAGGGATAATATGGAAACCTTGGTAAACCAACAACTAGGGTGGTGGTGCGAAGATGGCCCTGAAGTAGTTTTGGAGTGGTTTATTTTGGAACCAATGCCTTGTTGAAAGTTTCAAGGCACCCCCAAAAGGTTTCAATGCTCGTCCAATCATTATGCACAAATGCATTTATGTCATTTGCAAATAATCTCATGATCATCGAGCCATGGTTAAGCGGAAGAGAGAGACCTTCAATATGGTCTAATTCCATTTGATGTTGCACCAGACGACTGACCCCCTCCGTGGCGATTGCCAAAAGCAGAGGGGCCAATGGGCACCCTTCCCTAATAGATTGTTTTAATGAATGTATGTGAGTATGTGTGTGTGTATGTGTGTGTATGTGTGTGTATGTATATTTGTGTGTATGTGTATGCATATGTGTATGTGTATGCGTGTGTATGTATACATATGTGTGTATGTATACATATGTTTATGTGTATGTGTATGTGTGTGCATGCATGTGTATGTCTATCTGTGTATGTGAGTGTATGTGAGTGTATGTGTGTGTATATGTGTATGTGTGTGTATGTGTGGATGTGTATATGTGTGCATGTATGTATGCATATGCATGTGTATGCATGTGTGTGTATGTGTGTGTATATACGGTATACCCCTCAACAAAATGGGGTAGCAGAGAGAAAGACCAGACACATAGCAGAGGTAGCAAGGTGTATGCTCAACGAAATGAATATGCCGCATTGTTATTGGGGAGAGGCTACATATACAGCCACATACATCATGAATAGATGTCCTACATCAGGTATACATCATCTAACCCTTGAGGAAGCATGGAGTGGAAGAAAACCTTGTCTCACATATTAGAATCTTTGGTTGTATATGCTATGTACATGTACCTCAAGAGTTGAGGTCAAAGTTAGATGCCAAATCTGAAAGGTGTATTTTTTTGGGATATTCTATGGAACAAAAGAGATATAAATGCTATAATCCCATAACCAAGGAGCTGAAGGTAAGTAGGGATGTTGCCTTTGATGAGTTAAAGCCTTGGTATGCATGCACGAGTCCATTGCAGGTTGAAGACATAGGTGAGACAGATTTGAAGAATGATGATAGAGTTCAAGAAAGCATGGATTTAAGTCGTCCAAGCAACTCATGCAACACAAGGACACCCTCACCATGGAGTGGAAGGCTTAGGGAAAGAGAGACCAACTCTGAATAAAGCAAATTTAAAGGCAAAGAGAAGATTTCAATTGAAGAAGGAAGCTATGGGGACGAGAGCATGTTGGAAGATGAAGAGATAGAAGAAATTCAAACTCCAGGAGTGGCAAAACAAAGAAAGAAGATGGCAACCACACCTAAAGGAAGTGAAATAAGGTCTTCAAGAGTAAGATATCCAGTACAAAGGTTAACATATGATAATTTCATTGCAAAGCATTATGCATACATGACTCAGGTAATCAAGGACAAGGAACCAACTAGTTATGAAGAAGCTAAGGATTGCAAGGAATGGCAAGAGGCAATGAAGGAAGAGCTCAAAGCACTTGATTAGAACCATACTTGGAGCTTGGTACCAGCTCAAGAAGGCATGAAGGTGATAGGTAATAAGTGGGTTTACAAAATTAAAAGAAATATGTTTGCCTGCTAAGGAAAGCATTATATGGACTAAAGCAAGCCCCAAGGGCCTGGAATCAGAGGTTAGTGGATTATTTATCAAGTTGTGGATACAAAGAAAGTGTTGCAGATCCGTCACTTTACATGAAGAAGCAAGGAGACAAGATGGTATACATATGCATTTATGTGGACGATTTGATCATCACAGGAAGTGATATTGCAAGTACTAAAGATATCAAATCAAAGCTAGGGAAGGAGTTCAAGATATCTGATCTTGGAACACTAAAGTACTTCTTGGGAATAGAGGTAATCTATGCACACAATGGCATCTTCTTTATTCAAAGAAAATACTTGTTGGATGTGCTATACAGGTTTGGTATGAGTGGTTGTAAGCCACTTTCTCAGCCCATGGAGCCCAATACAAAGTTGGTTGCAGGTCAAGGAGAGGCTATACAAGATATTACACTATATAGAAGCATAATTGGTTCATTAATTTATGCTACATTCACTAGACCTGATCTTGCATATGTAGTAGGTGTTCTCTCTCAATTCTTGCATGCACCTACTCATGATCATCTTATGGCGGCAAGAAAGGTGCTTCGTTACATCAAGCACACCATCAACCAAGGTCTATTTTACTCATATGATGCTGATCTAAGTGTCAAAGGATATAGTGATGCTGATTGGGCAGGTAGCAAGGATGATCGAAGGAGTACATCGGGTTATGTTTTCATGATAGGTATAAAAGTGATCTCTTGGAGCTCTAAGAAGCAACCCACTGTTGCTCTTTCATCCACAGAGGCTGCGTAGAGAGGTTTAGCATTGGCTACATGTGAGCTATTATGGCTGAAGAATCTACTTAAGGACTTGGAAGTAGAAGTGGAGGAGTTTCCTCTTTATGGAGACAACATTTCAAGCATCTATCTAGCTAACAATCCCATGTTTCATGCAAGAAGCAAGCACATAGAGGCTCATTACCACTTCGTTAGAGAAAAGGTGATGGCAAAAGAGCTAGATATAAGGTATGTGAACACTAAAATGCAGGTTGCAGACATGATGACAAAGTTTCTTGAAGGTACAAAGCTTGGAGGATTCAAGGAAGCTATCAACATAAGAGACATAGGCTGAAGCAACAAAGGAAAAGACTTGAGCTTGAGGGGGAGTGTTGAAAGTTTTTCAAGCTCAAGAGTGTGGGAACATGCCCCAAATTGAACCTTCCACATCATCCACAATCAAAGGAGGCTGATTTCCATGAGTTGGAGGCATCCAGTTAAGCCCATAATGGAAAGAATTTGATTAGAGAAGATTTAGCTCACCTCTTGATGTGATTGGACCTCACTTTTGACATGTATATGTTTTTGATTGGTTAAAGAGGTTAGTAGGTGGTCTTTAAAACCTCTAATGAGTTGTATTATGACTTAGAGTCATGGAAATACATGCCCAAGCTGCCCCCTTGCTTAAGCACACCCCCTACTAGCTGTTCTCTGCATATTTTGCAGAATTTTCACTTTTACACACTCTATCTATCTAGATGTTTTTGGCAGAACCCCCGGTCTTGTAAGTGTTGTTTCTCCTTCATCCAGAATCCATTTGCAATGATTTTTGTCTTGTTGGAAAGATTATAAGTTCTACTTTGTCCGGTATAAGTCTCAGGTTCAGTACCTGCACATGTGCAGAGAAATGTCCAAAACAGTGTCTGTCTAGTTAGCTCATACTCTATGACGAGATCAAGTTATCTGTTTTGTTGCAGCTGGTTGAGGCATCATCCAATATCCAAATGAAGTGATTTTACTCTCATTGGAAAGCTCTTAACTTCTAATTTATTCCTGCAAAAGTTCAGTTTCAGTCTCTGCATATACGTAGAGAAAATCAGAAAATACAGAGCCTATGTCTGAAAAATTTCAGGATCCTAAGAGGGTTCATTTGCTTTGTTGTGCACATAGGAGTGTTTATCCTCCAACAGGGATGAGCCCTTTGAGTTGCTAAACTCATTGCTGAATGTATAGTGGCTCTAAATTTATGAACTAACTTGTGTTAGTTAGTTATACACTAGAATTAGATGTGTGCAAGAGATCTCTAGTGAATTCATGTAAGGTTGTGAGCTCTAAATAAAATACTAAGCACCTGCATTCCCAAAATAGAAGGTTTCTTCACATTTCTAATACATGCAAACTAGCTGTTTTGATACAAACTTTTGGGTATGATGTTCTGAAGCACATATTGGGTTTAAATCCATTGTTGGGATGTGAAAGGAGTCTAGTAAGTGTCCCTGAAGTCAACTTGGTAGGTGTAGAGAAGGTCTTGTGCAAAAGGAGCTCATCATTGGACTATATCCAACCATGTCCTCAGAGTGGCATCAAAGCATGAAATGGAAGCATATCTTCAAGGGAGAAACCTCTATGGTTACATTTCTAGAGATGAGATGATGCCAATCCTCAGATGGAAAGGACAAGCAAATCAAGAAGAACAAGAGATGTTAACCATGTGGTGCTCAAAGGATGCTCTAGCTAGGTCATACATTCTTAACTCAATCGTTGACTTTTTACTTCCACACATCAAGAGCTATAAGAACTCATAAAGGACTTGGAATTCTCTTGAAACATTCTTCTTCTCAAATACTAAAGCAAGGAAGACCCAACTTTGGATGGAGTTCACTACACTCAAGAAGATGCCCAAGGAAACTATGACTAATTTTGTGACCAAGATGAAGGACCTAGCAGATCAACTTGGGAGCATTGGAGAGATCATTGATGAAGAGCAGATATTAAGTCAAGTGGTCAATGCAATAAAGGTAGATGAAAAATGGGAAGCTTTCACCATAGCCATGGACCTTTGCATGGACATGCAGGTTCCTCATTTCAACACCATCATGGGTCAATTGTTCACACATGAGGCAAAGCTCATGAAGAATGGAGACAACTCAAAAGGTAATTAATCCTCTACTGTATATAGAGATAAGAACAAGAAGAAATATGGTAAAGGCAAAGGAAATTTTTTTTATGATGAAGGTAGTACCTCTCAAGCCAACTTTGCAGGTAGAGGTAGAGGCTCAAGAGGAATGTGGGATCTCAAAGCTCCTCTCCATGTGCCATATGTGGATTAACTAACCACATTATTGAGAATTGTTTCAGGAACCCTAGAAACCAAAGAGGAAGAGGCTACAACAAAGGTGGACATGGAAGATCAAGAGGAAGATTTAACAACAACAATGGTTACAAAAAAAACTTGTACAACAACAACAATTACCAATGAGGATACAGAGGAAGGAGAAACTACAACAACTATGCAGATGATCAAACTTAAGAGGACTCATTACTTCTAATGAATATGACCATGAAGCAAGGTAAAGTAGATGAACATGTGTTCTATATATACTTAGGTTACTCAAATCATATAGCAGGGAATGTAGCTCTAGTCTCACACTTGTAGGATCCAAGGAATAGACATGAAGTCCAAACAAGAGATGACACAAGGCATAGATGTTGCAACAAAAATGATTGTCCTTATGGTTGATATTTTGGCCACGAGACTAAAATCATATTGATCTATGTCATATGCTTGAGGTTATCCTTTGACCAGCAATCTAGCTTTGTTTCTCGCTATTCTTCCATCTGCAAGATTTTTCACTTTATAAACCCATTTATTTCCAATTGATTTCTTACCATGAGGTTTTGGTATACTTTCCCATGTCTCGTTCTTCTCAAGTGCATGAAACTCCTCCTGTGCTGCTTCTTCCTATTGTTTCTTTCCTTTTGCTTCATCATAATTCTGAGGCTCTTCATCATCTTTGACCATATAAGCATAGTTTTTTCTCAGTCATAAAAGAATTATCATAAGAGTACCTTGTTGGTTTTCACCTTACTCTACTTGACTTCTTGATTCCTCCACTTAATGTGTATGTGCAAAGACTTCTTTGTCAAACCTAGGTGCATCTTGATTACTTCTTGTTGATGAAGTGCTAGATGTACTAGTTTCCATGTGCTCTTCATCTTCATACACTTGTACTTTTGATTTACCTTTCTCATCTCTTTTCACCTCTACTTCAAATGATTCATTTGTTTGACTTTCTTCTTCATACCAATGTTCTTTTTCATCAAATGTTACATCTCTAGAGACAAGGAATTGTTTCATTAAAGGACTCCATAACCTATAGCCCATTTTCTTTTCATCATATCCAATGAATAAATATTTTTCTACCTTTGGTTCTAGCTTATGTCTAAGTTGACATGGTACATAAGCAAAGGAAATCAATCCAAACACTTTACAATGATCCAAGGTTGGTTTCTTACCCCACCATGCTTCATAAGGATTTATTCGATCAAGGGTTGTACATGGAAACCTATTGAGAAGGTAAGTAGTTGTATTCACAACCTTAGCCCATAGGTAATTTGGACAATTCTTTCCCTTTAGCAAAGCCCTAGCAAAGCCCAATACTCTAAAGTGAACATAATCTGCGAGGTGCAATCAAATGGTAGTGTTAGCCATTTCATCTAACTCATTCCAATCAAATTCATCCATGTCAGGTGGCTTTTTTAAGATTCAATTTATTGGCTTCCATTGCCTCCTTTCAATCAGCAAATCTTTAATCTGATTCTTCCATAGAGCAAGTTTTGTGCCATCAAATTTGTGGATCTCAAAATGTTCTTTGCCCTACAAGTTTTATCTCCTCATGGGAACATTGGCACTAGACCTTGATCCACTAGACATGTGAGATCTCTAATGCGATAATGATAGAGAACTCACTCGAATGATAATGGAGCTAGAAGATTCCAAATGCCACTAACGCTCAAAAAAGGTGTTGAGCCCATAAAAGTCATGTTGGTCAAAGTCAACCACAATCAAAGTCAAAGAAATCAAAGTCAACATGTTCAAGGTGAAAGTGAATATGGGCAAAGTCAAAGTGTTCAAAGTTTGGGTGTCAAGGTGCATAGGTCGTGCACAATTAATTGTTCACAAAGGTTATATTTGCAAAAAGTTGGATGGAGGTATCAGAGTGTCTTTCTATAATTTCTCTAAGGTTCAAAGCGTTTTTAAAGTTCTTGGAAGGTTCACGTGAACTCTCTCTTAGGTGCACATTTGAAAAATTAAAAGGCAAAAATGTGAAGGTATGTGAAGGGGCAGCGTACGCAGAAGTGAAAGTATGGCACCCCAATTAAAATTTTTGTTTTATTTTAAAGTCACTATAGGGAAAAACAGGGATTCATTGGTTGTCCGCTTGTGGAGACAATCTTGGGACATCAAAGTAAGCACTAACATACTCTAGCAGTTAGGAGCGTACGTAAACCGACACTCAAATCAAGGCAAGGCATTATTCCTGGTTAGACTAAGCAAGGTGAGCATAGTCTACACTCTGAGAAGAGCAAGAGACATACAGTGAGTGTGCGATGCACAGAAGTGAAGTGCAAGGTGTGCAAAGAAGTGTGCAAAGAAGTACTAACCTATGCAATCAAAGGTCACAAGGTCCCATTGAAGCTCTGTGCACGTTGACAAAGGATGTCCATCCCTCCCCTATAGAAAGCTTGACTATGAGCTGTGAACAAGTGCAAGATTTTAGAGAAGGTGGAGGTCTGGTGCAGAGAAGTGGGCAACAACAAGAACCTTGGGTATTTTGTAACTTTTTTGATTAATCGCTCTTTGAGATTTTGCAGAGAGAGCATTTGGATTGTATTGTACATCATCCTTGTACTTTTGTCCTTATAATCAATCTACAGAAGCTTCGAGGTTCTGTATCTTTCTTCTTATTTTTCTTCCTTCTCCTACAAACACTCAAATCCCTTTCTGCACAAGAATCCCCCAACAAATTTTGGCATGCACGATTGGACCACAAAGAGAATTGAGCATTTGAGAACCAAATTGCAAAATGTAGAAGAGTTCAAGGGTACCAACAGTACTGTACTAACTTAAGAGGTAATCTTTCTTCCATTAAAGAATATAGGAGCCCAAAGAGATTTGGAAAGTTTACCCAATTATTTGTTTCAGATGTGGAGAACGTAGGCATTACCAAAGTAGGTCCACTCTACTAGAAAATGCCCCTCCTTGCAGGAACTGCCTAGAGACTAGAGACCACTTTACTAATTGTTGTCCTAAGAACCAAGCATCTTCATCTGGGCCCCACATTCAAAAGGTTTCTGTGCACAAAGAATAAATGGTAGATCAAGTCAATGTGGCATCACCATCTACCAGGATGGTGCAGTTAGAAGAAATTGAATCTTTCACAATGCAGACAAGAAGCAAGGGGAAGGCTCAAGTAAAAATAGTTCAAGAATCAAGGACTAATGTACTGAACAAAGACAAAGAGACATCTAAAGATAAAGGCACCACATCTGCAGATACAAAGCAAAAAGAAAATCTCATAGCTACCAGTGATGCCATTGGACATGCATCAACAAGACTCATGAAGAGTTTGATAAGTCAATTGGAGCCCATGCTCTTAAGGAATCAAAACATTCAAGACTAAAGTCCATGAAAATTGAGGTGAGTATTTTCGAATTAACAAAGATGGATGGGATATTTAGGTCAAAACCCCTGCAAATAATTGATGAGGCTTCCACAAAAAGTTTAGTGGAAAATGCTGCTACTATGCATAAAGATAAAATTGTAGGGGAAGCACTCCTCATAGATTATAAGAGCCCTCGACTAACAGTCTCTATCAAAGGTCATGAGTTTCAAGAAGTTATTGTGGATGGTGGTTCTGGCATTAACTTGATGCCTGAACATACCATGAAAAAGATTGGACTACAACCTTCAAGACCTGACAACCTCACTGTAATACTAGCAGACAAAAGTATAGTAAGGCCTATGGGAGTGGTTCTTCGAGTCCTAGTTAAGATACAAGGTACCATCTCTAACCTGGACTTTGTTGTTGTAAGGCTGCCACACGTAGAAGGAAGTTTCCCCTTGTTGATTGGGAGACCTTGCTTAAGGCATGCCAATGTGCTACATGAGTGGGGTAAGGACATAATGTGGGTAAAGCAAGAGGGAAAAGAGTTGCAGTAGATATTTGTAGAAGAAGTGTTGGAGTTAGACGTCTGCGGAAGCACACGAACAACACAAGGAAGAAGAAGAAGCTTGGAGCACAACACACAAGACTAAATGTATTCCTAGAGAATGTACAAAGATAAGTAACCCATTAG
Source organism: Ceratopteris richardii (assembly GCA_020310875.1). Classification (NCBI taxonomy): domain Eukaryota; kingdom Viridiplantae; phylum Streptophyta; class Polypodiopsida; order Polypodiales; family Pteridaceae; genus Ceratopteris; species Ceratopteris richardii. The sequence continues at coordinate 17,869,628 of CM035438.1, forward strand.
GGCAATAGGCGTATATACAAGCCGGGGGAAAAAAACCTCCTAAAGAGGGAAAAAAGTGCCCCGGCGGTCCTAGTGTGTTCACACACATCACTACCTAAATATATCAACAAATCCCCCCTGGGAGTGATCCGGTGAACAAGGTGCTGGCACTCATGTATAAGGAAGTGCCAAGCTATGTGGAAATCACTCCACAAAAGGAAGTAAGCCCAAAGCTTTGCGGAAAGCTTCAAACTTTGTCCTAGGCAGAGCCTTCGTGAAAAGGTCTGCAATGTTCTCCTGCGTGGGCACATATGCCAAGCTGATCTCCCCAGCAGAGAACCTCTCCCTGACATAGTGATAATGCACCTCAATGTGCTTAGTGTGAGCATGGAACACAAGGTTCCTCGCAACTGCCAATGCGCTCTGACTCTCAGTGAAGATGGTGGTGGCAGAAGACTGGCCAACACCCAAATCAGCCATAAGGCGTCTGAGCCACACACACTCAACAGTCGCTGTGAAAGCTACCCTATACTCAACCTCACAACTGGAAGTGGCCACAGTAGGCCGCTTTTTGCTCAACCAAGATATACATGAGCTACCAAGCATGAAGCAAAAACCACTGGTGGACACACGAGTGTCATAGCAACCAGCCCAATCTGAGTCAGAAAAAGCATGCAAATCTGGTGGTAGTGATCCCCCCTTGGGATAAAACAACCCAAGTAGCCGAGTACCACTCAAGTAGCGAAAGATGCGCTTAACCGCTTTCCAATGCGTGACTCCTGGGCAATGCATAAACCTGCTTATCTGTGAGACAGCAAACTGAATATCTCGCCGAGTAATGCATAAGTAAATCAAGCATCCAACAGCCTGCTGATAGAGAACAACATCAAATGCATCTCCAGCATCATGAAGACTCAATCGTAAACCTATCTCCATAGGAGTAGCAATAGGCTTACAGTCTTCAAGGCCAAAACACTGCAATAATGTGTCAATATATTTCGTTTGACACAAAGCCATTCCACCATCAACTTGCATAAACTGAATGCCCAAATAGTGATGAAAATGCCCCAAATGAGACATCTCAAATGAGGCATGCAAATCAGCCTTGAAATCAGCAATATGCTTCTCAATAGGACCACTGAGCAGCATGTCATCAACATAGACAACAATGATCAGAAGCACATCATTAGCATGCTTAACATATAAGGTGCTTTCAGTTGGACTGTTCTCAAAACCATGTGCAATCAGATAGGCATGTATCTTCTCATACCAAGCACGTGGTGCTTGCTTTAAACCATATAATGCCTTCTTTAACCTGCAAACCTGGTTTTCATGCCCTTTTTGCACAAAGCCACGAGGCTGAAAAACATACACTTCTTCATGCAAGTCACCATTCGGAAATGCTGTTTTAATGTCCAACTGATGTACATTCCAACCATGATAGGCTGCAAGTGCACAAATGCTCCGAACAGTAGTCATACGGCATGTAGGTGCAAAGGTCTCATCAAAATCAATGCCTCTTTCTTGTGCATAACCCTTTGCAACAAGCCTAGCCTTATACCTGTCAACTGTACCATCAAGTTTACGCTTCAGCTTGTATACCCACTTAGTGCCAATGGCCTTCTTGCCTGGAGGCAAGTCACATAAAGAGCATGTACCATTCTTCATTATAGCATCACATTGAGATTGCATAGTAGCCATCCAATTTTTTGAATTCTGTGCTTCATCAAAAGAAACAAGCTCATTCTCATCACAGAGACTAGACGCAGCCATAGCATAGCAATCTGATGCAAACGAGGCACTATGAGAGCCTGAACGAGTACGATATGACAAAGGTGCATCTAATTTGCTGTCACGCAAAGTCTGCACTAGCCATTTTGGCATAGTTTTTGCCTGCTCAATATCAGTCCTCTCATCAACAAGTGCATCATGTAAATCTGCATCAGAAATGGAATGATCTGCATCATCATATGAAACCTGCAAAGGCTGAGAAGTTGCCTCATTAGGACCAGCACTAGACTGTCCACCTGTAAAAAGAGGCATCAAAGTATCATACATGTCTTTGGAGCTAACAGATGTCTCCTTAGTACATGAAAGCATTGGCTGAATAGCATCTTCCACAAACACAACATCACGGCTAACCAGAATGCGTTTAGTCTGTGGATGATACAGACGATAGCCTTTACTTTCAGAACTGTAACCAACAAAAATACATTTTACTGCCTTATCATCCAATTTTCTACGATGTTGTTCAGGCACTAGTGCATATGCCAGACAACCAAAAATACGCAGATGAGCAATAGATGGCTTGCCGTCATGCCAAGCCTCATATGGAGTGATAGACTGCAGCGCTTTAGTGGGACACCTGTTCAATACATATGCTGCACACATGACAGCCTCAAGCCAGAAACTATGTGGTAAAGCCTGACTCTTGAGCATGCACCTCGCCATCTCCATGAGTGACCTGTTCTTCCGTTCAGCAACTCCATTTTGTTGAGGTGTATACGGCACTGTACACTGGTGTTTTATCCCACGTTCAGCCAGAAATGCATTACAATCTGAAGACATATATTCCCCCCCTCGATCAGAACCGAGGGTGCCCATTTTACATGCTGACAGATTTTCAGCCAAAACCAAAAACTTTTTGAAGCACATGAACACTTCGGACGTTGCCTTCAATGGATATACCCATGCATGCCTGGAAAAATCATCGATGAAAGTCACGAAGTAAAGGTAATTCCCAAAAGAGGGTGTCTACATAGGACCACAGACATCACTATGTACAAGCTGCAATTTATGCATAGCCCGAACTGAACCATCTTTTGGAAAGGAGGAACGCTGCATTTTGCCCAAAATACAGCCTTCACATACATGTTTTCCAGGTGCCTCAAGTTTGGGCAAAGAGGACACCATTTCTGATTTCTGCAGGCATAGCAAACTAGCAAAATTCAGATGACCAAAGCGTGCATGCCAAAGCTTTGCATCTGACATAGCCTAAGAATCATGAACTGCACATGCAGAATCATTCACTGATCTTTCATAGTCTATGAGCTTATATAGCCCACGACATAAAATGCCAGAAGCAATAATCACATCGCCATTTGAGAGATCATGAACTGTACACCTGTCATCAACAAACTTCACAACCAAGCCAATCTTGGCTAATGCAGAAACTGATAACAGATTCTTCTTGATCCCTGGCACAAATAAAGCATCTGAAAAAGTGAAAGAACTACCATCAGTAGTAGTTAGAATGATCTTACCAACTCCCACAACAGGATAAGAGGAGTTGTTGGCGCATGTGAGAGTATTCCATGTAGGGGCAGGCTCGAGTGAAGAGAAGAAACTCCGCTGCAAGGTAAAATGTTTGGTTGCCCCACTGTCAAAATACTGGAGCAAACATCTGAGTCTACTGCAGACATGCACTGATCATGAGAAGATGGGTCAAAACTGCAAACAGTAGTAAACGCCCATTCTTCTTCCTGCACAAGATTAGCAGACTCTGTTTTTGGTGTAGAGGCTTCTGCAACAACCATTCCAGCCTCCTATTTCTTTGCCTCTTTTGCAGCCAGTTTTGGACAGTTCTTTATGATATGATCATTTCCTTTACAGTACTTGCAAAACAATTTCTGCTTTTCTGATTTCTTCTCATCTTTATCCTGGATCTTCGATTGTGCAGCATTTGCAGATTTCTGCTTACTAGTAGAAGAACTCCATTTTCCTTTGCCCTTCTGACTAGCCAAGAAAGCTTGATCTGCAACACGCATAATGGAACTCTTCTGCCTAGACTGATCTTCTTGCAACAGAACAGAGACTAACTCCTCAAGTGATAAGGCATTTGGATTGCCTTTCATCATCAACGGAAGAGTAGAAGCAAAACTCTGATATGAGTCAGGAAGACCATTCAGAACAGTCTGCACAAGTGAGCTATCTGGTATAACCTCATCAGCAGAAATCAACTGTTCCTTCCAATCTTTGATCTTCGTTAGGAAACTGTCCATAGAATCACCTTCATTCATGTGCTCACTCTCCAACTGTTTTCGGAGGTAAGCAACACGAGCCTCATTCCTAGCTTGGTACAATGTGGTAAGTGTATCCCAAGCATCCTTTGCTGTTCTGCAAGAGCGAATGTGAGGAATAATGGCACACTTGACAGACAAAGCTATCAATGCATGTGCCTGGGCATCTCTACCATCCCAGCAAATCTGCTCTACAGTAGGTGCAACAGAAACAGCAGCACGAATAGGAATCTGCACAATATCATCGTCGACACCATCTTCATCAGCTCCAGCACCTCTAGCACCTGTATTTGTAGTACATGTAGTTGCAGGTGTAACAGGATGTCTTTCAACACCCTGCACAATGTTCCACAGTCCTTTTGCAACCAATACATGTCGCATCATATAAGCCCATAATGGGTAGTTGGTACCATCCAACTTATCCTCAACAGCCAACATACGGAATACATCACTGCTTTCAGCCATGGTCGGTGACTAAAATACCTTGATGCAGAAAATTGACTGTATCTCAAAAAGTTGAACGGAATTGCCGAGACGAGTTCTGCTAGACCTGTAGCAGACTTCGAGACGCTTAAACTGGCAAACCAAATCTGGTATATACCTTTGGCACAAAAAGACGAAATAGCCTGCAGAAGCACTGCGATGTTGCGTTCGGAGGCCGAAACGAACTCAGATCGCGATTTCGGCACCACATAGCGAATTCATTTTGATCTCGGAAACACCCTGAGTATGCTCACCAAATTTCGTGCGAATCTGAGACTACAAACGGAGGAGTGTCGACGGCGCCCTAGATGAAGCGACGACCTGCTCTGATACCAATTGTTGGAGTTAGACGTCTGCGGAAGCACACGAACAGCAGAAGGAAGAAGAAGAAGCTTGGAGCACAACACACAAGACTGAATGTATTACTAGAGAATGTACAAAGATAAGTATCCCATTAGGGCAATAGGCGTATATACAAGCCGGGGGAAAAAACCTTCTAAAGAGGGAAAAAAATGCCCCGACGGTCCTAGTGTGTTCACACACATCACTACCTAAATATATCAACAAGAAGGACAAGACAATCAAAGACATATCAACATGATGCAAAGAATTGGTACTTGTATGGAGGATGAATTGTTGGATAACCCAAAGGCAGACATATATGAAGAAGCAAACTTATATAAAAGAAAGCATGTGGGCTTGGCTCCATGCAAAAGACCAATCTTCTTGCTATGGAATTTTTCCAAACTCAAGTGGAGAGGAAGTCTATGAAGAAAAAGAGGACCTCATTCAGGTTATTGAGTCAAGTGAAATAGTCTCAGTCAAAGGCCAGAGAAGAGAGAAGAAAAAGAAAAGCCCTTAAATGCACTTGTGATAAAGCTATTTCAAATCCTATATCAATGGCCACTTTATTATGGATAATGGTATGGATATCATCTATGATGTCAATTTGTTTGGTAGTAAGTGTAGGGCTTTACAAAGATGAAAAGGGAGTGCATGCAAGTCTTTGGAAACAGAGGATTCCTTTGGATGAAGAAGTTGGAATAGTAAAAATGACACTCTCCATATTAAGTCACACGGTAGCTGAAACAAAGATACGAAATATGCAGTATTGAGGAGATAGTATTCTAATGAAGGATTTAAGGTGGCACTATCACATGGTCAATATGCCCAAAAAGAAGACAAAACAAATGAAGTGCAGTACAATTGGAGATTATTGAGGGCAAAGGGTTTCTCTTAATCATGATATCATGGCTCAAGGCCTATCATCAGTACAACAGAAGATTTTTGCATCACTTGGAACTTAAAAAATATGTCTAGGTTGTACATAGCCTTCTCATTTCTTTTCTTTTTTTCTTAGGTCTTACTAGTTTTTATCCATTTTCATAGTTGTTCTTTGCCTTTTTATGCATATAAGAAGCCATTTCACAGCCCTTTGCATGAATAACTTTTTACGATTTTTTTGGAATTTTTAGAGCATCTTTAGAATTTTTAGAGCATCTTCAGGTTTTTTGGATTTTAGTTGTATTATTTATCTAATTTTGAAAAAAGGACCTCCTTGGATAATTTTACTTATTTAAATTAGAAAAAAACCCCCCTCACCCCCTCATATTTCCCAAAAAAACTGACCCCGTCCCTCCTCCGTCCCACATTTTTATTTTATTTATTTTTTATTATTTCCCCCTCCGCCCAAATTTCTATTTGATTGTATTTTATTTTTAATAAATTTTTAATTATTTTTTATTATTTCATTTATTATTTTTTTTACTATTTTTTTATTCTCCTTATCCCCCTCACCCCCACATTTTATTTATTTATTTATTATTATTATTTTATTAGTTTGTTTTTTCTTTTATTTTCTACATTTCCTCACAACCTTTTTTATTTTATTTTATTTTATTATTATTTATTTTTTCTTTTTTTAATTTCTATATTTATTTTTTATCTCCCCTCCCCCCCCCTATTGCCCCCACCCCCTCCCCTTGCTTGCCCACCCCCCCAACCCTTTTTTCTTCTTTTTTTTCATTCATTTGATTTTAATCCCCCTCCCCTCGCCCACCCACCCCACCCCCTTTTATTAATATTTTTTATTGATTTAATTTTAATCCCCGCCTCCACCCCGCGGGCCTCAACTTTTTTATTTAATTTCTTCTTTTATTTAATTTTATTTTGTGTATTTATTCCCCCACCCGCCCCCACCCGATTTTTTTCTTTTTAATACTATTTTTATTTTATTCATTTGGATTTTATTTTACTTTTATTCTTTTCTTTTTTAGTTTAATTTTCCCCAACCCCCACGGATGGCCCCAAATTAAAAAAAAATCCATAAATAAATAAAATTTCTTAAAAAAACTATATTTTTTAATTATTTTTTCTTGGTCAAATGGTTTGGGCTCTAGATTGCACCTCAGATGGCCATTTTTTCAAACTTGGGGTCATTTTCATGTATTTTGGCACTCAACTCATTTTTTGCATTAGTTTTTTCAAAATAATTTTTTCTCTAATGTTTGGTCAAAACCCACATGTTTGGAGCATATTTATCACGTGTTTTACATTATGCACATGGTCCACATGCTCTATTCTCACTTTATTTTACCGTATGTTTCACATTTTCCCAATTGCACCCTCTGTAGCTTTAGCGTTTTCTTAATTTTTTCCCTCTCTAGAGCCCGTAATCCTACTCCCTCACCCTCCCTTGACCCTTCTACCCAGCCCCATCCCTACCCCTGCAAAACCTATCCATCTAGCCCCTCCACCCTAAGCCCTCCCTTCCCTCTCCGTCCTAACCTCCATTCTCCATCCTTGGCTCTTCAATGCGAGATTTCCACTTCTGATTCTTCTTTGGGGTTTGTTCTTTACTGCTCCTAGTGGACTTGCTAGCTGTTCAAGTGTCCTTTTGAAGATTTTGCAACACAGAAAACATGGTATCATGAAGGCTCAGAGTTTTGGTTGTAGCTCTCAAAGACGGAGAGCCCATAAGGTGGTAGGCAACTATTGAGCCCATGAAAGTCATGTTGGACAAATTCAACCACAGTCAAAATCAAAGAAGTCAAAGTCAACATGCTCAAGGTCAAAGTCAACATGGGCAAAGTCAAAACGTTCAAAGTTTGGGTGTCAAGGTGCATAGGTACTGCAGAATTAATTGTTCACAAAGGTTATATTTGCAAAAAGTTAGATGCAGGTTGTAGTGTCTTTCTATAATTTCTCTAAGGTTCAAAGTGATTTTAAAGTGTTTGGGAGGTTCAAGTGAACCCTCTCTTAGGTGCACATTTGAGAAATTAAAAGGCAAAAATGTGAAGGGGCAGCATACGCAGAAGTGAAAGTATGCCCCCCCCCCCCCCCCCCCCAATTAAAAGTTTTGTTTTAGTCCAAAGTCACTATAGGAGAAAACAAGGATTCGTTGGCTGCCCGCTTGTGAAGACAATTTTGGGACTTCAAAGTGAGCCCCAAGATACTCTAGCAGTTAGAAGCATACATAAAGGAACAATCAAATCAAGCCAAGGGATTATTCTTGGTTAGACGAAGCAAGGTAAGCATAGTGTACACTAGGAGAAGAGCAAGAGACATACAGTGAGTGTGCAACGCAAAGAAGTGAACTGCAAGGTGTGCAAGAAGAGTGACTTAGAAGTGTGCAAAGAAGTATGAAGCTATGCAATCAAAGGTCACAAGGTCCCATTAAAGTTGTATGCGCGTCGATAGAAGGTGTCCATCCCTCCCCTATTGGAAGCTTGAGTGCAAGGTTTGCACAAGTGGAAGCTCTTAGAGAAGTGGGACATCTGCTGTAGAGAAGCTTGGCGGCAACAAGAACTTAGGGTATTTTGTAACTTTGTTGATTGTGCACTCTTTGAGATTTCTCACAGAGAGCATTTGGATTGTATTGTACATCATCATTGTACATTTCTCCTTATAATCAATCTACAGAAGCTTCCTCTATCTATATCTTTCTTCTTATATTTCTCCCTTCTCCTTTTCTGCAAGTATTAGATTCAGGGAAAAATCAAGAAATTCTTCCAAAAACATGGATTAGCAAATAGTAATGAACAACCAGAAGGATTATGTGAGTACATATGTGCTAATACTAATCAGTGTATCAAGGAGTAAATCGACCACTCTATAGTTGAAAACATAAAAATCTAGAAAACATTTGCCAAAGTCTCCTCTACACAATGAGCATATGTCTAGTATGAAAAGCTCATAAAATTGCAACTACAAACATGTAAAATTTCATAGTCAATCACTGACTCAATTACATATAACTAGTTAACCAAAATAATTCAATAAGGAATATCGAGCACCTATGAAGAGGTATCATACATCCCCTATGGTGAGGATAAATGGGTCTTTCACCTACATTACCAAAGACATCCTCACATCTGGGTATCTCCTAGTTAAGAAAATATATAACCAAGACCCTCTTTATTAACATAAAAGGTTTAATGCAAATATGTAAGTGGTATATCAATGATCACATGGATGTACATAAGCAGTATCCACAGAAGTGTACATAGTGTGTATGTGCTCAATGTATGCAAAAAAATGGCATTGAAAAATTGAATTCATAGACCAAACATTAGCCAATAACACCTCTAAGTGTTTGTCAAATCTATTAATTTTGCTCAAAAAGCCTACATAAACTTTTTTTTTTTTTTTTTTTTTTTTTTTTTTTTTTTAATAAAGGAAGTTCGGCAATAGCCTACTCTCCCGGACTTGAATTAAACTGGCATTGAGCAAGTACATCTATCTAGGTTGATGAGACCAAAAAGCTCGCTGGGACAAACTGGGACCTGCGCGTTGGCTATGGCGTGTGTGACGTCGACTTGCAGAACGGCTTGCAGAACGTGAGAGAGCTTTCGTACCCGGCTTGCAGAACGTGAGAGAGCTGGACCTGCGCGTTGGCTATGGCGTGTGTGACGTCGGGTCATTTCAGTCGCTTGTCTTGGAAGCATATTCAGTAGCAGCCGTCGGACGTGAAGGTGCAACAGAAGAGTGGTTAACGTCCAGTGGAAGCAGAGACTGAGCATTGATAGCTCCAACCACTCACGCAAGCGATCGCCTCCCCGGGTGCCGCCTTTACAACTGAGCATTGATAGCTCCAACCACTCACGCAAGCGATCGCCTCCCCGGGTGTCGCGATACCTCCGTTGGAGGTATCGCCCTGGGTGGAGGCTCGATCGCCGGTCGGCTTGCGGGCCGATATCTTGCGGAGTGTCGCCAGGCGATCGCCGATACTGGCCGATCGCTGATATCTCGGTGGAGTGCCGCCGGGCGCCGATTGCCGACTCTTGCGCGCCGATCGCCGATACCTACGGACTGGGGTCCCGATACCTGCGGGCGCCGATCACCGATACCTGCGAAATGCGCGCCGATCGCCGATACCTGCCGGCTGTGGACTGGGGACTCGATACTTCCCGCCCGATCGCCGGCTGACGATACTCCCTGCCCGATCGCCGCCGTCCGCGATCGCCGGGAGCTCTGAAGGCGATACTTGGCAGTTTCGGGCACGCGGTGTCGCCGATACTTCGGGTCTGTCCCCTCGCGGTACCTACCTCTCGCCGGCCGCCCGATCGCGATACCCCCACTCCCCCGGTCACGATACTTACCTCTGGTCACGATATCCATCCCCTGCTCCCGCGGTCGCGATACCCCCGCTCCCCCGGTCGCCTCCGGTCGCGATACCCATCGTCGGCCGCCCGATCGCCCCTTCGCCCGATCTCTAAAAAATTGAAAATGAAAAGAGGAGAATTATGTTAGGGGTGGAAAGTGCCTCCGTGACCGCCGCGGCCGCCCCTGTCTGCCTCTTTTCGCTTTAAAAAAAAAAAAGAGAAGAGGAAAAAAAAAAGAGAAAGGAGAGAGAAAAAAAAAAAAAAAGAAGAAAAAAAGAAGAAAAAAAAAGGAAAAAGAGAAAAAGAAAAGAGAGAAGGAAAATATAAAAAAGAAATTGAAAAGATCGATAAGGGGAATAGGGCTTCCCTGCTTTGTGGGCTTCTCGATTCCTGGTCTGTGGTCGGTTTCTCCTCCATGTTGGAGGGGCCGGCCCTTGGGTTTTGATTAGTAAAGGTGGTGCAAGTTCCTCTTGGCCATGGACGTGGCCTCTACCTCTCTCGTGAAAAGTAATCGGGCCCCTCCCCCCGGGGAGACCAATTTCCTGGCCGCTCTGCTGGAGGGGGGGTCGTGTGCCGCCCCTGGGGCAGCTGAAAGTGTTGAATCCCCCGTCGTGTCCCTCAGTAGACCCGCAGTTCTGTCTGCTCAGGAGGAGCTCAAGAAAGTTTGCCTAGTCGGCCAAGTGTTTGGCCCTAGGCCCCCGCTCGAAATTGTGCGACAATGGCTTCGAAAAGAGTGGTTCCCTCGAGGACTAATCGTCAGCAAATGTCAGTTCTTACCAGCAAACCACATGCTGCTGGTCTTTGAGAATGAAGAGATGGCGTTCCAAGCCCTAAGCGTTGGCACCTGGCAGTTTGGTCGGGCGACCCTGTGCCTATTCAGATGGTCCCCGGACTTTACTCCTGACAAATCGAAATCACTTCGGTACCCTCTTTGGGTTGAGCTCCCTAACCTCCCATACTTCTTGTACAACTTCGTGTGGGACATTGTCTCTCCTATCGGCAAGCCGTTAGCCTCACGCGAAGACATTGGTGGTCTCATCTATGAAGGTGCAAGACACTCGTTCAATGCTAGGTGGCACCCACAAATCTGCGTCGAGGCCGACCTCACTTCGCCGCTTCCATCAATGATCAAAGTGGACATGGGCGAAGGTGAGGTTTGGGAGCAGGATATCACCTACAAAAACCTCCCCAACGCGTGCTTTCGTTGTGGTCAGCAAGGTCACAGGATTAAAGACTGCCCTCTCAGGCAAAAAAACAAGCGCTCGCAAGAAGCCCCCAAAACTGCTCAAGACAACAATGGCGAATTGACCCACTCGACTAAGGAAGGGGTAGACAAGGACCGCCTCAATCCAAAAGCTGATGCGGATGGCTTTACTGAAGTTAGAAGAAGAAGGGAGAGAAGTCCGAGGGCCAACGGTGAGAGAAACAACCTGCCACTTACCCCCAACAGCAATTTGTATTGCAATCTAGGAAATGAGATCAACGAGCTTGACTATCCAGGTGGGAAACCACTCGTGGTAGACACCTATGACAATGCCCTAGAGATCCCTGACAACAAAGAAACCCCCCAGGAGGGCTATACTACAAGCAAAGAAGATGGATTCACCAGTACTAATGAAGACAACATGGATAGTGAAAGTTCCATTATTGGATCGACGATCCCGGAAACGGTGCCGAGCACGGGACCCAGCTCCCCCCAGCAAGGAATATCCCGCAAAGGAAAACAGCCTATGGAGCTACCCTGGAAAAGCCCCCACAAGAATCGACTTCTAAGTCGGGTTCAGACCCCAGCGAAAAAGAAAGATGAAGCCAAGAGAAGAAAGGACAAGGCTCCCTCCCGCAAAGAGGGATCAATACAAAAATGATTGTCATCTCGCTAAACGCTAGGGGGCTAACCGACCCCTCAAGAGCGGCCATCATTGGTCAATGGCTCCGCGACATTAGCTTAAAACCAGACATCATATGCATTCAAGAGATTAAAATTGACGGAGAAGACCTTCTGAAACGGCTCAGACAGGTTTCCTCGGCCCATGTGTGGATCCCAACAAAGCACCAACGGGGGTCAGGTGGAACGGCTATCGGAGTTAAACAACCCTGGCTTGAAAAGCTTGAGAACTCCACTGAAGATGTAAATCACCGCTGGATTGCGGTTTCTTTTGGTGCTCCCCTCTGTGTTACTATGGTTTCTTTGTACGCCCCTAACGGGGATTTGGAGAGGCTGAACACTTGGACTTCTCTTGACTCGCTTCCCCACAACGTGCTTATTTGTGGTGACTTCAACATGGTGGAGGACCCTATGGACAGATGGATGGGCAAGGGCAAGGTCATCGACAGTCGGGAGAAAGAAACGTGGGACATGACCAAACTCCACTTGGATCTGATCGAATTCAAAGACTCGAATGGCTTTTCCTGGTCGAATCTCCAAGCGGGCGAGGATCTGAGGAAAGCTAGACTTGATAGATGCTACATCTCTCAGAGCTTTACTCATCTGTGGGGCCACCCTTCCATCACGCAACGCACTGACCTCACCATCTCCGACCACTACCCGATAGTTATCACTTTTCAACCCCCCAACAAGACCCACAAGGCTCCGTGGTTCCATGCCAACGCTTCCACCTTCTCTCTCCCCTCTGTCCATCAAGAGATTGCCGAGGTGTGGAAGGTGGCATTCGCCTCTGGCTTGGCCCCAGCCAAGTGCTGGAGAAATGCGGTCGACAAGTCTCGCAAGATCATGATCAGAACCAAGAGGTTGCTCGAGACAGTGCGGCGGGCTCGTAGGGAAGCGCTTTACCGCAGACTCTGGCGACTCGAGGAGGAAGTGAACAAAGGAAAACACCAAGCCCAGAAAGGTCTCCGGAAAATCAGAGCAGCGTTGAGATACGAGGAAGAAATACAAAGGAAGAACTTGCAAATCTTCTTCAAGGAGTGGTGGGCTGGAAAAGGAGACAAACCCACCAAAGAGATGTGCAGCATCCTTAAAAGGAAACACAACAGAGAGACGATTCCCCTACTGCTAGACCCACATGGCAATGTATGCGACTCGGAAGAAGATAATTTTGGCATAATCGAAGGGCACTTCACGAGACTCCTGGGAACCTCGAACCCCCTCTCCCACCATAGAAGGGATTGCATGGCTGCCATTTCTAGGGTTTCCCCCCGGAGAATCCCACCCAACCTACACTCCCTGCTTCATGCCCCGATCTCTGAATCAGAAATCATAGAGGTCATTGATGCCCTCCCTCTTGGTAAAAGCCCGGGACCCGACGGACTCACTAACGAGTTTTTTAAATCCTTCAAGCTGGTGGTTGCCACCCCTCTTCGGTTGGTTTGGCAAGAAGCGCTAAATTTTGGTGCTCTTCCTTCCTGTATAAATAATGGAATTATCAAGCTGATTCACAAGAAGGGGGAAAAAAATAGAATCGAGAACTGGCGGCCAATTACGATGCTCCAAACAGGATACAAGATCGTCGCCAAAGTCATTGCCAACAGACTTGCGTGCCACCTGAGATCTTGGCTTAGTGAGGACCAAAAAGGTTTCATCAAAGGAAGGTCCATCCTGGAAACCATTGTGGATATTTGGGAAGGTATTCAATTTGCAAATGAGTCGAATCAAGATGTGGTCTTCCTCAAGATCGACTTTGACAAAGCCTACGATAGGCTAGAATGGGACTATCTTCTGCAGTCGCTCCAAGACCTCGGATGTAGTCAGAAATTCACCAAGATGATCGCGACCCTTCTCGGCAACGCAACGACCCAAATCAACGTTAACGGCAAACTTTCGAAGGCGATTCATCTTAAAAGATCTATTAGACAAGGGTGCCCTCTTGCCCCCCTTCTCTTTGCCATTGCCACTGAGGGGCTGAGCAGACTCGTGGCTCATCATGTGGAGGCTGGCAATATCAAAGGCCTCCAGCTACCCCACGACCACAGTCAAATCATCATGAGACTTTTTGCCGACGATATGAATGCGTTCGTTCACAATGATAATACCAGCCTGGAGACTTTCTGGAGGTGCCTTGATACCTTTTGTGAGGCCTCTGGATCCAAAATCAACCACAATAAGACCGCCTTTAGGGCCATTGTGGGACATCAACCTGGCCCTCTCATGGATCATGGCTGTCAAATCGTCCCGCAGGGCCAAATCTTTCGGCTGCTTGAAATCCCCTTGGGGTTTGGTGTCTCTATGGAGCAGCGATGGAACTGGGTGCTGGCCAAACTTGAAAACAAGCTCAATTACTGGAGAGGCATGCAAATCAATCTCGCTGGACGGGCGATGGTTATCAACACGTTCCTCCTCTCGTCTACCATCTATTTCCTTTCTTGCTGGAGACCGAATGAGCAAGGCCTGTCCAAACTGAATAGCATCTGCAGAAACTTTCTTTGGACGGGCGATCATAACAGAAGGGGGGTGCCTAAAATCAAATGGGCCATCTGCACCAGCCCCAGAGAGAGTGGGGGGCTTGGCATCCTGGACATTGGGTATATGGCTAACAAACTGGCGTCCAAATGGATGATTAAAGCTTGGTGCAATAGCGAGGCCTCGTGGGCCAAGCTGATCTTCAGAAACAAAAATGAGTTGGCCCTCACGGGGTCCCCGAACTGGAAGAACCTTGATATCATGACCCTGCTATTCTCCCCGATTCCTGTCTTCCCGAAAGGCTCCAATCTCGTTTGCTCTCTTTGGAAGGGCTGGAACAAAGTCAAAAGCCTCACAAGAGTTAGTGAGGACTGGAAGTGGGCGGCCGGAATCAGACAAAACGACTCTATATGGTTTCCGATACATGGCATCCGGAGTGTGGAGTCGTGGAACATTCAAAATGCCAAGAAGTTATGGAACAAAGGATTCAAAAAATGGAAACACCTCTGGAAACATGACACCAACAGTTGGATCAACTACGAGGATATCGACCCTCGCATAAACGTCTCCTACGAAGAATGGAACACCCTGCAGAGCAGATGCCTCGCTTGGGATCGCCACAAAACTCGCCTTCTCATGGGACACGATGCTCCGAACGCGCGTGGTCTCAAATGGCACAATGGAAATAGCCTACTCAAAATCCCGAACATCAAAGAAACGACTGACCTCCAGGTCAGCCTCAACAGGAAGTGGTGCCTGTCTTGGACGCGGCTTCGGTGGGACATGAAATTCATGGGTATCTGGCACCCACTTATAGAGATTAAGAAGTCTGTCCTCTTATGGCAAATTCTTCATCGAGGAATCTGGACTAACCATAAGGCAAGCAAAATTTGTGGGTTCCCTCCGTGGTGCAAACGCTGCCACCGTGCAATCGAAGATGTCCCACACATCTTCCTTACTTGCCCCAACTCCTACAGAATCTGGCGGATGGTTGGACTGAAAATCAGAGTTCAGAAACAGCTTAGCTGGAAACAAGTCCTTTTGGGTGAAGCGATTGGGTGCTCTGCGGCTCTCTGGAACGCAATCAGAGGGGAAGTCCTGTGGAAAATTTGGCGGGAGCGGTGTGCTCTCAACTTCGGCGACTCCCCCAGGGAGTGGTCGATTGAAAAATCTCTATTCCTACTTGGCAAAAGGATTGTCAACAGTAAGAAATCCCCCCCCTTCAGGCATCATCAAGTCCTCCTTTTGATCAACAACAAGCTCAAACCCAAGTGGGTCCCGCATGAGGGCGACGAGAGGGTGATCAACCTTCTTTGTAATGCTACCTAGGTATCAACCAAGCTTCCCCTGCTTTGTGGGATTTGGGGGGTCCCGTGGGCACTAGTCCCCTTCTATTGTACCTTTGTTTCTTAATTTAATTCAAGCCTACATAAACTTGCAGTGCTTGCTCCCATCACAATTAAAACCTTTCAAGAAACCTATAGATTTACTAGTGTGGCTGAAAAACAGAGCCCCGAAAGTGAAGATCCATTGTCATAGAAGTACAAAGAGCACTCTTCTTGATGTTCTTGAACTTGTGTAAAGAGAACTGTGCATGAAAGTAGTCCAAAATGGCTCGAAGAATCACCCAAAAAATGCTTCAGAATAAGCTTTGAAAGAAAAGAGTAAAGCTTTGAGGGCCCAAAAAATGTTCAAGGTAATTTGAACCTTAGTCCTTCCCCTTCTTCAAACACCACAAGAGTAGCTTAGTGGCAGGAGATTTCCGGTTAAGCAAGCTCTATGGGCAAGAGAACTAGGATGGATGCCCTCTTAGAAAGTCTTGAGAACCTTTTCTTCCTTGATCACTAAGGTCCTCCGTCGTGTGCAACCAATGGTGCCAATGATGAATTTGGTGACTTGGATGATATGCTATGCCAAGATCTATGCCTTGGTCACCCTTTAGTCATAAGACTTGGGAGGGTGCTCACTTCGCTGGCACAAAAGGAACAAAATCTCTGCATCCAAACACCATGATAGAAGTGAACTATTTCAATGGTAACACACCACCATAAACTATGCTCCATGAGATATCTGCAATGACACCATAAGAGTAGAAAAACAAGCTCCAAATGCCACACAGAATACTCTACATAGAGCATGAAAAATATACAAAAAACATAGTACACAAAGAGAATCAACACAGATTTCTAGGGTGTTACAAATGCAGTCAAACTTACAGTCTATGGTTGACCAGGCGACTATCTATTTTATTAAAGAACAAATACAAAAGTTTCTACTAGTGATTAAGTCTTTCATATCAACATGAATGGTAATAGAGATCAATCCTATAGAAGTTAGGGCTCCAATGTATCGCACACATTGATTATGTTCCTTAACAAGCACTAGTGTTCACAGTCCACACTAAGATTAGGTTGATGTTTTCATACTTGATTTTCTCCTTTCCTAGCTCAAAATATGTGACCAATTGGTGGAAGCTTTACATATGAAATCTTTCACTCTTTTGATTTTTTATTTTGAAATTTATCATTGTTGTTGCCTTTTTGTAAAGTGCCATTGGTCATAGGAAGAGCCTATCAATATGATGCTCCATTGATAGAACCTAACAAGGAGGTAGACATACTCAATTCACATACAAAAATCCAAATCTATGATCCCAAATAAGGCAATATAGGCCACAATGACCTAGAGGGGCATGTTTTAGAAGTTCTAGAGATCACTTTATTTGTGAGTGTTTACATCCTCCAATAGCAAGACAACCTTAGATGATCATGATTCAAGGTTAGTGTCAAGGACGTGTTTAAGAGCATCTCAAAACCACTTTGATCAATGTGGTTCACATAGCTCTCCATTTTGAAGGAATTGTTGTTTAAATAGCTCCAAAACAAGCAGTTACTAGATCACAATCATCCTAATAGACTAAGGTGGTATGATAAGAAAAACAACCTAAGGTTAGTGAGTAAGAACCCTAGTAAGAACAAGACTTGAATGCAGAAAGAGAGTAGAGAGAGAATGAAGAGGAAATGATAAACGAAAAAATATAATGTAACATTAAAGAAACCAAGGAGAAGATTGTGGAATGGAAGTCTCAAGTCGAAACAAAAGGCAACCCCTATAGATGAGTCTCGTTTAGTTTCAGCATATCCCATCGTAGAAGACTTAGGCATGTTGTTCAAGGGCTATCAAGATCGAGTTCAAGAAGGGTCAATCACAACCCAAATAGAAAAGACCTACCCAAGAGAAAATTTAGAGATTGAATGGCCTAAACTATGTATGAAAATGGTTTAAGTAGCACAAATTATATTTGAGGCTAGTCAACTTATCAACCAAACCAACTCAGTAAAGTGAGCATCACATTTTTAAGGAATAGTAGAATGATAAGAGAAAATAGACCAAGCGATTTAGCACCACTTAGCGTATTCAACAACAAATGCGAGAGGAAACTTTGATCCTAGAAAAGTTTACATTTCTTGAAAAACTACGGAATATCTCCCTCCATTTTAAAGTACTTCCAAGAGTTCTTATGAGAAATTTAAGAGGAGTAGTTAGCCAAAGATGAAGAAAACCCACAAAGAATTTAACTCCATTTTCTTCAAGAGATATCCTCTATTTATGTAGATCAAATAGAATCCCAACAAGAGGAGACCATGAATCATGTGGTATGAAGAATCATTTCAAATTATCCCTAAAAAGGATCACTTTTAGGTGAGGCAACACTGAAATTCAAAATGAGAGTATGTGTATAAATACACACACGTAGTCACAAGATATTTGAGGCATTCTAAGAGGCATTTAGCTACTTGCGTGAGCATACATTATGCCCATACCATGTATGAGTAGTCAACTTCATGTCCTTTGTATCATATATTCATTTGCATATACATTTCGATACATTTCTTCAAGTTCATCTCTATCAATTGTTCTCTACAACATCTTCATCATTATATTGATTTTATGGAATTAATTTCTCTGCATGTACTCATTCACTTACTGTAACTTAACTTGGGTTAGTTAAATTATCTTATACTTTTATGTCAATGTTCAACACATTTGGAAGATGTGATCTTGAGTTATAAACTATAGAAGGTGACTATATTTGCACACCTAGATCCTGAAATATTGGGATGACCCCTCTAAATTGTTAGAATCATTTCTTTTCATATGGTGTGGATAAATTGATGAAATAAATTTCTTTAGCTAGCTACACACTCCAATTATACATGTGAAAAAATCTCTCTAGTGAATTCATACCAGGTTCTGAGCTTTGAGTAAAATATTGAGCACTTGTATTCCCAAAATAGAAGGTTTCTTCACATTTCTAATACATGCAAGGTATCTGTTTTGATGCAAACGTTTGGGAATACTGTTCCAAAGGACTTCATAGTCCCAAATGAATCCATGTGAAGAAAAAAGACTCTATTATGCATCCTTAGAGATAACTTGGAAGGTGTCGAGTAGGTTTTGTGGAGAACTAGCTCATCCCTAAACTATACGCATCCATCTCCTCACACTGGTATGACAACAATAGTAAATCAACATGGGAGATGGATTTCTTTCATCCATAGAAAAATTGGATCAACTTAATTAATCAAGTTGTTCACTTATAATGGAAGCTTATCTTCAAGGGCGAAACTTTTTCGGTTACATATCTAGAGATGACATGATGTCAATCCTCAAAAGCAAAGGACATGCAACTCAAGAAGAACAAGAGAGGTTAACCACATGATGCTCAACGGATGCTCTAGCAAGGTCATATATCCTTAACTCAATCTTTGATTTTTTTACCTCCACACATCAAGAATTTCAAGACTTCACAAGAGACTTGGAATTCTCTTGATTCATTCTTCTCATCTAGTACCAAGCAAGGAACAATTAACTATGAATGGAGTTCACCACACTCAAGAATATTCCCAAGCAAAATATGAATAATTTTCTCACCAAGATGAAGGACATAGTAGATCAACTTGGTATCATTGAAGAATTCATTGATGAAGAGTAGATAGTAGGGCAAGTGATCCGTGGAATAAAGGTAGATGACAAATCAGAAGCTTTCATCACAACCATGGACCTCTACATGGACATGTAGGTTCCTGATTTCAACACCCTCATGGGACAATTGTTAAAATGTGAGGCAAAGCTTATGAAGAATGGAGACAAATCAAAAGGTAATCAATCCTCTACTCTCTATATAGATAAAAACAAGAATAAAGATAGCAAAGGCAAAGGTAAAAAGTCTAATGACGAGAGCAACACACCTCAAGAAAACTTAGCAGGTAGAAGTAGAGGCTCAAGAGGAAGAGGCAGAGGAGGAAAAGAAGGTAGGGGGAGAACTCCAAGCTCTTCTCCATGTGCCATATGTTGCCTAACTAATAATATTATTGAAATTTGTTTCAAGAATCCTAGAAACCAAAGAGGAAGAGGCTACCATAGAGGAGGCTATGGAAGCTCAAGAGGTAGATTTGCCAACAACAACTCATACAACAACAATAATTATCCAGAAGAATATAAAGGAAGGCAAAAATACAACAATTATACAGATGATCAGGCTTAGGAGGCTTCATAACTTCAGATGAAGATGACCATGAAACAAAATAAAGCAGATGGACATGTATTCTATATAGACTCAGGTTGCTCAAATCATGTAGTAGGGAAAGTAGCTCTATGCTCAGATTTGGAGGATCCAAGGAATAAACATGAACTCCAAACAGGAGATGACATAGGGCATCCAGTGGTGAAGATATGTAATCTGAAGACTTCAAATGGTAATATGAACCTATTGACCAAGATGTTGTAAGTGCCAACCATCGCCAAAATTTTCATAAGTGTAGGACAAATTGTTGAAAAAGGATTGCAAATCAGATTCACAAACAATGGAGAATCTTTTGAGGATACTCATCAAGGATTCAAGAGGATAGAAAAAGGAGAAAAGCTAGGTAGACTATTTATTTTTGATTTCCAAGATACTAGGAACATTACATTGTTAAATTATGGTAGTCAAACCTTATCACAATCAAGAATTTGGCAGAAGAGGTTAGCTTATATACGTGATGGTCTCTAATGCAAATCAATAGGGATCAAAGTGTGCTTGGTCTACCAAATATCTCCAAACAACACATGAATTAGAAATTTGGTACTTGTCAATTTGGCAAGTCTCGTAGACAACCATTCACAAAGAAGGGATACATTTATGGAGACCTATTGGAGCTAGTCCATATAGATGCATGGGGGCACAAGAAAGGACGCATCAATATCTAGATTGAGGTGATATGTGTCATTTGTTGATGATTTTAATAGATGGACAATACTATATTTTATGAATAATAAAGATGAATTGTTCTCTTGCTTCAAGAAATATCTAACACTTATAGAAAATCAAACAGGTAAAACTTTGAAGAGGCTAAGGTCAGTTGGAGGGGGAGAATACTTCTCCCATGACTTTGATTCTTATCTCCAAGAGAGAGGAATTAAAAGAGAGATTACAACCAAGTATACTCTATGGCAAAATGCAGTGGTAGAGAGAAGAGATAGAACTATGATGGAGGCTACAAGATCAATGCTGAATGAGAAGAAGCTACCCAATTACCTATGGGTAAAGGTTGTATCCATAACCACGTATATGATCACTAGAACCCCATCAAATGCAATGGATGTGCTGACACCTTATGAAGCATGGAATGGAAGAAGACCTAGCCTTGATCATGGCAAGATTGTTGGGTGCATAACATATGGACACATACATTCACAAATCAGAGGCAAGTTAGATCCAAAGGTAGAGAAATGTATATTCATTGGTTGTGACCTTAATAATAAGGGTTAAAGGCTATATAATCTGAGCAATAAAGCCTTTTTTGTAAGTAGAGATGTTTTTCTTTAATGGGAAAAATCTCAATTTGAAGATGATTGTAAGAAAATCAAACTTCCCTATGACCTAGGGCAAGGATTTCCAATATTGTGAAAGAGAAATGAGCATACACATGAAGAATCAAGTGATTCTAAAAACGACAAGAAGACTCCAAGAAGGGAAATCAACTCTTAGAACTCCTAAGCCAAATCCAAAGTGAAGGATATCAGAGATGTGGTAGAATCATGGTAACAAACTATAAGGAGTTCTATTAGAGAGAAAAGGAAGCCACAAAATCATGTCTATTACACTTGTTTGGTCACTAATCATTCTATTTACATAGCATAGGATTGAAACTAGGAAGGACCATCTACATATGAAGAAGCGAGAATGGAGAGATGCCATGGAGGAAGAAATAGAAGCTCTATGAGAAAATCAAACTTGGTATTTGGTTCCCAAGAAGCCATCTATGAAGGTCATTGGCTCAACGTGGATATACAAGGTAAAGAAGAATTATGATGGCTCAATTAATAGATACAAAGCAAGGCTTGTAGCCAAAGGATTCGCACAAAGCTAAGGCATTGAAAATGAAGAGAAAGTCTCACCTATGGAAAAAATGCTAATTAGAATACTCATGAGTGTAGCATGTTCGAAGAATTAAAACATCTATTAAATGGATCTTAAAATGGTTTTCTAAATGGTTGGATTTTAGAAGAGGTGTACATGGCCCAACCTCCTTGTTTTCAAGAACAATCAAATCCAAAATATGTATGCCAATTGAGGAAATCCTTGTATGGCCTGAACCAAGCTCCTAGAGCTTGGAATCATAGACTTGTCACTTACTTGCAGGATAAATGTTTTATGGTGAGCAACCTTCCCTCTTCATTAATAGGAACCACTCAGAGGTCATACACCATGTGTATATGTGGATGACATAAAAATTATAAGTAATGATGTAGATGGAATCAAGAGGATCAAAGCTCAAATGAAAGAAGAGTTCAAGATCAGTGATCTTGGACTTCTCACATAGTTCCTACGTTTGACAGTGGTATATACATAGAAATGTATGTTCCTAAATCAAAGAAATTACATTGGAGATATGGTTACCAGATTCAAGATGGAACATGAAAAGGTTTCAGGTACACCCATGCGTGTAAATTTAAGGTTAAGAGCTCATGAATTTACACTAATGAAGATATTACTAGCTATCAAACATTAGTTGGAAGCTTGAATTTTGCTATTCAAACTAGCATAGATATATGATATGGAGTTAGTGTACTAAGTCAATTGATGCACACTCCAGAGAAGCCTCACATGGAAACAACCAACATAAATCTCAAATACTTGAAGGGTACAATCAATGAAGGATTATACTATTCATATACATCTGATATCAATGTTAGGCTCTTCTTTGATGCAGATTGTCCAGGTTCAAAAAGATGATAGGAGAAGCACCTCGAGCAATCTTACCTTTGCAAGTATTAAATTGATCCCATGGTCTTCTAAGAAGAAACCTAAAGGTACTATTTCATCACTAGAAGCTCCATACAGAGGACTTGCAAATGCTACAAAAGAAGCTATGTGGATTAAGACCCTATATTAAGATGTAGGGTTGATTATTTGTACTCCATACATATTTGGAGAGAAAATTACTTTATTACATCTTGTTGCTAACTCTATCTACCATTCCAAGACTAAACATATAGAATTTCACTATAATTATGTCAGAGAAAACATCATGACTAAGGAGATACTACTCTCATATGTATCCACACATCCACAATGTGCATATATGATGACAAATGCATTGGATGAAAGCAAATTGAATAGGTTCAAGTCAATGATTAGATTAAAAGAAATCATAAAGGATTGAAGAGTGAAGCAACTTAGGCTTGAAGGGGAGTTTCTGGTATAATTATAAAGCCTAAGTGTATTGCTAAATCATTAGGACTACACATACATTTAGTTCCTCATAAGAGAGAATCACACATGAACACGTGCTTGTCAATTTGATTGTATTTACTTTGGATAAATGTAAAATGCAAGAGAATAAGGAATCTCATGCCATTAGCAAGCTGAACCTATACATCATGTGGTAGAAAGAATCAATTTCGATCATCCCTAAAGTGTAACATCACTTTTAGGTCAAGAAACAATCAAATTCAAAATGAGAACATGGACATAAATACGCATATTTCTAGTCTTCAGATACGTGAGACATTTTAAGAGCATTAACGTACTTGAATGAGCATACATTGAGCTCATCTCATGTATGAGTAGTCCACTTAATTTCCCTTGTGTCATGTGCTCATTAGCATATACATTTTGATACATTTCTTTAAGTTCATCTTTGTCTATTGTTCTCTACAACAACTTTATCATTATAGTGACTTTGTGGAATCAATTTCTCTAGATGTACTCACTTATTTTTTGTACTTAGGGTTAGTCAGAGTAAAGTGTTTACTACTTGCATATTTTTTTTATCACATTTGGTTAAGAGGAGCTTGTGGTATGAATCATAGAAGATGATTGTGTCTGCATACCTTCTAGATGCTGAAATTTCAAAATGACCTCGTGACTTGTTAGAATCATTTCTCTATGTAGGTTAGGCTAAATTAATTACATAACTTGTTTTAGGTAGCTAAACAATCCAATTAGATGTGTGCAAAACCTCTATATTCAATGCATACCAATTAGTGAACTCATGATAAAATACTAAGCACTTCTATTCCCAAAATAGAAAGTTTCTTCACATTTCTAGTAGATGCAACTTATTTGTCTGGATGCAAAGTTTTGGGAATCATGTTCTAAAGCACTTGGTGGTTCCAAATGCATTAATGTGAATCTAAAGCAATCTATCAAGCATAGCTTGAGTTAACCTGGCAAATGTACAGGAGCTTTTGTGAAACACCGATGCATCTTTGGACTATACCCATCCATCTCCTCACAAGTTTGACCACACACTTTCCATATGACCTTTTGGAAGGAATCTTGTCTTTGAGATGATACCAGGGAATCGATTTAGAAACAGTTGAAAATTTTACAACATTGGGGAACCAAATATTTGTACTTGCAATACTTAGCACTAGTTCTGTACTAGGACACTTGAGTGTCCTGGGACACTTAAGTGTCTTGATTTTACACTAGATTGCTTTATTTTTCTCCACAAAACCTTTCAAGATTTGATGGAATATTCATTTGGATTTGATAGACCACATCATGTACTTTTAGAGAAAAATATAAGCTTTAACATGCTACAACTTCATATGGGTTATTAAATGAAGAAGAAAAGTGGGAATTTTCAAAAGCTCAACTTTTAGCATAATTGAAAAGATAAATCAATTAAAAAATTTTGACAAATTGAATATGTTTTAGGAAACGAAAAGCTATTGATGGATCTTGGAACTGTAAATGAAGTGTTTGGGGATCTCTAATGAAGGTTGAGCACTTCCTAAAGAGATAAACATGGGACCAAGATGTGTCGTCTCTGGACCATTTCCATTTATTGCAGATTTTTAAGAATGGTCCACTATAATTTGTTTCTAAGTGAGATTGTAGAGAATTGGAAAGTTATCAAAGGACAACCTTCATGCTAATTGAATTCACATTTTATTCAAAGTTAAAAGACCCTCGCTTTGAAATAGTAGCCATTGCATTTGGAGCTGACTTTCATGCTGAATTGGCAAAGCCCATATGTCCATATTAATGAAAAGAACATAGTTCCAAAGATAGAGTAAGAAACTATAATGAAATATAATAATTATTCAAATGCTATTCTAAGTGTTAATCATTCCAAAATATTCTTTCATGCCATGTTTTGTTCTTAATCTCCTCAAATAATATGTGATTGACAATGGTGATTGTGATAAGAAAGAAAAAAATGGCATACATATTTAATTTGACAAAAAGAAGATGGCATCCATGATGGAAATGATGAAATGTTCTCAAATGATCCTTATCAAGTTATGATATCAAGGATTATATCAAAGACTTTTGAATATTATTTTAAGTATGTGTGGATGCGTGCAAGGGATTGTGTGTTTATGCATATAACAATTACAAAACTATATTTTCTTTTGATTCTATGTGTACATGACTCTTGTTTCTTGGTAGGAAATAGTTTCCTTTCTAGGATATCAAGATAAATGTTTAGAATTTGGCATTATTTCAATTGCATGTTAATATTTTAAGTGTATATATTGGTTGGTGTCCACACATATGTCTAGTTTGGTGTACATAGATATGAAAACGTGGTTGATTCTCATAAATCGGTAGTTCCCTTATGTGTACACCTTGTTTGATGTCTTATTTTCTTGTTTCATATGAAGAAATTGGATCTCTTTCATAAACATACATTCTTTGTCATGTGTCCAAAAACTAGTCGTGATTGTATATGTAGAATTTGGTTGTTGCCCACACAACAGAGGATTTGTGGTTGTGTCCAAGGATGTGAATTTTTTGTGGATTCCCATAAATTATTTATCTTTTATGTGTAGGCATTGGTTTGTTCTGTCACACATTTTCTACCTGGTAACTTGAACGTGTACACCATTGATGATGTTGATAAATTCTTTTGAGTCTTATATGTGGGCTTTAGTTTTCAGTTTTTGTGGATATGCAAAGTGGAAAAAAAAAGTGGAGAAATGCCTAAAAAGAAGAGAATAATGAACCCCATAGGGAGCTACACCTATAGCAGACCCAGCCACCCATTGTATTATGGAGAAGGCATTTTAGCCATATGGCTAGGTAGAAATATTCGAAACCATGGATATAGTAGACAATGAAGAAAAATGGAAACCTCATTGGAATGAGGAAGGATCTGATATATCATTGTGCATGTAAAAAAAAACCTTAGAAGAATGTGACTTGAGTGCAATTGTATGTGGAAAAGAGAATCATAAGGGTTTAGAATCAATTATATTTGAAAACTTCTGAATCCAAAAGATCTAAGAAGAACTGACTCCCCTTTAGTGTAAAGATGGCACCTCAAGAAGTTGGGTAGGAAGAAAAATGTAAAGGACTTTTAGAAGTAGAATTTGTACTTGAGGTCCGAACTCAGTTCCAGAAGTTTTGAAGTTGAGGTCCCAACTAAGTTCAAGAAGTTTTGTAGTAGCAATTGAAGATTATGAAAGGAGATGTGCATACTTAGGAGAAGACTGGAGAATAAGAAAAAAATTTGTAGTAGCAATTGAAGATCAAGAAGAGAGATGTGCATACTTAGGAGAAGATTTGAGCGAAGAAGAAGAAGGAGAAATGGTAAACCTACTAGAGAGTATAAAGATTTTTTTGCATGGACATAAAGAGATTTGTATGGAGTAGAACTAAAAGCATTTTCTCATAGAAACCCTATGAGCAGAAAGGCTAGGTCTAAAAAGGAAAATCCTTACACGATTAATGATGTTTATCTGCTAAGATAAAGCAAGAGATTGATAGATTTATAAAAGTGGGATTTGTCTACAAAATTGAGCATACTAATTGGGTCTCACCAATTGTGGTAGTGCACAAAATGAGTGGTAAGTTTTACATGCATAATAACTTGAATAAAGTTAATGTTGCCACCATAAGGGATAGTTATCCACTTTCTATCATTGAACATCTATGACAATGGATAGCGGCCAAGGTTGTGTATAGCTTCCTTGATGGATTTTCAAGCTACAATCAAGTAGCCATAGCCCTAGAAGACCAAAATAAGATGGCTTTCACCACTCAAAAAAGTATCTTTGAATTTCTTGTCATGTCGTTTAGGTTCACCAATGCACCTATTACATTCAAGCGGTTAGTGTGTCATGTACTCAAAGAGTTTATAAGCAAAAAGCTGGAAGTCGATGTGTATTATTTGTGTGCTTATTCCCACTTAACACAGAAGCACATTCCAAAACTTAAACAAAGATTCGACAAGTGTAAAGAGAATCAAACTTTATAATACAAGAAGTAGTAAGATGATTTCTCTTACTAATGGAATATTTAAAAGTAATGGATATCCCTAGGTCAAATTTAGAGACGTAAGATATTGTTGGAAAGCTCTTGGAATGAAACTTTTAATCGGAAGATCTAGAGCGAGGATGCAAGATATCTAGCATGGGTGAAAACTAGTTTCATGAAACTAAGGTTGACAACAAGGGCTCAAGACATCAAGGTTGCAAGCAAGGCAAGTCGATAGGCAAGTGGCCAAGAAGCAAAAAGGAAAGGTTTAGGAGATGAAGGTTGAAGAACTGAAGGTTCAAGAGGCTCTGCAAGGGTGAGAGCATCCATTAAAGGTGAGATCAAGGAGTGATCATCGAGGATGATAATCTCTAGAGGGGGAAGAGGGTATTAGACTCAAGAAATGATATTTGGGAGATGGTTGAACAACAACTTTGGGAGGACTAGGAAGTAGTCCTGAACCATGGCACTAGGTGCAAATGGTTAGCCCATCATAATCCTAGCCAATAGGTCATGAGTTCAGTTCCCACAACAAATGTGGCAGTGGCATGAACTAGTTTCACACCCATCAACTATAGGTCGCATGGAAATATCAAAATTTTTTACCTATAGTTTCTCACCACCTAAAATTTTTTATTTCCAAGGGGAAATACCAATCAAAGTCTTCCACCCATGGACGAGAGTGATAGGGTTCATGCGATGTGCCATTGTCTTCAAGGATTGGTTGTCCCTCTTGCTGATGCAAAATACATATGGGAAGCTTGTTGGAGTTAGAGGTCTGCGGAAGCACGCGAACAACTCAAGAAAGAAGACGAAGCTTGGAGCACAACACACAATAGTGAATGTATTACTAGAAAAAATACGAAGATAAGTAGCCCATTAGGGCAATAGGCATGTATACAAGTCCGGGGAAAAAAACCTCCTAAAGAGGGAAAAAAGTGCCCCCATGGTCCTGGCCTGTTCACACACATCACTACCTAAATATATCAACAAATCCCCCGTGGGAGTGATGTGGTGAACAAGTAGCTGGCACTCATGTATAAGGAGGTGCCAAGCTATGTGGAAATCACTCCACAAAAGGACGTAAGCCCAAACCTTTGCGGAAAGCTTCAAACTTCTCCCAAGGCAGAGCCTTCATGAAAAGGTCAGGAATGTTCTCATTTGTGGGCACATATGCGAAACTGATCTCCCTAGCAGAGAACCTCTCCCTGACATAATGATAATGCATGTCAATGTGCTTAGTGCGAGCATGGAACACAGGGTTCCTCGCAACTACCAATGTGCTCTAACTGTCAATGAAGATGGTGGTGGCAAAAGCCTGACCAACACCCAAATCAGCCATAAGGCGTCTGAGCCACACACACTTACCAGTCGCTATGAAAGCTGCCCTATACTCAGTCTCACAATTGGAAGTGGCCACATTAGGCTGCTTCTTGCTCAACCAAGATATACATGAGCTACCAAGCATGAAGCAAAAACCACTAGTGAACACACGAGTGTCATAGCAACCAACCTAATCAGAGATAGAAAAAGCATGAAAATCTGGCAGTAGTGATCCCCCGTTGGGATAAAACAAACCAAGTAGCCGGGTACCACTCAAGTAGTGAGAGATGTGCTTAACCACTTGCCAATGCTTGACTCTTGGGCAATGCATAAGCCTACTCATCTGTGAGACAACAAACTGAATATCTGGCCGAGTAATGCATAAGTAAATCAAGCATCCAATAGCCTCCTGATAGAGAATAGTATCAAATGCATCTCCAGCATCATGAAGACTAAGTCCTAAGCCTATTTCCATAAGAATGGCAATAGGTTTAGAGTCTTCAAGGCAAAAATGCTACAATAATGTGTCAATATATTTCATATGACACAAAGTCATTCCACCATCAATGTGCATAAACTGAATTCCGAAATAGTGATGCAAATGCCCCAAATCAGACATCTCAAATGAGGCATGTAAATCAGCCTTAAAATCAACAATATGCCTCTCATGAGGACCAATGAGCAACATATCATCAACATAAACCACAATGATGAGAAGTACATCATTAGCACACTTAACATAAAATGTGCTTTCAGTTGGACTCTTCTCAAAACCATGTGCAATCATATAAGCATGTATATCTTCATACCAAGAAGGTGGTGCTTGATTTAAACCATATAATGCCTTCTTTAACTTGCACACCTGGTTCTCATGCCCTTTCTGCACAAAGCCATGGGGATGAAAAACATAAACTTCTTCATGTAATTCACCATTCAGAAATGCTATTTTGATATCCAACTGATGTACATTCCAACCATGATGAGCTGAAAGTGCACAGATGCTATGAACAATAGTCATTCACCAAGTAGGTGCAAAGCTCTCATCAAAATCAATGCCTCTTTCTTGTGCATAACCCTTTGCAGAAAGCCTAGCCTTATACCTGTCAATTGTTCCATCCGGTTTACACTTTAGCTTGTATACCCACTTTGTGCCAATGGCATTCTTGCCAGGAGGCAAGTCACATAAAGACCAGGTACCATTTTTCATGATAGCATCATATTAAGATTTCCTTGCAACCATCCAATGTTCAGAATTTTGTGCTTTATCAAATGAAATAGGTTCAGTCTCATCACAGAGACTAGAGGCAGCCATACCATAGCAATCTGATGGAAAAGAGGCACTATGAGAGTCTGATCGAGTACGATATGATAGAGGTGCATCTAATTTGTTTTCACGCAAAGTTTGCACCAACCATTTTGGCAAAGTTTTTTCCTGCTCAATATTAGCTCTCTCATCAACAAGTGCATCATGTAAATCTGCATCAGAAATGGAATGATCTCCATCATCACATGAAACGTGTAAAGGCCGAGAAGTTGCCTCATTAGGTCCAACACTAGACTGTCCACCTATAAAAAGAGGCAACAAAGTACTATACAGGTCTTTTGAGCTCACATATGTCTCCACAAAAACAACATCTCAGCTAACTAGAATGTGTTTAGTCTGTGGATGATACAGATGATAGCCTCTACTTTCAGAATTGTACCCAATAAAAATACATTTTATTGCTCTATCATCTGATTTTCTGTGATGTGGTTCATGGGATGATGCATATGCCAAACAACCAAAAACATGCAAATGAGCAAAAGATGGCTTGCAATCATTTCAAGCGTCATATGGAGTGATAGATTGCAGTGCTTTAGTGGGACACTTGTTAAGTACATATGCTGCACACATGACAACCTCAAGCCAAAAACTATGTGGTAAAGCCTGACTCTTGACCATACACCTCGTCGTCTCCATGAGTGACTTGTTCTTTTGTTCAGCGACTCCATTCTGCTGAGCTGTATACAACACCATACACTGGTGTTTTATCCCATGTTCAGCCAGAAATGCATTAAAATCAAAAGACATATATCCCCCCCCTCGATTAGAATGGAGGGCGCCCATTTTACATGCTGCCGGATTTTTATCCAAAACCAAAAAGTGTTTGAAGCACATAAACACTTCGGATTTTTCATTCAATGGATATACTCATGCATCCCTGGAAAAATCATCGATGAAAGTCATGAAGTAAAGATAATCTCCAAAAGAAGGTGTCTGCATAGGACCACATATATCACTATGTACAAGCTGCAATTTCTGAATAGCCCGAACTGAAGCATATTCTGAAAAGGAAGAATGCTGCATTTTGCCCAGAATACATCCTTCACAAACATGTTTTCTAGGTGCCTCAAGTTTGGGCAAAGAGGACACCATATCAGATTTTTGCAGGCGTAGCAAATTAACAGCATTCAAATGACCAAAGCATGCATTCCAAAGCTTTGCATGTGACATAGCGTAAGAATCATGTACTGCACATGCTGAATCATTTACATATCTTTCATAGTCTATGATCTTATACAGCCCACGACATAAAATGTGAGACAGAATAGTCACATCGCCATTTGATAGATCATGAACTATACATCTATCATCAACAAATTTCACAACCAGGCCAATCTTGGCGAATGTAGAAACTGATAACAGATTTTTCTTAATCTCTCGCACAAACAAAGCATCTCACAAAGTGAAAGAACTACCATCAGCAGTAGTAAAAATGATCTTTCCAACTCCTATAATAGGATAAGAGGAGTTATTGGGGCATGTAACAATATTCCCTACAGGGGTAGGCTCCAATGAAGAGAAGAAACTGCGCTACGAGGTAATATGTTTGGTCGCCCCACTATCAAAGTACCAAACATCTGAGTCTATTGCAGACATGCACTGCTCATGACAAGATGGGGTAAAACTCCAAACAGTAGTAAATGCCCATTCTTCTTCCTGCACAAGATTGGTAGACTCTGTTTTTGGTGTAGAGGCCTCTACAACAACCATTCCACCCTCTTTTTTCTTTGCCTCTTAAGCAGCCAGTTTTGGATAGTTCTTTATGATATGATCAGTTCCTTTACAATACTTACTAAACAACTTCTACTTTTTTGGTTTCTTTTCATCTTGATCTTCCCTCTTTGATTGTGCGAAATTAGCAGATTTCTGTGTCCTAGTTGAAGAGCTCCATTTTCCTTTGCCCTTCTGACTAGTCAAGAAAGCTTGATCTGCAACACACATAATGGACCTCTTCCTCCTGGACTCATCTTCCTACAATAGAGTAGAGACTAACTTCTCAAATGACAAGGCATTTGGATTGCCTTTCATCATCAACCGAAGAGTAGAAGCAAAACTCTAATATGAATCAGGAAGACCATTCAGAATGGTCTGCACAAGTTAGCTATCTGGTATAACCTCATCACTAGAAATCAACTGTTCCTTCGAATCTTTGATCTTTGTTAGAAAATTGTCCATTGAATCACCTTCATTCATGTGCTCACTCTCCAATTGTTTTTGGAAGTAAGCAACACGAGCCTCATTCCTAGCTTGGTACAATGTGGTAAGTGTATCCCAAACACCTTAGGTGTTCTGCAAGAGCGAATGTGAGTAATAATGGCACGTTTGACAGACAAAGCTATCAATGCATGTGCCTGGGCATCTCTGCCATCCCAATGAATTCACTCTGAAGTAGGTGCAGTAGAAACTGTAGCACAAACAAGAATCTGCAAAATATCACCATCTTGGACACCATGTCCATGAGCTCCAACACCTATATTTGTAGTACCTGTATTTGCAGGTGTAACATGGCATTTTTCAACACCCTGCACAATGTTCCACAATCCTTTTGCAACCAATACATGTTGCATCATATAAGCCCATAATGGGTAGTTGGTACCATCCAACTTATCCTCAGCGGCCAACATACGGAATACATCACTGCTTTGAGCCATGGCCGGTGACTAAAACACCTTGATGCAGAACATTGATTGTATCTCAAAAAGTTGAACGGAACTACCAAGATGAATTCTACTAAACTTGTGGCAGACTTTGAGACACTTATACTTGCAAACCGAAACTGGTATATATCTTTGGCACAAATTAATAGCCTACACAAGCGCTGCGATAGTGGATTTGGAGGCCAAAACGAGCTCAAATTGCGATTTGGGCACGATAGAGCAAAGTATTTTTTATCTTTGAAATAGCTTGAGTATATGTACCAAATTTCATACGATTCTGAGACCACAACCAGAGAGGAGTAGACGATGCCCTAGATGAAGCGGGGACTTGCTTTGATACCAATTGTTGGAGTTAGATGTCTGCGGAAGCACGCAAAAAGCACAAGGAAGAAGAAGAATCTTGGAGCACAACACACAATACTAAATGTATTACTAGAGACTATACAAAGATAAGTAGCCGATTAGGGCAATAGGCATATATACAAGCCGGGGGGGGGGGGGGGAACCTCCTAAAGAGGGAAAAAAGTGTCCCGGTGGTCCTAGAGTGTTCACACACATTACTACCTAAATATATCAACAAAGCTAAGATAGAATTCTGAAGATTACTAGGGAAGATTCACTTCTTCCCTAAAGAGTTTGAGATGCTAAAAAGATTACATAAGTTGCAAACCATTTGGGACAAGGTTGGACTCATCCATCATTTTGTCACCCCTCCCATGAAACATGACTTCTAGAGGTGTTAGTTTTTGATACACACATTGTAGAACGGTGTAGAAACATATGTGTGATGAACGTTTGTATTGGCATCACTCCTCCTTGACCAATCAATGAAGAAGAAATCTTAGTCTCAATCTTGTCGTTCCATCTAACAAGGAATCTCTAAATCTGAAGAAATGGTCTAAACTCATGTCCCATCTAACAAGGAATCTCTAATTTAGAAGAAATGAAGAAAAGTAAAGTTTTGAGGTTCACTCAAATGTCCACGATCACACCCAAACTATACATGTTAGTCACGATGTGCATGAAACATTTTTCATTCCTAGGCCAGGATCAGGTAATGTAGCTACACAAGAAGATCTTGTATAGCTTATACATGGCTCAGAATGTTTGACTTTGCATCGACTTACCCATGTGGATTATTGAACAACCATATGAAGAAAATGTAAGGTGGTCATGCAACCAAGTATTGATTTAACTCGCCACATATCGATTGAGAGAGTACTAACTTGAGGACAATTACAAATGTTTAAAGATGGAGCAGTTTCATTTTCCCACCACACAAAGAGAATGCAGGCAGCCATACCATGTCTATAGCTTATGGAGATCTTGCATACTCCCTTGCCATCTCGAACTAGGTCCATGCCAGTAGTACCTCTATTCACCGTCAATGTACCTTGCCTAGAAGCCACAACCATCCACGAAGAAATCATATGAAAACAAGTTACGGTGGAAGAAGATGTCATACGGACTGAAGCGATGATGGCTAAGGATTCTGTGTTTCCATTGTATGTTACAATCATAGATGAAATGGAGTGAACATTTGATTTTGAGTTCTCAAATCCCCTGAATGACCCAATAAT
This sequence comes from Ceratopteris richardii, assembly GCA_020310875.1. Lineage (NCBI taxonomy): Eukaryota > Viridiplantae > Streptophyta > Polypodiopsida > Polypodiales > Pteridaceae > Ceratopteris > Ceratopteris richardii. The sequence goes on from CM035438.1 coordinate 17,903,713, forward strand.
AGATTTCCAATTTTGAGACATGCAATTTTGTTTGTCAAGAGTATAGACAACCGAGCTACCTTGGCTCTTAAACTGACAAGGAGAAAGAAAGAGAACAAAAGGAAGAGCACAATAGGAGGAGCAGCTACATGATCAAGAAAACTAAGAATACGATGAGTGATGAGGATAAACCTATTGTATATAGACACAGTACAAGGATTATATAACCGAATGGAAGAAGTTCAAGTAAAGAATCAAGGGAATGCAGAAAGAAGCCATGCCTTACTAGAAAAATTGCTCACTAATAGTGGTTTTGATGATTCCTTCATCCCAACTATGCGTCTGCTCATGAACTCTATTGATGTCATCGATGCACTTCCATTTTTTATGAAGTAACCACTAGCCATGTATGATCAATGAAGAGTGTGCCAGCATTCAACCATAGGATCTATAGTCCAAGTATCTGTACACCTGAACATCTCATGTAACTCAATAATTAGAGGCCAAAAACCACTTCCAATCCCACTGATTGACACTACCATCTCCAACAGTCCTCACTCACCTCCATTAACTATTCCATCAAAAGTATTTTAGAAGATTACAAAAATTGTTTTACCAAGCACGAAAAGCTAATGGAGGATCTCACACTATTGAAGGATACATCATACTCACAAATAACCACACATAGATAGATTGATAGCATCTCTATTAGTCTTCTTAAGGAAACAACATGTCAACCAGAAAACAAAGGCAAGTAATTGAAATCTTGAATCAGCTTGAAGAGTACGAGTTAACACTAAATATGGCAAGTGATGAGCACCTTGCCTCACCGCCTAAGTTACCCATAGAAAAAGAACTGGTACACGTGCCCATGGACCTAGTGTATAAAGACAACTATGAGATACAACTTGCCAAACAAATTGAAGATATTGGAAAAACCCACTTTGCACGAATTGAGGTCCAACAAGAAGCTTTATCTTTAGTCAAAGAACAAATATTGAAATCTGAATACTTTAAGAAACTTGCATGCTGGTTCACGTGTAAAATTACTAGAAGATTATCCGAAAATTGTTCAAACATGGAGTTAACTTAGGAAGGCACCATGCATTCATTCAACACACGGCTGCACCCACAAATTTGCATTGAGAAATATCTTAACAAGGAACTACCTGCCAAAATCAGAATTGACATAGTTAACAAGGAACCAAGGAAAAGGAGATCATTTATAAAAACATCTTAAACACTTTCTTTAACTAGAGGAAATATGGTATATAATTAAATAATGCGCCTTAAAACAAAACTCCCCATAACATATGAATTTTGAGGAATTTGAGTGAACCATAGGAACTTAAAATAGTAAGAACCCAGGTGACGATCCTGATGAGCTCCAAAACCCAACTTTTATGCCTGAAAAAACTTAGGGTATGCATTTGGAGGACCCTAATAAGGAAGGATTAATTAGAGTTAGCTACAAAAAGAAAATGATCTTCAAAGGTAGGAGTGGGACTAGTCCTACTTTGCATGGTGAAAGTGAATAATACTTTTCGCAACATTCAAAGGAGATTAACTTGTTGGACTACCCTAGTGGAATGAATCAATGGCTGATGCCAAATGATGACGAGAAAACTAGAGGAATATTCCATGAGTAAAGAATATAATGTTGAGGCACTTAGTGGAAGTAAAGAGGTTGATCCCACCATTGGCAAAAATTAACCTTGATAGTGCGAGCTCTATATTTGGGTCCACAATCCTAGTACTCTAGGGCTCTCTAACAAGTAAGCTAATCATAAAGGGAAAATCCCAATGGATGTCCCCTAGAAGAGCCATCCAACATTCTTGCTCAATGGCTAAAGATAAAACCATGAACCGAAATTTTATCTATCTCCAAGAGATTAAAGTCTAAGGCATTGACCTTTTGTTGAGGCTTATGTATATTTCCTCATCCCATGTATGGCTATTCACTTCACACCAGCAGGGTTTTTGACGTGCAACAATTAGTGTGAGGTGTAATTGGATTGAATTCCTTGGAGATACACATGAGGATGTGAATCATCTATGGTTGGCTTCATCCTTCAATGCTCCTATGGGCTTCACCTTCAATGCTCCTATGGGCTCGACACTCAACGAATTAGCACCTGGAAAGTATACGAATATAGTATAACAAAACTTAACGTATGTGGGACTTCAACATGGTTGATGGCCTTTCCAATAGATGGGAACAAAGAGGTCTTCTTATTGGGGGACTCAAGAAGGACTGATGGGGCCACGTTAAGCTTCATCAAGATTTTCTTGAAATGAAATATGTTAATAGCTTCTCATGGTCTAATCTTCAATTCGAATAAAATCTTCAAAAACAAGATTAGATAGAACCTATATGTCTCAAGCAATCGATGGCAAATTGGGCCTTCCTTCCCTCACCAAGTGTGTGGACCTTGTGTTCTTTGACCACTATCCCATGCTGCTCACCTTTGCATGACCACCTTATCGGATGAAAGCCCCATTGGTCGATGCCAATCTTGGGACCTTCATGGTATGAGGGCACCTAGGCATTAAAACGAGCTTTCATGGTCTGTTCTCTCTATTTAGATGTTGGATTCTCGTAGTCAAGAGAACCCAAAATATTTTGATAAAAACCTGTAAGTCTCTACAAAACACTTAATATAAAGGAAGTTCGGCAATAGCCTACTCTCCCGGACTTGAATTAAATTAAGAAACAAAGGTACAAAAGAAGAAGGGGACTAGCGCCCACGGGACCCCCCAAATCCCACAAAGCAGGGGAAGCTTGGTTGATTCCTAGGTTGCATTACAAAGAAGGTTGATCATCCTCTCGTCGCCCTCATGCGGGACCCACTTGGGTTTGAGCTTGCTGTTGATCAAAAGGAGGACTTGATGGTGTCTGAAGGGGGGGGATTTCTTACTGTTGACAATCCTTTTGCCAAGGAGGAATAGAGATTTTTCAATCGACCACTCCCTGGGGGGGTCGCCGAAGTTGAGAGCACACCGCTCCCGCCAAATTTTCCACAGGACTTCCCCTCTGATTGCATTCCAGAGAGCCGCAGAGCACCCAATCGCTTCACCCAAAAGGACTTGTTTCCAACTAAGCTGATTTTGAACTCTGATTTTCAGTCCAACCATCTGCCAGATTCTGTAGGAGTTGAGGCAAGTAAGGAAGATGTGTGGGACATCTTCGATTGCACGGTGGCAGCGTTTGCACCACGGAGGGATCCCACAAATTTTGCTTGCCTTATGGTTAGTCCAAATTCCCCGATGAAGAATTTGCCATAAGAGGACAGACTTCTTGATCTCTATAAGTGGGTGCCAGATACCCATGAATTTCATGTCCCACCGAAGCCGCGTCCAAGATAGGCACCACTTCTTGTTGAGGCTGATCTGGAGGTCAGTCGTTTCTTTGATGTTCGGGATTTTGAGTAGGCTATTTCCATTGTGCCATTTGAGACCACGCGCGTTCGGGGCATCATGTCCCATGAGAAGGCGAGTTTTGTGATGATCCCAAGCGAGGCATCTGCTTTGCAAGGTGTTCCATTCTTCGTAGGAGATGCTTATGCGAGGGTCGATGTCCTCGTAGTTGATCCAACTGTTGGTGTCATGTTTCCAGAGGTGTTTCCATTTTTTGAATCCTTTGTTCCATAACTTCTTGGCATTTTGAATGTTCCACGACTCCACACTCCGGATGCCATGTATCGGAAACCAGATAGAGTTGTTTTGTCTGATTCCGGCCGCCCACTTCCAGTCCTCACTAATTCTTGTGAAGCTTTTGACTTTATTCCAGCCCTTCCAAAGAGAGCATACGAGATTGGAGCCTTTCGGGAAGACAGGTATCGGGGAGAATAACAGGGTCATGATGTCAAGGTTCTTCCAGTTCGGGGATCCCGTGAGGGCCAACTCATTTTTGTTTCTGAAGATCAGCTTGGCCCACGAGGCCTCCCTATTGCACCAAGCTTTAATCATCCATTTGGCTGCCAGTTTATTAGCCATACACCCAATGTCCAGGATGCCAAGCCCCCCGCTATCTCTAGGGCTGGTGCAGATGGCCCATTTGATTTTAGGCACCCCCCTTCTGTTATGATCACCCGTCCAAAGAAAGTTTCTGCAGATGCTATTCAGTTTGGACAGGCCTTGCTCATTCGGTCTCCAGCAAGAAAGGAAATAGATGGTAGACGAGAGGAGGAACGTGTTGATAACCATCGCCCGTCCAGCGAGATTGATTTGCATGCCTCTCCAGTAATTGAGCTTGTTTTCAAGTTTGGCCAGCACCCAGTTCCATCGCTGCTCCATAGAGACGCCAAACCCCAAGGGGATACCAAGCAGCCGAAAGATTTGGCCCTGCGGAATGATTTGACAGCCATGATCAATGAGAAGGCCAGGTTGATGTCCCACAATGGCCCTAAAGGCGGTCTTATTGTGGTTGATTTTGGATCCAGAGGCCTCACAAAAGGTATCAAGACACCTCCAGAAAGTCTCCAGGCTCGTATTATCATTGTGAACGAACGCGTTCATGTCGTCGGCAAACAGTCTCATGATGATTTGACTGTGGTCGTGTGGTAGCTGGAGGCCTTTGATATTGCCAGCCTCCACATGATGAGCCACAAGTCTGCTCAGCCCCTCAGTGGCGATGGCAAAGAGAAGGGGGGCCAGGGGGCACCCTTGTCTAATAGATCTTTTAAGATGGATCGCCTTCGAAAGTTTGCCGTCTAGAAGGGAAATGCTCTATCAAGTGCTCCATGATGACGTGGCATCGTAAAAGAAAAACGCACGGTGACCCGTAGACTACGCGCGTTTTTCTTTTTAGTTTTGTAGTCTTTTACATATAAACATAAATACGATGCCACATCATCAAATACCCATACCTTTTATTAAACGGAAAACTCATAGCTACGGCTCTTACTTATTCTTACCCAATTCTTACCCAACAATTGTTGAACTTTTTCTTTCATAAATCTCCCTTAAGAGTGAAAAGTTTATTTCTCTCAATTAAGAGCTTAAGAACTTTAAGAAAAAGTTAGATAGAGATAGAGAGCTTTAACCCATAAAAAAAGAGCTTTCGGGGGTTGATTCGCCTATGACGTGACATCGTATTTATCTTTATATGTAAAAGACTACAAAACTAAAAAGATAAATACGATCCCACATCATCACTCCAACGGCTCGAACATGTCGTTGATTGAGGCAAGTCCCCCAACCAAACTAGACTAAAGAAGACCAGAAGCATGTTAAGATTTCAAGATAAAATTCAAAGAAAGAAATTTGACATCTTCTTCAAAAGTGATGGGTAGTGAAATAGGATAAACCTACCAAAGAAATGTGTGAATACAAAAAAAGAATCATGAGAAGGATTCCAACCCTTACATGATTAAAAGTCGTGGTCTGGAATGCAATACAAAATAAAGATAATGTTGAACTTATTGGTAATAATTTTGCATAAATTCTCGGTGTTAACTCACCTCTTTTCCAAAAAGGGAGATTTGTATCGCAACTATTCCTTAAGTTAGATCCAAAATTATTCTTGACAATATGATGGATCTTATTGACTCCCCCATCTAACACGAAAATCCTTGAAGCTATTAACTCCATTCCCAATGGTAAAAGCTCCGATCTTGATGGTCTCACCAATGCGTTCTTCAATTCCTCTAAGAATTTGTCAGTTAATATCCTACTATTGTTAGATTGCTAGATTGCTAGATTGCTTAAACATAGGTGTGATTAAACTTGTTCGCAAAAAAAAAATAAAAATAAAATTGAGTAACGAACTAGGGGCCTGTTACAATGCTGCAAATGGGATAGAAGGTTTACAAGAGTGTCCTTGCTAATCATGTTTCTTTTCATCCACATTCTGGCCTCAATTTTGATAAAGGTTTCATTAAAGGCAGTTTGTCCTTGAGGCTATCATCAATATTTGGAAGCTCCTTGAATTTGCAATGGAATCCCATCAAGATATTCTATTTCTCAAAATTGACTATCACAAATTAAAATAGACCTGAATGGGACTTCTTCCTTCAATCCTTGAAAGATCTTGGAGGTGGATCACAATTTATACCATTGATCTCAACTATGAGGGGTGACACTGATGCTCGTATTAATATCAATGGATAACTTTACCAATGAATTAAATTAAAATGTTTGATTAGACAAGGTTGCACCCTAGCTCTACTTCTTTTTTCTATTGTTATTAAAGGGTTCTCTTGCCTCATCAACCACTATACGGGGGGTTGGATCTATTTGGGGATTGGTGCTCTCAAATTGCTACCAAATTATCATGAACAAAATGGCCTAGAGCATCATCTCATTGTGCAAAAGCGTGAACATGTTTCACTTCTCGTTCCAAACTTAATCATAAAAAACCAGGTTCAAGGCTATTATTGGACACCAACCTCAGTTCCTTTTGGGCCAAGGATGCTCACAAAATTTTGGGTGGTCAAACGTTTTGTCTCCGAGGCATACCATTAGGATTAAATGTCACAATGGGTGAGAGATGGCATCGGGTTCTTACCAAGATTGACAAAAAGTTGGGGTCTTGGAAGTATGCAAATCAACCTAGTGGGTCGGGCGATGGGGAGCAACACGTTCCTCATAGCCTTGTTTATATATGTTTTATCCCTCTGAAGACCAAAAGAATCGAAATTGGATAAACTGGCAAGAACTTTATAAATTTTCGTTAGATAGGTGACCATAACGGAACAAGACTTTGTAAAATTAAAGGGAGTTTTTGCTCAGATAAAAAAGAGTGGTGTGGGCTTGTCATTCTTAACATTGTGGATTTCGTCGATCAGATGGCGATAAAATTGCTTATAAGACCATGGAACAATATGAACACCTCTTGGGCCAAACTCTTTTCTACGAATAAAAATGAGATTAATCTTGGAGTACTACAAAGGTGGAAAGGACTCAACTTAGTTACTCCATTGTTCTCTCCCTTTCGTGTTTCCCAAAAGGGATCCCCAATTTCATTTTCTCTCCGGAAAAGTTGGAACAAAATCAAAGCTTTCCTCAAGATTAATTAAGAATGGAAATGAGTTGCCAATATTTGATTCCCCCTCAAGGGTATCATAGCAACTCAAGGGTATCACAGCTCTAAAAATCTTCAAACGGCAAAGAAATTATGGAATAAAGGATTTCAGCAATGGAGGAATCTATGGAATTAGGTAAGAAGGTATTGGATTATTTACATAGACATTGATCTGGATTGCCATATGGATTATGATGATCGGTGTGGATTAAGAAAAACATTGCTCACTTGACTCATGTATGTCCACCGTTCTCCAAGGAAATGACCCCCTTATGACACAAGGTATTAAATGGCATAGTGGTAACTGTTTAGATAAGGGCCCCAATTATTCAAAGAAATTAGGATCTCAGTTTCACACTCAGTAGAAAATGGTGTCAAAAGCGAATGAATCTCACAACGGAGTTCAAGTTTCACAACCTCTACGATCCCCTCATTGAAAATAAAGAATACGTTCTAAGGAGGCAAATTTTTCTTTATGGAATCTAGATTAATCTGAAAGTAAACAAAATGTATGGGGCCTCTCCTTGGTTTGCACATTGTTTCTATGGGGCCTCTCATTGGTAGAAATATTTGTGTCCAAGGAGCATGTTGGTTTGGAAGGTCATGACAAGAATCCTTTGTTTACTGCCCCAAGTTATCGGCAAACAAGCCTATTCTGGAAAAGTGAATAGATGCTATGTGGCATTGAGAAATTCTATTAGGGAGAAGCCCTATGGCAAATGTGGAAGGAGTGATGCACTTTTAGCTTTGGTAATAATTCCAAAGAGTGGATGATTGATAAAACCCTAAACCTTTTAGGAAGGAGAATCAACATCTATGAGAAGTCTCTACCTTCTAGACATCTTCGAGTCCTTGTTTTGAAGAACAACAAGATACATGACAAGGCGTCTCCAATTTATCTAGTTTTGGCATTGGAGTACATGCTTTTGTGCAAAATTACCACATAATTGTAATGGTATTTTTTAAAATAAGGGGATATCAAAACTCCTTCAATTTGAGCTGATTTCTATGCTAGTACCATTCTATCTACCAATTTTGTTTATGGAATGTCCTCAATCTTGTTGCCATTGTCCCATTTGCAACCCTTCAAGTGGAGAGGAGCCCAACCCCAGCAACGTTAGGGCTCCAATGCATCCCTCACATTGATAACGTTCCTTAATAAGAACTAATCCTCATAGCCAACACTGAGAGTTAGGTCAACGTGTTCAAACTTGATCAAGTGTCTCCTTTCCTAGTTCCAAATATGTGACCACTTGTCGAACCCTTTGTACAAGATCGTCTCCACTAGTTTGATATTTTCTTTATTACGCTTTTGGTTTCTCTTAGTAGATGAATATTAATTCCAAGATATATCATTTTATCAATGCTAAGAATATATATGTGCTGTTGTAGGATTTTGGTTCATTGCAACACTTTGTTCTTGACCGAAGCCCTTCAAATTGATATGAAGGAAACTGAGGAGGAGTAGAGAGAGGTAAGAAGAAGATTGATCACCTATTCATCCCCTACGTAAGCGATCAATTTGCATTCCAGGTTGTCGCTTTATTTAACGAACACGTTCTTGGGCTTGAAATGGGAAGATATTTTACACTTCCGAATCCTTCAACCTAGGCAATCAACGGATCTCATTGGAGACCACTCTCTAGGGCGCTTGTCAAACCTAGTTGCACATATTTCCTTACAAGGTTTTTAACGAGCCCCCCTTCTAATTGCATTTCGAAGACCACAATGCAGCTAATAGATTCTCCAAGAAAAACCTTCTTCACTCGTTTTGATGACACACAAAAAGGAACCTATTGAGAGATTAATTCCAAGTCATCGCCCTCTTAGGATAGCTTAAGAAAAGGTGCGATAGGTTTCTCTTATCGTTACAGCATTTTTACACCACCAAGGGGCTTTGCAAATTTTGTTAAGGTTGACATTGTTCTAGATCCCTCTAGGAAAAATCAACCATATGAGAAAGGCTTTCTTATTTTCTATAAGGGGCTACCAGCGATCCTTGAACTTGAATTACCATCTTATCAAGGACCAACCTCTACACTTCTTGCTTGATGATTGATGAATATTTAGATTTCTTAGCAGATCCTCTATCTTATTTTGAAGAATGCCTCTTCGCTCTCTGGATGTTTTCTTTCTTCTCAATATTTTTTATATTACTTATCAAGAGCCATAAAGAATCATTTGTTATAGTGCTAACAACCCATTTCCAGCCATTATTGATTGAGAAAAAGGGTCTCATTTTGTTGCTAACTTTTTAAGATAAGACCCAATGCAAGGGGAACCAAATGCAAAGAGAAAAGCAATGCTAACGCATCGGGGTCTTTCCATTTAGGGGCTCAAGAGAGGGAGAGATTATTGTAGTTGCTGAGGATACGCTTGGTCCCATATTCTTTATTGTTGCACCAAGCACTCATAATCCATTTGGTCACCAACGTGTTGGACAAGGCCTCCATATGTACAATACCCAGACGTGTCTTATCCTTGGGGCTAGCATGTACCTCCCGTTTAATCTTAGGCATTGTCTTCCTATTAGTATCCCCCAATATGCAAAGGAGTTTTTGGGGACTCTGTCCACCTCTAATTGCGCTTGGTTTGCAACAAGAAAGTAAGTAAATAGTAGAAGAGAGGAGGAATATATTTATCGCCATCACTTTTCCAACAACAATAATCTGCATTCTCTTCGAATATTGCAGTTTACTATCGATCTTTGCTCCTTCCTCATGAATGCGATGAGGAGATCATGAAACTTCTTTGCTCCACCTAGAAAACCTTTTGCGTGCCTACATACATTTCCTCGCATGAATCCCCTACATTTCAAACATAAGACTTTTAACGTTCAATCGCGTAAATTTTCAACCAGTGCGAGTTTCAGTCATCACGTGACACATAGGACCAATTGTCTCATCGAAATTAATTCCCTACATTTCAAAAACGAATGTTTTGGATTCATGCGAGGAATTGTATGTGGAACGCTAATGTGGTGTAGTGGTGTAGAAGGGGCAAGAAAATGTTTTTAGGTCGAGGAATGCATTGATGTACATGAAGGAATATGTTAGCATCGCATGTACGTGAAGGAAAATGTTAGCAACGTATGGCAGTGCATCAGGCCAGTGCAAGTCCCATGGATACCTTTATGTTTGATCCTTCATGATGATGATGATAATAATGTTTGCATTACATGCATTGACATGCTACTTGTTCTCCCTCGAAAGAGTTTTTTTTTTTAATATAAAGAAAGTTCCGCATTAACCTACTCTCCTAGACTTGAATTAAATAAAGAAAACTACAAGAGAAGGGGACTAGTGCCCACGGGACCCCCCAAATCTCACAACGCAAGGGAAGCTTTTACAGAGCTTAGATGGCATCACGAAAAAGGTTAATCACCCTCTCATCACCCTCATGTGGGGCCCACTTGGGTTTAAGCTTGTTATTGATCAAAAGGAGTACTTGATGGTGCCTGAAGGGGGGGGAGGATTTCTTATAGTTAACAATCCTTTTGCCAAGGAGGAATAACGATTTCTCAATTGACCACTCTTTGGGGGAGTCACCGAAGTTGAACGCACATCCTTCCCACCAGATTTACCATAGGACCTCCCCTCTAATGCCATTCCAGAGAGTCGCGGAGAAGCCGATTGCTTCTCCCAGTAGGGCTTGCTGCCATCTGAGATGTTTCTGAAGTCTAATTTTCTTTCCAACCGTCTTCGAGAGTTTGTTGAAGTTGGGGCAGGTAAAGATAATGTGTGAAACATCTTGATGGAGAATGTTAATCTCCAAAAGAACAACTTACTCTTGTGATTAGAGCACCTCTATACCAAGAGTAAGTCAAACACTTCACTAATTTAGAGGATCAATTGCTAACTTATCAGAAATTAACAAATCTGTGAAGAAGATGATACACAGAAAAGTCTGCTGCATTGTTCATTCACATTGACCTATCAAATCTGTAAAGTTTTTGATGAAACTTTGTACGAATTATCTCCTAGAGATTGCGCATCTACTCCAAGTTGAATCACTTCAAAAAGTTAAGTATAACTTGAGAAATGGATTTCACAAGTTACCTATGTCAGAAACTGTTATCCAAAACAGTCAACTTTACACCTGTAACTTTTAAGACTTGGTTCTCCTTGAATAGAACCCGTTTTACAAAATGCTTCTAGACATGAGTAGCTTATCTTCCAACTTAAAGATTAAGCCCTCACTCATGCAAAACTTTAAACTGTGCTAGGAGAAATGATCAAAACATTGACTTCAAAATCTGCGCCTGTTTTAGGAACTAGTGAACATGCTTCACATATGAATGTTCCTATACTTAATTCACTCAGCCTGATTACAATTGGAAGCTAAAACTTTGCACAGAGGTCAAGCAACTCTCAACTTAGACTTGTACAAAAGCATTTCACAATTGATCTACTGTAGAAGGAGAACACGCAGAAACATCGGGCGCAAATCTTTTCATTTACTCAGAGAAAATACAGCTGAGTGATGAGAGCTAACTCAAATTCACTTTCCTCTATCTCATGACTTCTATCTCCCTCATTCTTGACATCTAACTATTGTCACATATGCTCTCATCCATGCCCCGACTTTTCTCAAGGTATTTATAGATAATTTGTACATAATTCTTACTGAACAAAATGATCTAAGTCATCTATGACTATGCTAATGTACATATGTGTACACTTCTCTTGTCCTCTGAATGTAATCTTCTTCCACACTTTAGGAATTGATTCTTCCTTCATCATTTGGTCTTCCAAGCCTTCAATTGGTGATTGGTATGCACCAACAGCTCCCCCTCAATCATCAATTGAGGTTTTCTCTGTCTTCTTGATACTTGCCATGTCTTTGAACCTTTGTAACTTAGGTCCATCCAAACTCTTTGTCATCATATCTGCCACTTGTTCTTTTGTTGGAGTGTACATCACTTCAATCTCTTTATCTAGTACCTTTTCCCTCAAGAAATGATACTGAATCTCTATATGCTTAGTCCTGGCATGAAAAACAGGGTTAGCTGCCAAATACAAAGAACTCATATTGTCTCCAAAAATTATTGGAGTACTATGATCAAACTCAAAACTCTTCATCAAGGTCTTCAACCATATCACTTCTTTTGCAGCTTCTACCATTCCCTTATACTCAGCTTCTGTGGATGATAAAGCAACTGTATGTTGCTTCTTTGAACACCAAGATACTAACTTATCTCCAACATAACATAGATATCCATGAGTAGACCTTCTATCATCTGAGTCACCTGCCCAATCTGCATCACTAAACACTTTGATTCTTGTGTCAGAAGTGAAACCATAATACAAACCTTCACTTAGGGTTCCCTTGATATATCTGAGTACCCTTTGGGCTGCAATCCAATGAGTCTTCTTTGGACAATGCATGAATTGTGACAACACACCTACTGCATATGATAGATCTGGCCTTGTCAAGGTAGCATAGATTAAACTACCTACCAAACTCTGATATTTCTTCATATCATTGAACTCTTCACCTCCATACCTGCTTAATTTATGATTTACCTCCAATGGTGTAGTTGAGGTCCTGCAATCTTCCATGTTAAACTTGACTAGAAGATTCTTCAAGTATCTCTCTTGTGAAACATATACTCCATGTTGAGTATACACAATCTGCATTCCTAGAAAATAAGATAAGTTTCCCAAATCACTTATCTTAAACTCCTTCTCTATTTGCTTCTTGAGTTCATTGATTCCTTGAGCATCTGTTCCTGTAACAATAATATCATCAACATAAATGCACATGTAAATGTATCCATTTTCACTTGCCTTCACTAGCAAGCTACTATCTGCCTTTGATGCTTGAAATCCACATTCATTCAAGAACTTGACCAATCTGTAATTCCAAGCTCTTGGGGCTTGCTTCAACCCATATAAAGCTCTCTTGAGCTTACACACATAATCTGATCCAATTGATTCCATAAAGCCTTCTGGTTGCTCCATATATACTTCATCTGCAATGTAACCATTAAGAAATGCATTCTTCACATCCAATTGTGATAATTTCCATCCCTTGCAAGTAGCAATAGCAATCAATGTCCTAATTGTAGACATCTTAGCAACAGAACTAAAGGTTTCATCATAATCTACCCCATAAGTTTGGGCATAACCTTTAACCACAAGTCTAGCCTTATATCTAGACACCTTACCATCTGCAAACCTCTTTGTTTTATATACCCACTTGCATCCAATGACTTTCTGATTCTTTGGTCTTGGTACTAATTCCCAAGTTTCATTTTCAAGTAGAGCATCATACTCTTCTTGCATTGCCTTCTCCCAATTCTGTTTACCTTTGGCTTCTTCATAAGTGGTTGGATCTTCTTCTGTTTTCACAATGTAGGCATAATCTTTTGTTGTTAGGAAAGATGTATCATAACTATACCTTATAGGCTCTTTCCTTTCTCTTGTAGATCTCCTGATTTCTGCACTTCTTGAAGTTTCAGCCTCATTTGATTCTGGATCAAATCTTGGCCCTTCTTCTACATGATCCTGCACTCTACATCTAGAATCAACTTCATCAACAATTTCTTCACATACTTTTACCTTTGCCTTTCCTTTCCTTTGAATTTCTTCAACACCTGTATACTCATTTGGTGATCCTGTATACCACATGTTTTGCTCATCAAATGTCACATCTTTAGTAACAAGAAATTGCTTTGTGGATGGACTCCACAACCTGTAACCCATTTGTCTATCATCATATCCAATAAACACATACTTCTCTGCTTTTGGTTCTAGCTTATGTCTTAATTGTGAAGGAACATAAGCATATGCAATACATCCAAATACTTTACAATGATCAAGACTAGGCTTCTTACCCCACCATGCTTCATAAGGGGTTCCTCCATCCAAAGCTTTGCAAGGCAACCTATTCACAAGGTATGTTGCAGTGTTAATGGCCTCTGCCCATAAGTAATTTGGACAATTCTTTTCCTTCATCATGGCTCTTGCAAACTCTACAAGAGTCCTATTCCTCCTTTCTACTACTCCATTCTGTTGAGGGGAGTACCTGCAAGTCACTTCTCTTTTGATACCTGCATTCCACAAATAATCATCAAACTCTTTTGAGAAATACTCTCCCCCTCCATCTGATCTTAACCTCTTGAGCTTTTGTCCTGTGATCCTTTCTGCATAAGCATGAAAGTGTTTGAATGTCTTGAAGACTTCTGATTTGTCCTTGATTACATACAAAGTAATCCACCTGGTTGCATCATCAACAAACAACACATAATATCTGGATCCATTTATGCTATAGTCCCTTGAGGGTCCCCATACATGTGTATGAACCAATTCAAGCATATTTGAATACTTGTACCCTGATTTGTTATAAGAACCTTTATGTGCTTTACCTAATTGACAAGCTTCACACTTGTACACCATATGTTGCCCTTCAATGTTTGGCAATCCAAGCACTACCTGATTCTTTGACATCTCCTTTATAGCTCTCTCATTGAAATGACCTAGCCTTTTATGCCATAGGTCTAATTCAGATACCTTTTGACCTCCATAGGTAAACAATGCATGTCCCACATTACCTTGAACCTTGAGAGTGAACAATCTTCCTTCCTTTTTACCTGCAATTATGGTTCTATATCCCTGATTTGGATCTTGTACATAGACACCATCATTTGTGAATCTTACCTCATATCCTTTCTCCACAATTTGCCCTACACTTATCAAATTTTTAGGAATAGTAGGAACATAAAGTACCCTGCTCAGAAGTGTACTTCCATTCTTTGTCTTCACTGATCCAATGCTCTCCACTTTATGTTTGGTATTGTCACCTGTTTGAACTGTATGTCCATTCACCCTTGCTTCCATATCAGTCATCAAGGATAGATTCCCACTCAGATGGTTGCTGCACCCTGAGTCAATATAAAACACTCTTTGATCTTCTCCCATTGATTCATGAGTTGCATTCAAGATAAGAGTCATGTCATCCTTCTGATCTGATGCATAATTGTAATAATTATTGTTGTAGGACTGAGATTGGAAGTTTCTTCCACCTCCTCTACCATATGATGTCCTACCTCCTCTTCCTCTGTAATTGCCTCTTTGGTTTCTGCCTCCTCTACCTCTTTGATTATAACTCTGATTGTTGTATCCTCCACTTTGATTGTTATACCAACAATCATTTGCCAAATGATTTGTTTTGCCACAAATCCAACAAGCTTTAGCATTATCTTTGTTCTTACCTCCTCTTCCTTTACCTCTGAAATTTGTCTTCCCTTTTGTGAAGTTAGCTTGATTTGAATTCCCTTCATCATCATTTGATTGCTTTCCCTTGCCATTCTTTTTCTTATCCTTGGAGTACATGGCTTGACTTGTACTTCTATCATTGTCTCCTTTAAGATCCTGCTCAAAAGTTAGCATGTGTCCTAGCAATTGATTAAGATCAGGAGTAAAGTGATCAAGTGACAATTCTATGGACAAGATAAAAGGCTTCCACTTCTCATCACCTCTTAGACCTGTAAGTATTTGTCTTACCAACTTTTCTTCTTCAATATCTTCATCCACTGCTCCCAAGCTATCTGCAATATCTTTCATCCTTGCCACATAATCTGAAATTGATTGTGAGCTCTTCTTCTTGAAAGTTGTGAATTCAGCCCATAGTGAGGACTTCCTTGACTTAGTTGTATTTTTGAAATGCTCTTCCAAGGCATTCCAAACATCTGTGGCACTTTCCAAACCTCTGATGTGAGGTAAAAGGTAATCATTTACAGACATGTAGATGATACTCCTTGCTTGAGCATCCTTTCTCATCCAAGTCTTCAACATTGCAAGCTCTTCCCTAGTAGGAATACTTGGATCTGCAAACTCTGGTTTTTCTTCATCTCCTGTAATAAATGATATAAGATCTTTGCTCATGAGGTGTGCTTCCATCCTCATGGACCATGCTGGATAGTTCTCCCTATCTAGCTTATCAATCTGCAAGCTTTCTCCCATCTTGTATCCACCTGTATATTGAAAACTTCAAGCTTTACAAACAATGTATGTACCTTTACTTAGAATTGAACTCCTTTTGCCTTTCTTGATGTCAAATAATCTTCTCCTCGAGCTTTTGACTCCAAGCTTTCACTTCTTAGTCCTTCAAGTGTTGAATTTCTTGAATCTGCAGCAGTCGGGATCCTCCTTTCTTCAAATTGATGTCTCCTGCTCTGATACCACTGATGGAGAATGTTAATCTCCAAAAGAACAAATTACTCTTGTGATTAGAGCACCTCTATACCAAGAGTAAGTCAAACACTTCACTAATTTAGAGGATCAATTGCTAACTTATCAGAAATTAACAAATCTGTGAAGAAGATGATACACAGAAAAGTCTGCTGCATTGTTCATTCACATTGACCTATCAAATCTGTAAAGTTTTTTATGAAACTTTGTACGAATTATCTCCTAGAGATTGCGCATCTACTCCAAGTTGAATCACTTCAAAAAGTTAAGTATAACTTGAGAAATTGATTTCACAAGTTACCTATGTCAGAAACTGTTATCCAAAACAGTCGACTTTACACCTGTAACTTTTAAGACTTGGTTCTCCTTGAATAGAACCCGTTTTACAAAATGCTTCTAGACATGAGTAGCTTATCTTCCAACTAAAGATTAAGCCCTCACTCATGCAAAACTTTAAACTGTGCTAGGAGAAATGATCAAAACATTGACTTCGAAATCTGCGCCTGTTTTAGGAACTAGTGAACATGCTTCACATATGAATGTTCCTATACTTAATTCACTCAGCCTGATTACAATTGGAAGCTAAAACTTTGCACAGAGGTCAAGCAACTCTCAACTTAGACTTGTACAAAAGCATTTCACAATTGATCTACTGTAGAAGGAGAACACGCAGAAACATCGGGCGCAAATCTTTTCATTTACTCAGAGAAAATACAGCTGAGTGATGAGAGCTAACTCAAATTCACTTTCCTCTATCTCATGACTTCTATCTCCCTCATTCTTGACATCTAACTATTGTCACATATGCTCTCATCCATGCCCCGACTTTTCTCAAGGTATTTATAGATAATTTGTACATAATTCTTACTGAACAAAATGATCTAAGTCATCTATGACTATGCTAATGTACATATGTGTACACTTCTCTTGTCCTCTGAATGTAATCTTCTTCCACACTTTAGGAATTGATTCTTCCTTCATCATTTGGTCTTCCAAGCCTTCAATTGGTGATTGGTATGCACCAACACATCTTCGATAGGCTGGTAGCAGTGTTTCAACCGGGGAGGAATCCCACAAAATTTGCTAGCCTTAAGGTTGGTCCAGATTCCATGATGAAGAATTTGCCATAAGAGGAAAGACTTTTTGATTTCTATGAGGGGGTGCCAGATAGCCATGAATTTCATGTCCCACTAAAGCCGTGTCCATGACAGGCACCACTTCTTGTTGAGGTTAACCTGATAGTCAGACGTTTCTTTGATGTTCGGGATTTTTGATAGGCTATTCCCATTGTGCCATTTGAGACCAAACAAGCTCGACGTGTTGTGTCCCATGAGAAGGCGAACTTTGTGTCGGTCCCAGGCGAGGCATCTTCTTTGCAAAGTGTTCCATTCTTCGTACGAAATGTTGACGCAAGGGTCAATATCCTCGAAGTTGATCTGACGGTTGGTGTCTTGTTTCTAGAGATGTTTCCATTTCTTGAAGCCTTTGTTCCATAACTTCTTGGCATTTTGAATGTTCCAAGATTCCACACTCTGGATGCCATGGATCCGAAACCAGATAGAGTCGTTTTGTCTGACATCAACTGCTCACTTCCAGTCTTCACTTATTCTTGTGTAGCTTTTGACTTTATTCCAACTCTTCCATAGGGAGTACACGAGATTAGAGCCTTTCGGGAAGATGGGGATCGGGGAAAACAGCAAGGTCAAGATGCCAAGATTCTTCCAATTTGGGAAACCCATTAGAGCCAACTCATTCTTGTTTCTGAAGATCAACTTGGCCCACGAGGCCTCCCCGTTGCACCAAGCCTTAATCATCCATTTGGCCGCCAATTTGTTAGCCATGCACCCAATGTCTAAGATACCAAGACCCCCACTATCTCTATGGCGGTGCAGATGAACCATTTGATTTTAGGCACCCCCCTCCTATTGTGGTCACTTGTCCAAAGGAAGTTTCTACAAATACTATCCACTTTGGACAGATCTTTCTCTTTCGGTCCGCAACAAGAAAGGAAATAAATGGTAGATGATAAGAGGAAGGTGTTGATAACCATAGCAGGATCAGCAAGATTGATTTGCATACCTCTCCAATACCTAAGCTTATTTTGGACTTTGGCGAGCCCACAGCTCCACCATTGGTCCATGGAGACGCCAAACCCCAAGGGAATCCCAAGAAGCTGAGAAATTTGGCCCTACGGAATGATTTGACAGCCATGATCAATGAGAAGGTCAGGTTGTGACCCAACAATAGCTCTAAAGGCGGTCTTAGAGTGGTTGATTGTGGATCGAGAGGCCTCACAGAAAGTAGCCAAACACCTCCAGAACGTCTCCAAGCTCGTACTATCATTGTGAACAAATGCATTCATATCACCGGAAAAAAGTTTCATGGTGATCTGACTGTGGTCACGAGGCAAACGGAGGCCTTTGATATTACTAGTTTCCACCTGATGCTCCACCAGCCTGCTAAGACCTTCTGTGGCAATGAAAAAGAGAAGGGGAGCCAATGGGCACCCTTGTTTGATAGATCTTCTAAGTTTGATCACCTTTGAAAGTTTGCCATTAATGTTAATTTGGGTCCATGCGTTTCGGAGAAGGGTGGCGATCATCTTGGTGAATTTTTTACTACATCCAAGATCTTGGAGCGACTACAGAATATAGTCCCATTCCAACCTCTCATAGGCTTTATCAAAATCGATCTGGAGGAAGACCACCTCTTGTTTAGACTCATTTGCAAATTCAAGACCTTCCCAGATATCTATAATAGTTTTCAAAATCGACCTGCCTTTGATGAAACCTTTTTGGTCCTCGCTTAACCACGCTCTCAAGTGTCAAGAGATTCTATCCGCAATGACTTTGGCAATGATCGTGTATCCTATTTTGAGCATCGTAATAGGACTCCAGTTCTCTATTCTATTCTTTTCCCCTTTTTTGTGTATTAACTTGATAATGCCATTGTTGAGATAAGATGGAAGAGCACCAAACTTGAGCGCCTCTTGCCAAACCAGACGAAGAGGGGTGGCAACCACCAACTTGAA
Source organism: Ceratopteris richardii (assembly GCA_020310875.1). Classification (NCBI taxonomy): domain Eukaryota; kingdom Viridiplantae; phylum Streptophyta; class Polypodiopsida; order Polypodiales; family Pteridaceae; genus Ceratopteris; species Ceratopteris richardii. The sequence continues at coordinate 17,922,941 of CM035438.1, forward strand.
GGACTTAAAGAACTCATTAGTGAGCCCGTCCGGTCCCCCGCTTTTACCAGAATGGAGGGCATCAATGAACTCAATGATTTCTGCTTCAGAGATACAGTCATGTAGCAGGGAGCGAAGTTTGAGTGGTATCCTGTGGGGGGAAACCCTAGATATGGCTGCCATACAATCCCTTCTACAGTGGGAGGGGGGGTTTGAGGTCCCCAGGAGTCTCGTGAAGTGCCCTTCAATGATCCCAAAATTATCTTCTTTCGTATTGCATACATTGCCATTTAAGTCTAACAATAAGGGGATCGATTCTCTGTTATGTTTCCTTTTAAGGATATGGCACATCTCCTTTGTGGGTTTTTTGGCTTTGCCAGCCCACCACTCCTTGAAGAGAATTTGCAAGTTTTCCTTTGTATTTCTTCCTCGTATCTCAGCAGCGCTCTGATTTTTTGAAGGCCTTTCTGGGTTTGAGATTTTCCTTTGTTCACTTCCTCCTCGAGCCTCTAGAGTCTATGATATAGAGCTTCTCTAGAAGCCCGCCGCACACTCTCGAGCATCTTCCTGGATCACATCATGATCTATCGTGACTTATCGACCGCACTTCTCCAGCACTTGGCTGGGGACAAGCCAGAGGTGAATGCCTCCTTCCTCACAACAACCATTTCTTGATGGATGGAGGGGAGAGAGAAGGAGGGCGCACTGGTGTGGAACCAAGGAGCCTTACGGATCTTGGTGGAAGGTTGAAGATTGATAACGATCGGGTAGTGATCAGAGATGGTGATGTCGGTGCATTGCGAGAGGCAAGGGTGGCCCCATTGATGAGTAAAACTCTAAGAAATGTAACATCTATCAAGTCTAGCTTTCCTCAGGTCCTCGCCCGCTTAGATATTTGACCAAGAAAAGCCATTCGAGTCTTTGAATTCGACCAAATGCAAGTGTAGTTTGGTTTTATCCCACGTTTCTTTCTCCAAGCTATCGATGACCCTCCCCTTGCCCATCCATCTGTCCATAGGGTCCTCCACCATGTTGAAGTCCCCACAAATAAGCACGTTGTGGGGGATCGAGTCCAAGGAGGCCCAAGTGTTCAGTCTCTCTAACTTCCCATTAGGGGCATAGAAAGAATTCAAGTAAAACAAAAAGGAGCACCAAAAGAAATAGCAATCCATCGGTGACATTCATCTTCAATGGAGTTCTCAAGCTTTTCAAACCAGAATTGATTAATACCGATTACCGTTCCACCGGACCCCCGTTGGTGCATCGTTGAAATCCAAACATGGGTCGAGGACACATGTCTAAGTCGTTTCTGGAGGTCTTCTCCGTCAATTTTAATCTCTTGAATACATATAAATTCTGGGTTTAGACTAATGTCGCGAAGCGATTGACCAATGATGGTTGCTCTTGAGGGGTCGGTTAGCCCTCTAGCGTTTAACGAGATGATGATCATTGTCGTAGTGAGCCCTCTTTGTGGGAGGGAGCTTTGTGCTTTCTTTTCTTGGATTCATCTTTCTTTTTTGATGGGATCGGATCTCGAATTAAAAATAGGTTCTTGTGTGGGCTTTTCCAGGGTAACTCCATAGGTTGTTGTCCTTTGCGGGATGCCTCCTGCTGGGAAGAACTGGGCACCTTTATCGACACACTTTTCAGAATAGTCGATCGGATGATGGAAATTCCACTATCCATGTTATATTCGTTACTAGTAGTAAAGCCGTCTTCTTTGCTGGTAGTGTAACCCTCCTGAGAGGTTTCTTTATTGTCAGGGATCTCTAGGGCTTTGTCGTTGGTGTCCACCTCAAGTTGGTTCCCACTTGGGTAGTCAAACTCATTGATCTCCTTTTGCAGATTGCAATACAAGTTGCTAGAGGGGGTAACTAACATGTTGTTTCGCTTAGAAGTCGCCCTAGGGCTTCTTTTCCTTCTTCTTCTGACTTCGATGAACTCGTCTGCATCAGCTTCTGGATTAGGGGGGCCCTTGACATCCTCTTCCTTCGTCGAGTGAGTCAATGCCCCTTTGTTGTCTTGAGCGTTTCTCCGGGCTTCTTGACTTTGCTTTCTTTTTTCTCCCTCGAAAGAGTTGGCTCATGATATGTAACTGAAAATAGAATGTGACCACAGTTCTCCTCCACTTCTCTTTTGTCTTTTAACTCCTTCCCAATGTTGCCACAGATCTTCCCTCCCTAAGAGAGCTCAGGCTGGAGGAGTTGCCATCTCTCAAGTGTGTCTCCTTCCTTCCGACAAATCTCCAGGATCTGACTTTGGACACTTGGGAATATCTTGAATGTGTGGATCTTTCCACGGTCGCCGATTTGAGGAGAACTTAAAAGCGTATCTTACAAGCAGAAAGAAACTATGGTTAAATATGACATGCAAATTGAAAATCTAGACGTGTAATTATCAACCTTAGGTCTTTGTGACATTTAGCTTTCTCATTGGCAAGGGTTTACTAGGGCCTATTAGTGGGACAAATGCTATAACTAAATTTCAAGACTAACTCAATCATGACCGATAAAGGGTTTTCGATTAGTGGATTCAAATGGAAAAGAGGGATACCTTCATCCTAGTTGTGAACATTAGCAATGCAAGAATAGGACACGTTAGGACTTAGAGGCTTCTGTGAAAGTGTGGAGACCCCTAGATAATGTATGTTTAAGGTAAACTAAGCCTAAAACATTGAATTGAACGCCGAGATAAATAATTTGAGGAAATTACCTACAAAAAATATTGATTACTTGATATTTAAGGTTGAAGAGTTAAATGATGCACATTGGCCCATAGATTTTCATTTAAATGATGATGAACTAGTTTCCTATACCCTCAATGGCTTGAGGGATGATAAGAAGTGGGAAGGTTTCACCACTTTAGTATATTTGAAAGATAATCATCTTCAATTTGAGAAACCTATGATGTAAATTAGAATTAGGGAGATCAACATTGGTGTGTCTGAGGAAAAGATCAACTCCTTCCATAAAGATGAAAATGATGGCATGTTCACAATGATTCAAAAGATTCTATTAGTGAAGGAAGCACTATATGTTATATAATAATGGCTCTAGAAATTACATGGGGTATAGTAAAGGAGATGTTGAGATATCAAGCTCAACATGTGATGATCTAGGATGACACATGTCATGGAATTCTACGTTAGTTTTCATGTGGGTACACACCACAATAGAATGGTGTTGCTGAATGCAAAAATGCAGAAATAACAAGATCCTTGATGGTTGAGAAGAATATGCCTCATTATTATTGGGTAGAAGCTATGCATAATACTATATAAATCATGAACACAACTCCAAGTACTGTTGTACATCAAGTCACACCTGAAGAGTTCATAGGTAAAAAGCCAAAATTATGACATATGAAAGTTTTTTGTTGTATTACATATGTACATGTTCTACATAAGCTAAGGATGAAGCTTGATCCAAAAGCAAGAAAATGTGTTTTCACTAGATACCTCCTTGAGCAAAAGGTATATAGATGTAACCCACTCACAGGACAAGTGAAGGTGAGTAGAGATGTGGTATTTGATGAAATGTGAAGATTCTATGTAGATGCCAAAGATGGGCTTACTCTTGAATCACCCGACAAAGAAAATGCCGAAAAATGAATTGGAGAATCTCAAGTTTTGAGTGGATGAGATGAATCACCAAGCAATAGTTCCAACTTAAATCCATGGAGTGGAAAATCAATCCAGTAAATTCATCAAATACGTCCAAGAAAGGTAAAGAGGAGCTTTTTGATGGTAGTAAAACATGTGTAGGTTTTGAAGCTGTTGATGGAGATTCAATCCGTTTATAAAAGAGTCTTGATGAGGAACTTGGATTGCCCTCTATGAAGACTCGAAGAGTAAGAAAGGCACATGCAGATGACACAAGGAGAAGTGACCCAAGACCAAGAAGATCTGGGAGAAATTCACTGCAATGATTGACATATGATAATTACATGGATCAACATTGTGCCTACATGGCCAGGTAGTACAAGATGCTGAACTCTCTTGTTTTGAAGATGCAATTGGAAATATATATCCCGAAAAAGCTATGGAAAAGGAGATGGTAGAACTTAATGGAACTTATACATGGAAGGTGATCCCATTGCCTGAACTCTCTTGTTTTGAAGATGCAATTGGAAATATATATCGGGAAAAAGCTATGAAAAAGGAGATGGTAGCACTTTATGGAACTGATACATGGAAGGTGATCCCATTGTCTGAAGAAAAGAAACCCATAGGCGGCAAGTGTGTTTACAAGGTAAAGCACAATGCTCGTTGTAGCATAAGCAGGTACAAAGCACGATTAGTAGCAAAAGGATATGCATAGATATTTGGCATTGATCATGAGGAGGCATTCAACCTTATAGCTAAAATGTCTACTATTAGAACACTTGTTGCATTACCTTCAGCAAAAGGATGGACTTTGCATGAGATGGATGTGAAGATGCTTTCCTTCATGGTGAGTTACAAGAAAAAGTATACATGGACTAGCCACAAGGATATGAAGATTCAAAGATCCTAGAATATGTTTGGAGGTTTCAAAAGGATTTCTATGGGCTTAAGAAAGCTCCTCATGCATGGCATGCAAGGATTTCTTATTAATTAACCACCATTGGGTTTTCTATGTGTGATGCAGATCATTCACTATATGCAAGGAAGGGTGATGATGGAATCACAATTGTGGCTATGTATGTTGATGACTTGATTGTAGGTGGTGATAATGAAGAATGCATCAAAGAGGTAAAGCAACTTCTTATGCAGGAATTCCACATGGAAGATCTTGGTTTGTTGTGCTATTTCTTGGGCATTGAGTTTATACATACAAAAATACTTATATGGATGTCACAAGGGAAATATGCCTCGAGTATGCTACAAAAGTATGATATGGCTGATTGTAAGCCAATTTCTATGCCATTAGAACAAAATTTGAAGTTGGATACTACATCAAGTAAAGTACTGGAAAATGCTACTATGTATAGGAAAATGGTGGCTAGTTTTATATATCTCACAATTACAAGGTGTGATCTAAGTTACACTATTGGACTTGAAAGAGAGTTTATGCAGGTTCCAAAGAAGCCACATCTAGATGCTCTGAGGTGTACTCTACATTATGTGAGTGCTACTTTCGATTATGCATTGTTTTATGAAGCTGGTGTCAATTTGCAAGTTCATGGATACACCAGTGCAGATTGGGTTGGTAGTATTCTAGATAGAACATCTACTAGTGGCTTTCTATTATCACTTGGGAGTGCAACTATTATGAGGAGCATCAAGAAGGAAACCAATATTGCTTTGTCGAGTACAGAGACTGAGTATAGAGGTGCTACAATCGTAGCATATGAAGCATTATGGCTAGAGATGCTACTTAGAGAGCTAGGTGTGGAAGTGAAAAAGCCTATCGACATCTATTGTGATAATATTAGGAGCATACATTTAGTACAAAACCCTATTTTCTTGCCAGAAGTGAGCATATGGAGGTGCATTATCACTTCATGAGAGAGAAGGTACTAGCAAGTGATATTGATCTTGTTTTAGTGAGGATAGATGAGGAGGTTGCTGATATTCTTCAAGAAAGCACTTGGAGTTGAGACGTTGAAAAAGTTTTGGAAGATGCTTTCATTAGAGGATATGAGATTGAGCTTGAGAAGGAGTGTTGACATATGAAGCTCAAATTCATTGAGATTTACTAATGGCACATTTGTTTCTTGCCAGCCCACTTATTCGCTAACATTAGGATTTTCCTTATGTACTATTCTTTATATATTGCACTTCATGTATTCTTGTTTTAGGTTATTCTTGTACATTCCTTTTATGTAATAGAAGAAGAAGAAGAAGAAGTTCCTTATTCCTTGCCTCAATTGGAGTGTGTGCTCATCTTTGATTGTGAGTGTGTGTGTGTGTAGGTGCCAAATAGAAATATGAATGTGGAGATATGTTATTACATTTCTTACATCATCTCTCACATTAGTGATGTGATGTTCAAGACATCACAGAAAGCTAAATGTTTGGAGGATGTACTATGTCCCCACTATTATTAGAAATCTCGTTTATTTTGGGCAAGTGGTGGATATATGTTTGAATGTAAATTTCAATGAAGAAACATGTTTTCTAGAGAACCCCAAGTATGGGTACAAATTATGTCTAAAGGAAGAAAAAAGGAAGACTCTTTAGATAAGAATCAAAGTCCAACTACAACTACATAGTCTACTGTAGATTTGGCAAGGGAGAGGTAGTTGAGATGGAGTTATGAAAAAAGAGGTATGGACCTATCAATTTAAGAAGATTGAAGTGTATGGAAAAGAAGAGCTTAGAAATTATCTCTCCATGTGTTCATAATCAACATTTGAAGCATCTTTGCAATGTTAACCAAGTAGCAATTTAGGAAGAGGAATTATATTAGATTTCATCCCTAGACTATATAATTATATATATATATATATATATATATATATATATATATATATATATATATATATATATATATATATATATATATATATATATATATATATATATATATATATATATATATATATATATATATATATATATATATATATATATATATATATATATATGTATATATGTTGGTGCAAGACAAGCCTACACACATTGGCTTGGAACCTTGGACTCATTGAAGATTAGCATGGATAAAGGATTATCAAGGCTTCACTTAAAGCAAGGCTCATATGAACATATGCTGTCATATTACCAATGTACACCCTTTTGGGTGAGGTGGCATTGATTGCCACATGGCATTAAATGATGCATCTTTCATATATAAGGGTAGAAGAGATTATGTATGAGATAGACTCATTATGAGCAGCTCGGGCTATGGCTGGGAGGTACGAACAAACTAAGAAGCCTCTGTGTGTGTTCGCGTATGCGGATCGAAGCAAGGCGAAGCAAAAAGAATGTTATAGCATTGGTATCAGAGCCGCAGGTCGTTCGCGCTGCCGGCTAGGAGATTCGAACTCGCGTGGGCGCATTAGGAGTCTCATGGCTTAGCCACGTCACCTACTCGCTTTTGCTTCCTTCTCATGCACAAGCGCCTACTCTGAAGGCTAATGTTAGTAAGAACAGCGACGCCAATCTTCACAATCTAGTTTTGACAACAGCGTCTTTTTGAAGTTTTTCGATCAAATTCGTAAACATGCAATTGGATCGTTCAAGAAGTGAGGCAGAACTTGTGCAGAACTCCACATTATTATATGATATGCTGTACGCATACAGAGGAGGCAGAAAATGTACACATATGAGGTTAGAGAAGAGATGGTTTGAAGCAGGATGTCGTAAGCAGCAGTATGAATCATTGGCCATGGATAATCATGAGTCGCAAGTCGTCTCACCATTCACAGAGAATCGAAAATTCTGAGGATGTAGTGTCTTGAAGTCCTCCAACTTCGTCTTGTGTAGAGCTCGAGTCCCATTAACATCAACAAGTACTAGGAGAGAAGGAAAAAATCCTCCACTCCTATGAAAGTTAGTGGTGAAGGTAGCACCGAGGAGGAAGGATACATGGATCCAAAGGAGTTGGGAAAAGTACTCATATGCAAAGGAAATGGGATCATTGCGTTCTTTCTTGAGGTTTTGGCAACCAGGAGTTATGGCTTCAAGTTTCAGGTTTGGGTATTTTTGCATTCCTGTAAGAAATTTTCATTTTTGAAAATGATAATGAAGCATTAGGAGGGCCGAGTTTTTGGAGGGAAATCTTTGGTATGGAGAGAATTACATATGTACTCTCACCTAGAGTCAAGGATCCCCTCAAAAAAACAAGAAAGGGTAAGCTTTAGGAGCTTCCAAAGTAGCGTATTTTTATGATTTTTACATAAATTTCAGGAGCTATTTTGGATAAATAGCCATTTTTGGAAGGCAAAAAGAGGAGGAATTTTTCATAGTTTTATGGAAAAAACCATGCACACATATAGTATAGTGTATTGACTTCCATGTAAAATCAAGAAATCCAAAAGATACCTCAGTTTGATGGGAGTTTGAAGCTCCACAAAACCCCCTTCCATGACAGTTTGACAAAAAATTTCAGCACCTAAATTTGAGAAAATCCCATTTTGGAAGAGGGAATAATAGGTGCGATAACTATGGATGGATGGGAAAAAGTATATATACTGAGAGTATGGTACATGGACTTCTTAGGCGAATCATTAGATTCATTAAAATGATAAGTGAAGGAGGAATTTTAGTTCCTCAAAGACCCCCTTCCCGCACTTTTGGGAAAATTTCAGAAATTAATCTTTTGCAAAACTCCACTTCTTGGAGTAAGAAAAAAGATCATTTAGAAGCTTCCCATGGATTATTGTATATAATCCAAGAGAAATCCACATTTAGAGTGGATTAAAAGCTTGCTACGAGCTCCCATTTAAGTTTTTGCATAAAAGCAAAATCTTGATTTAGGCCTCTTTTGGGGAGTAAATTAGCATGCATGAAGGGAGGATTTGGAAAGGTAAAAAATGGCTCAAGCATCTTCATATACCACTCTCTGAGGTTATGGAGAGAATTTGAGTATTTGCATGATGGAAGAATGCTTTTGGGCATCCCAAAAATCACATTTTTACACTTTTTCCAGCCCCTCCAACAGTCCACTAGTTTGGCATGTCCCACTTGGAATGGCCATATCTTGGGCTAAGAAACTCCAAATTGGACGTGCTACGGCTCGTTTCGAAGAGCACAAGGTCTACTTTCAGTTTATGAGAATAAATTTTGGAAAGTAAAAATTTTTGCAGGTCTGAACAGGTCTGCAAAGTCTGAACAGTTTTGGGTGACTACCTTCCGGGAGCCATATCTTTTAAACCGGGAAGGCAATTTGAGTAATTTCACTTCAACCTATTTGCACATGGTTTATATTTCAGTTTATGAAAATTTGCAGGTCCTAAAGTGGTTTTTGCAGGTCAAAAGAAGGATTACTAATGCATTTTTGAGCTAAATTTGCATTATTTTTGTAATCACCTGACCATGTTTTATCTTTTGAGGAGTGTTCCGATATTTTCGGACACTTCAAAGTGTATGTTAGGACCTAAGGAGGAAGGTGCAGAGGTCTCGAAACTTATCGAGAACGATTGGATGCATGCAATTCCAAAATCAGACTACTCAGGGATGTATATTTTATGCTTTCTGGCATTTTATTTATGTTTTGGCATGTCTGTAATTACATGCATGAATGGGATTGCATACATCAAGTGTTGATCATTGTTTAAGCTCTTAAAAGTATGGATCAACATGCAGGAAGTATACTTTTTGATTGTTTGCAGGAAAGAAGATTACAGAAACCATATGGCTATGCAACACCGGGAATGGTTGCTAGCAAATACTTTTGTGTTTTTGCAGGTCATGGAATCCATATATGAGTTTATGGCGTGCATGCCATGGGCCTGTCAAGCCCTATGTCGTTGGGTGGCCTTTGTGCCACTGAGCTTATGATAAAATTTTTTGGGATTCCATTTCCTGGGGAAATGCTGCCGAAAATTTTCCCCCCTCATGGCGTTATATACGCACTTGCCTTTAGGCAAGAAGGTTATGGCATGGTAACATGCCCATTCTGCAAACTTCAATAAGGTGTAGGCATGCTTATAAGCATGTATTTGATGGACTTAGGACCATCACAGTATTTTATATAAGGCAACTTCGGTAGTAGCAGGATCCCTACACAATCCTTATGGAATTAGACCATAGTATTGCTAACGGAAGGAGCTACACCTTCACCATTAGTAATGTGCACAAGCAATCCTATAGGTTCAGGAAGTTGCATTCAGGCACGGGAGATGCATTTTTTTATAATCTCCAAGTTAGTGAAGATTTATTTATCTTCACAAGAGTCTCACATGATGTATAGGAGACTTTGTGGTATTATTAAAAATACTCAAAGAGTGACTAGTTTCACTCTTGCACATCACTTGAGCAAGTAGTGAAGCATTTTTGCTACACTACTAAGGAAACCAAATAGAAGGGATCACAAATATGGGTTTCATGAGATAGCATCAACGGGTGCTTATGTGATTCGAGCGATGGTTAGGAAGGTCATAGGCATGACACTAGCTCTATGGTATAGAGCATAGATCCCTTAGTCAGGAATAGTTGGGGTACCCAATACATACATATGTATCTTGGGATCTACAGAGAGGTACCTAGACATAGTCTTTGTACCTAGGAACAAGTTGGTTTGGAACAAAAGAGGATATCCATTGTCACATTGTTGATTAGAACCAAACTAACTAGTTCAAGGACATGGGACTCATTTTAGTCCACTGATATGATTTTAGTATATGGGATTCATTGGAGTCCACCTACATATTCCATTATGGAATAGATATTCGGTTTAGTGTAGGTATGACACCGTGAATTGGAAGAAGTTTTCACTGGTATGGGACAGTGGAAACGACTTCCCATTGAGCACTCTTCTTCTATGGCCAGGGAGAAAAGGACTCATCATTCATGGCGTCATGTCTCACTAGATCAGAGGAGAGCTCTTAGTAGACATCTCCTTAAGATTGTGAGTTATCTTTCACAGTATGGGAAGATTTATTCTTCCACTAGAGAATGTGATAGGTGATTTTATCACCGTGGGTATCACATACTCATGTTGTGCTTTCAGGAAGGATAATTCCATTTGGTTATTGGATCGTATAGATCCATGCACAGAGTATGGTTGGCAGAGATAGTTCTTCACTATGGATACACATATGTTTACGGTATCATGTCACATCATTGCTGACCATTTTAGTAGAGGGCTTTGACCCTTATTAGGAATTTATTTTCTCCACTCTTCATTACATACACCTTCATTAGTTAGCGGAGATCTGTTCTCCATTTTTATAGAAATATGTGATGAGGGATTATGTATTAGTTATGGAAGAGAGGACTAAATAAATTCATGAATCTCTCTTTTAAGGAAAGGAGAAAGTGCGAATCAGTTCAGAGATTCATGAGAGGTCTCACTGTAGCTCCTATTCTTTGAAAGAGAAAGAAGGAAAGGAAAACATAATTTCTTCATAGCAGAAGAATACAGTAGGTTTTCCTTTATAGAGAAGAGGTGTTTGAAAAACATCTCTTAGTCTTTATTTCAGAAGGAATTCAATTACTCTACTTTTCAGTATAATTTACATTCACATGGGAGTTTCTTTCTCCACTATTTTAGAAGGGAAAAACATGGAGAACTTATGTGCATGTTCTCACTTATGGATGAGTATAGTAATTGGATTCAAAGGAACCTCTTCCAAAGGGAAAGGGAAAGTGGAATAGATTCCACTACCAGAGCTCTTTTCCTTAGAAGAGATTACAGAGAGAGATAGAGAGAGAGAGAGTTTCACTTTCTCATTTAGATTGTCTAGATAGGAGTGGCACTTTTCTATTCAAGACAAGAGGGAGATCAGTTAATCATGATGGTTAGATTGATTCTCACTTGTAGACTCTAGAGAAAAGTAGTTATGTTTATTTCCAGTGATGGTCTCTGACTAGATGAGATAATCTAGTTATTGACATTAGTGAGACTGGGAATAGATTGATGATACTTCTCTTTTGAGTTTCCAGGAGATAGGGATATATCTAACCTATTAGGGTACCAAATTCTTAGTTGGTGTTACATCATGAGTATGATGAGTAAACATCAATTAGAAGGATGGGTACTTACGGATTATCTGAATCTCAAAGGGAATGCTTTTTGCATTTATATGGCAAACTACAGGGAAGAGAAATATTAGAGTTTGCATAAGTTCCAATAGATGCTCTTCCAATAGAACCTAGTCCAATGGTAAAGGATGACAAACCACAGATTTCTCGGTTGGAGAAATGTAGAGATTGCATTTTACTACCAAGAAATTCTTATGTATGAGCTAGATGATGGATTTGCATAGTTCACAAGGTAGTTTAAACAAAACTACTATTTGTGATTACACTCAAGGATAGGAAGACCTAGAGTGGTATGACGGCAATCTATCATTTAGTCTTAGATGGTTTGGAGTCACTTGTTATGGGACTTTGTTCTATACTTCAGAGGATTTTTTTTTGGTTTATTATCTCCATTATGGTATGGTCAAGCTTATGAGCTTGGCACTTTGCACTTGCTTTTCATATTATTACTCCATAGAGGATACATCATATGGACTTAGGTCATTTGGATGATGTTGTATGTCATGGGAGTGATAATTTGAAAATTGAGTGTACATGGGAGATAGTAGGCACCATTCAGACGGTTTCCCACCTTTGAGATGATCTCATAGGAGATCTCTTAAGGGGAAGAATATGGGGAAACAACACACAGAGATGACCATGTACATAGAGTACATGGGGTTCAGGGGAGTCCGAGCACTTTCTTCTACCATTACGGACATTTCATTTACATTTTCGAGGACGAAAATGTTTTCAAGGGGAAGGAAATGTCATATTACCAATGTACACCCTTTTGGGTGAGGTGGCATTGATTGCCACATGGCATTAAATGATGCATCTTTCATATATAAGGGTAGAAGAGATTATGTATGAGATAGACTCATTATGAGCAGCTCGGGCTATGGCTGGGAGGTACGAACAAACTAAGAAGCCTCTGTGTGTGTTCGCGTATGCGGATCGAAGCAAGGCGAAGCAAAAAGAATGTTATAGCATATGCCTATATGTTCTTACCTCTTTACCCCTTGTAAAAGTCTAAGTGACTTGTCATTTGTTTGTAATCACTTAAGTCATTCACCTACCTCATTAGTCGTGGGAAATTGAATGTAGAGATGGAGAGAATATCTCCCTACTTTTAGAGGAGAGATTCAAGGCAGCCTAAGTTTGAATTTCAAATTCAAATGAAGAACAAATTCCTATAAAAGTTGAAGAAGAAAAGTCGCGGGTGCACTCTCTCATTCTAGCTCACTCCCCGAGTCATTTTGATCATTGTAACTCATTGTGTGTGAGTGCTACTTCATAGCCAACACCACAATACCTCATTTAGCTGTGCTTGGCAAGCTAATGAGATTGTACAAACACATATATCAATAGAAGTATACATTCATCATCTCTGTTTTGTTTGAGTCACCTATTCCAAGTCTGTCAACTTCATCAGGGCATATCTCTGGATCTACTGAACCAAATCAAGAGATCTATAGCTCATTGGAACCAGCTCAAAGTCTACTACAAGCATACAACATCTCAAAGGATTACATTCAGCCATTTGGGAGAAAATCGAGTCGAAGTGCACACTGGTATTTGTCTGCAGAGTTCCTGAAAAGTCGGGGGTGATTATAATTTTGCTAAACTTATTTCTCAGTGCATAGTTTATCAATTGAAGTGATTCCACTTGTGATTGGTAGCTTACTAAGGTATATTGATACTCCCAAAAGGAATTGTTCCAATTTTAAGTGTGCTGGACACACTGAGTAAAAGTCTGAGCAGGTATCACTACAGAAATAGAAGGTTTTGCTTGATTGTTGAAGTACCAAGTTATCTGTTTTGGTTTGATCATTACCCAAACCATTTCCAAAGTACATATATGGTTTCTTTATGTAATTTGGAAGCTAAGCTTGTGTACTAAGCATATCTAAAGAGTAAAGAGGGCAGGTGTGAAGCAGGTTTTGCAGCACCAACTGATTTCCTGAGTGCATCCATCCATCACTCTCAACAGTGGTATCAGAGCAAAGAAGGTAATCATGGGTGATGGTTTCCCTTCCTTCATTGACAAATTGGACAGAAACAATTATCAAGCTTGGTCATTAAGAATGAAGACCTATCTACAAGGGAGAAGTCTATTTGGATACATATCAGGAGATGAGGAGTTGCCCTCATTCAAGACTAGAGGACTACCTACAAAGGATGAGCATGAAAGACTCAACCAATGGTGTGCAAAGGATGCTTTGGCAAGGTCTTATCTCTTAAACTCTATATTTGACTTTCTTTTACCTCATGTAAGGAACTGTAAGACTTCCCAAGAGACTTGGGAAACCTTGTCAAATTATTTTTCTTCCAACACAAGGGCTAGGAAGAATCAATTATGGATAGAGTTCACAACACTTAGGAAGCAGCCCAAGCAATCAGTCTCAGACTATGTGACAAAGATCAAAGATGTGGCAGACCAACTAGCAAGCATTGGAGAGGAAATTGAAGAGGAGCAAATAGTCAGGCAAGTGACAAATGGACTCAAGGCAGATGACAAGTGGGAAAGTTTCACCACTGCAATGGACCTCTACATGGACATGCATACCCCTGATCTCACAACACTCATGGGCCAACTATTTACACATGAAGCAAAGTTCACCAAAGCTGGAGATCAATCAAAAGGTAATAACCCCTCTGCTCTCTATACTGATAAGAAAGTTAAAGATAAAGGCAAGAAGAAACAGGATGAAGAAGGCTCTACCTCTCAAGCCAATTATGCAGGGAGAGGTAGGTCATCTAGAGGAAGAGGCAGAGGAGGTAAGTCAGGTAGGGGGAGACCCTACAACTCATCACCTTGCAACATCTGTGGATTGTCAAATCATACCACAGATGAATGCTACAAGAACTACAAAAATCAGAGAGGAAGAGGCTACTCAAGAGGTGGATACTCTCAAGGGAGAGGCAGATTCAACCAACATCAAAGCTACAATGGATACAACAACCAATACAACAACAACTACAACAACAACCACAATGGAAACTACCAAGGTGGATTCAGAAATAGAAGAGACTACAACAACTACACAGAGGAGCAAGATGACTCCTTATTGATCATGAATATGACCTCCAAGATAGGTACAAATGATGATCATTTATTTTACATTGACTCAGGATGTTCTAACCATGTAGCTGGCAATGTGGCACTACTTTCTGATTTGGAAGAGCCCAAGGGCAAACATCAGGTACAAACAGGTGATGACACTAAACACTCTGTTGTCAAAATTGGAAATGTGAAGACATGTGATGGTAATCAGAACCTATTAAGCAGGGTACTCTATGTACCAACAATAACTAAGAATTTAATGAGTGTTGGTCAGATTGTGGAGAAAGGTTTGCAGGTCAGATTCACACAACATGGAGCATATGTGGAGGACCCAAAACAAGGATTCAGAAGGATAGCCAAAGGGGAGAAATCAGGTAGATTATTTACATTTGAGCTAGAAGATACAAAAAACATTGCTTTGTATAATTACAAGGATCAGACACTTTCAGAGTTAGAGATATGGCATAAGAGATTAGGGCACATAGGTGAAAGGACTCTTAAGCAAATGTACAGGGATCAATGTGTGCTTGGGATACCTAATGTATCCAAGCAACACATGATTTACAAATGTGGATCATGTCAATTTGGTAAGTCTCACAGATTACCCTACTCAAGGAAAGGTTTCATGCATGAAGACTACCTAGACTTGGTACACACAAATGTTTGGGGACCTAGTAAGGACCCTTCCATTTCTGGTTCAAGGTATTATGTGTCCTTCATTGATGACTATAGCAGGTGGACCATTTTATACTTTATGAAGCATAAAGATGAAGTATTTAATTGTTTCAAGAGGTATCTTGCACTTGTTGAAAATCAAACAGGTAGAAGCTTGAAGAGGCTAAGGTCAGATGGTGGAGGAGAGTACTTCTCCAATGAGTTTGAAGATTTCTTGCAGGAAAGAGGCATCAAAAGGGAGATCACTACAAGGTACTCACCTGAACAAAATGGGGTAGCAGAAAGAAGGAATAGACTTATAGTGGAAACAGCTAGGTCTATGCTCAATGAAAAAAGGTTGCCAAATTACCTATGGGCAGAGAGTGTGTCCACTGCCACTTATCTCATCAATAGGTTGCCATCCAAATCACTTGATGGCATGACTCCATATGAAGCTTGGCATGGTAAGAGACCCTCTCTGGATCATTGCAAAATCTTTGGTTGTGTTGCATATGTGCACATTCCCTCACAGGTAAGAGGAAAGCTAGATCCTAAGGCTGAGAAATGTATCTTCATTGGTTATGATTTGAACCAAAAGGGATACAGATTCTACAACCCCACAAACAAAGGGTTCAAGGTAAGCAGAGATGTCATATTTGATGAGAATGACTCATGGTATGAGAATGAATGCAGGAAAGTGAGTCTACCCTATGACATGGAGGAAGATTTTCCAAAGCTTACCAAAGAAGAGCCAACTCAGCAAGAAGATTCAAGCTCAGATGATGACACAATAAACCTTGAAGAGTTCAAAGCTTGGAAATCCAAAGGAAAGATGAAGATGAAGCAATTAGAGGATAAGCCAGAAACTTCTACTCAAGCAATGAGGAGATCTCAGAGAGAGAAGAAGAAGCCTATCAGATTTGGGTATGACACATCACTTGTAACTAAACATTCTGTATATCTTGCAAAAGACTTGTTGAATGAAGAACCAGGTACCTATGAAGAAGCAATTACAAAGCCAGAATGGAGAGAAGCCATGGATGAGGAGATAGAAGCTCTCAAGGAAAGTGATACTTGGGACTTGGTACCCAAGAAGGATTCTATGAAGGTAATAGGATCCAGATGGATCTACAAATTAAAGAAGAATTCAGATGGAACAATTAACAGGTACAAAGCTAGGTTGGTAGCCAAGGGTTTTGCACAAACCCAAGGCATTGATTATGAGGAGACATTTTCTCCTGTGGCCAAGATGCCAACTATCAGAGTTTTAGTGAGTGTAGCTGCATCCAAGAATTGGAACATGTACCAATTGGATGTGAAGAATGCATTCTTGAATGGATGGATATCTGAAGAAGTCTACATGTCACAACCACCTGGCTATGAAGATCCAAAAAAGGTACATTATGTTTGTAAATTGAAGAAGGCTCTGTATGGTTTGAAGCAGGCACCTAGAGCATGGAATTACAGATTGATCACCTACCTCCTAGACCAAGGATTTGTGATCAGCAAAGCAGACACTTCTCTATTCATAAAGAGAAGTAGTACAGAGGTAATCTACTTATGTGTTTATGTTGATGACATCATCATTACAGGTAATGATGTCAATGGGATTAGACACATCAAAGGACAGATGATGAAAGAATTCAAGATTAGTGATCTTGGATTACTAAAATATTTCCTAGGTCTTGAATTGATCTATACAAATTCAGGTATCTACATCACTCAAAAGAAGTATGTACAGGATATGGTCAAGAAATTTGGTTTGCAGGATGTCAAGGTATCTACTACTCCAATGGAGGTTAACCAAAAGCTAAGTGCTCATGAAGGAGAAGAAATCAAAGACATTACAGGATACCAAAGTATGGTGGGTAGCTTAAACTATGCTACCCTGACAAGAATTGACATAGCATATGGAGAAAGTGTGCTTAGTCAATTCATGCACAAACCAAGGATACCTCACCTAGAGGCAGCTAAGAAGATCTTGAAGTACCTCAAGGGAACTCAAAGTCATGGTTTGTATTTTCCTTATACATCAGATATTGACATAAAAGTTTACTCAGATGCAGATTGGGCAGGATGCAAGGATGATAGGAGAAGCACCTCAGGGTATATTTGTTTTGTAGGAGATAAGCCTATCTCTTGGTTAGCTAAGAAGCAACCTACAGTGGCATTGTCATCCACTGAAGCAGAGTATAGAGGGCTTGCAAATGCTACTCAAGAAGCTATCTGGTTGAAGCTTCTATATACAGAGCTAGGTCTACTCACAAGACCACCTATCATATTTGGAGACAACACTAGCTCTCTTCACCTTGCAGCAAATCCAATCTATCATGCCAGAACAAAACACATAGAGGTTCATTACCACTATGTGAGAGAGAAATTGCTAAGTAAAGATATACAATTGACATATGTATCTACTAATATGCAATGTGCAGATTTACTTACAAAGGCATTGGATGGAAACAAGTTATGCAGATTCAAAGCTATGATTGGATTGCAGGAAGTAATTGAAGAATGAAGAAGAAGACTTAAGCCAAAGTGTTTGGCTTGAGGGGGAGCTGTTGGTGCAAGACAAGCCTACACACATTGGCTTGGAACCTTGGACTCATTGAAGATTATCATGGATAAAGGATTATCAAGGCTTCACTTAAAGCAAGGCTCATATGAACATATGCCTATATGTTCTTACCTCTTTACCCCTTGTAAAAGTCTAAGTGACTTGTCATTTGTTTGTAATCACTTAAGTCATTCACCTACCTCATTAGTCGTGGGCAATTGAATGTAGAGATGGAGAGAATATCTCCCTACTTTTAGAGGAGAGATTCAAGGGAGCCTAAGTTTGAATTTCAAATTCAAATGAAGAACAAATTCCTATAAAAGTTGAAGAAGAAAAGTCGCGGGTGCACTCTCTCATTCTAGCTCACTCCCCGAGTCATTTTGATCATTGTAACTCATTGTGTGTGAGTGCTACTTCATAGCCAACACCACAATACCTCATTTAGCTCTGCTTGGCAAGCTAATGAGATTGTACAAACACATATATCAATAGAAGTATACATTCATCATCTCTGTTTTGTCTGAGTCACCTATTCCAAGTCTGTCAACTTCATCAGGGCATATCTCTGGCTCTACTGAACCAAATCAAGAGATCTATAGCTCATTGAAACCAGCTCAAAGTCTACTACAAGCATACAAAATCCCAAAGGATTCCATTCAGCCATTTGGGAGAAAATCGAGTCGAAGTGCACACTGGTATTTGTCTGCAGAGTTCCTGAAAAGTCGGGGGTGATTATAATTTTGCTAAACTTATTTCTCAGTGCATAGTTTATCAATTGAAGTGATTCCACTTGTGATTGGTAGCTTACTAAGGTATATTGATACTCCCAAAAGGAGTTGTTCCAATTTTAAGTGTGCTGGACACACTGAGTAAAAGTCTGAGCAGGTATCACTACAGAAATAGAAGGTTTTGCTTGATTGTTGAAGTACCAAGTTATCTGTTTTGGTTTGATCATTACCCAAACAATTTCCAAAGTACATATATGGTTTCTTTATGTAATTTGGAAGCTAAGCTTGTGTACTAAGCCTATCTAAAGAGTAAAGAGGGCAGGTGTGAAGCAGGTTTTGCAGCACCAACTGATTTCCAGAGTGCATCCATCCATCACTCTCAACAGTGGTATCAGAGCAAAGAAGGTAATCATGGGTGATGGTTTCCCTTCCTTCATTGACAAATTGGACAGAAACAATTATCAAGCTTGGTCATTAAGAATGAAGACCTATCTACAAGGGAGAAGTGTATTTGGATACATATCAGGAGATGAGGAGTTGCCCTCATTCAAGACTAGAGGACTACCTACAAAGGATGAGCATGAAAGACTCAACCAATGGTGTGCAAAGGATGCTTTGGCAAGGTCTTATCTCTTAAACTCTATATCTGACTTTCTTTTACCTCATGTAAGGAACTGTAAGACTTCCCAAGAGACTTGGGAAACCTTGTCAAATTATTTTTCTTCCAACACAAGGGCTAGGAAGAATCAATTATGGATAGAGTTCACAACACTTAGGAAGCAGCCCAAGCAATCAGTCTCAGACTATGTGACAAAGATCAAAGATGTGGCAGACCAACTAGCAAGCATTGGAGAGGAAATTGAAGAGGAGCAAATAGTCAGGCAAGTGACAAATGGACTCAAGGCAGATGACAAGTGGGAAAGTTTCACCACTGCAATGGACCTCTACATGGACATGCATACCCCTGATCTCACAACACTCATGGGCCAACTATTTACACATGAAGCAAAGTTCACCAAAGCTGGAGATCAATCAAAAGGTAATAACCCCTCTGCTCTCTATACTGATAAGAAAGTTAAAGATAAAGGCAAGAAGAAACAGGATGAAGAAGGCTCTACCTCTCAAGCCAATTATGCAGGGAGAGGTAGGTCATCTAGAGGAAGAGGCAGAGGAGGTAAGTCAGGTAGGGGGAGACCCTACAACTCATCACCTTGCAACATCTGTGGATTGTCAAATCATACCACAGATGAATGCTACAAGAACTACAAAAATCAGAGAGGAAGAGGCTACTCAAGAGGTGGATACTCTCAAGGGAGAGGCAGATTCAACCAACATCAAAGCTACAATGGATACAACAACCAATACAACAACAACTACAACAACAACCACAATGGAAACTACCAAGGTGGATTCAGAAATAGAAGAGACTACAACAACTACACAGAGGAGCAAGATGACTCCTTATTGATCATGAATATGACCTCCAAGATAGGTACAAATGATGATCATTTATTTTACATTGACTCAGGATGTTCTAACCATGTAGCTGGCAATGTGGCACTACTTTCTGATTTGGAAGAGCCCAAGGGCAAACATCAGGTACAAACAGGTGATGACACTAAACACTCTGTTGTCAAAATTGGAAATGTGAAGACATGTGATGGTAATCAGAACCTATTAAGCAGGGTACTCTATGTACCAACAATAACTAAGAATTTAATGAGTGTTGGTCAGATTGTGGAGAAAGGTTTGCAGGTCAGATTCACACAACATGGAGCATATGTGGAGGACCCAAAACAAGGATTCAGAAGGATAGCCAAAGGGGAGAAATCAGGTAGATTATTTACATTTGAGCTAGAAGATACAAAAAACATTGCTTTGTATAATTACAAGGATCAGACACTTTCAGAGTTAGAGATATGGCATAAGAGATTAGGGCACATAGGTGAAAGGACTCTTAAGCAAATGTACAGGGATCAATGTGTGCTTGGGATACCTAATGTATCCAAGCAACACATGATTTACAAATGTGGATCATGTCAATTTGGTAAGTCTCACAGATTACCCTACTCAAGGAAAGGTTTCATGCATGAAGACTACCTAGACTTGGTACACACAAATGTTTGGGGACCTAGTAAGGACCCTTCCATTTCTGGTTCAAGGTATTATGTGTCCTTCATTGATGACTATAGCAGGTGGACCATTTTATACTTTATGAAGCATAAAGATGAAGTATTTAATTGTTTCAAGAGGTATCTTGCACTTGTTGAAAATCAAACAGGTAGAAGCTTGAAGAGGCTAAGGTCAGATGGTGGAGGAGAGTACTTCTCCAATGAGTTTGAAGATTTCTTGCAGGAAAGAGGCATCAAAAGGGAGATCACTACAAGGTACTCACCTGAACAAAATGGGGTAGCAGAAAGAAGGAATAGACTTATAGTGGAAACAGCTAGGTCTATGCTCAATGAAAAAAGGTTGCCAAATTACCTATGGGCAGAGAGTGTGTCCACTGCCACTTATCTCATCAATAGGTTGCCATCCAAATCACTTGATGGCATGACTCCATATGAAGCTTGGCATGGTAAGAGACCCTCTCTGGATCATTGCAAAATCTTTGGTTGTGTTGCATATGTGCACATTCCCTCACAGGTAAGAGGAAAGCTAGATCCTAAGGCTGAGAAATGTATCTTCATTGGTTATGATTTGAACCAAAAGGGATACAGATTCTACAACCCCACAAACAAAGGGTTCAAGGTAAGCAGAGATGTCATATTTGATGAGAATGACTCATGGTATGAGAATGAATGCAGGAAAGTGAGTCTACCCTATGACATGGAGGAAGATTTTCCAAAGCTTACCAAAGAAGAGCCAACTCAGCAAGAAGATTCAAGCTCAGATGATGACACAATAAACCTTGAAGAGTTCAAAGCTTGGAAATCCAAAGGAAAGATGAAGATGAAGCAATTAGAGGATAAGCCAGAAACTTCTACTCAAGCAATGAGGAGATCTCAGAGAGAGAAGAAGAAGCCTATCAGATTTGGGTATGACACATCACTTGTAACTAAACATTCTGTATATCTTGCAAAAGACTTGTTGAATGAAGAACCAGGTACCTATGAAGAAGCAATTACAAAGCCAGAATGGAGAGAAGCCATGGATGAGGAGATAGAAGCTCTCAAGGAAAGTGATACTTGGGACTTGGTACCCAAGAAGGATTCTATGAAGGTAATAGGATCCAGATGGATCTACAAATTAAAGAAGAATTCAGATGGAACAATTAACAGGTACAAAGCTAGGTTGGTAGCCAAGGGTTTTGCACAAACCCAAGGCATTGATTATGAGGAGACATTTTCTCCTGTGGCCAAGATGCCAACTATCAGAGTTTTAGTGAGTGTAGCTGCATCCAAGAATTGGAACATGTACCAATTGGATGTGAAGAATGCATTCTTGAATGGATGGATATCTGAAGAAGTCTACATGTCACAACCACCTGGCTATGAAGATCCAAAAAAGGTACATTATGTTTGTAAATTGAAGAAGGCTCTGTATGGTTTGAAGCAGGCACCTAGAGCATGGAATTACAGATTGATCACCTACCTCCTAGACCAAGGATTTGTGATCAGCAAAGCAGACACTTCTCTATTCATAAAGAGAAGTAGTACAGAGGTAATCTACTTATGTGTTTATGTTGATGACATCATCATTACAGGTAATGATGTCAATGGGATTAGACACATCAAAGGACAGATGATGAAAGAATTCAAGATTAGTGATCTTGGATTACTAAAATATTTCCTAGGTCTTGAATTGATCTATACAAATTCAGGTATCTACATCACTCAAAAGAAGTATGTACAGGATATGGTCAAGAAATTTGGTTTGCAGGATGTCAAGGTATCTACTACTCCAATGGAGGTTAACCAAAAGCTAAGTGCTCATGAAGGAGAAGAAATCAAAGACATTACAGGATACCAAAGTATGGTGGGTAGCTTAAACTATGCTACCCTGACAAGAATTGACATAGCATATGGAGAAAGTGTGCTTAGTCAATTCATGCACAAACCAAGGATACCTCACCTAGAGGCAGCTAAGAAGATCTTGAAGTACCTCAAGGGAACTCAAAGTCATGGTTTGTATTTTCCTTATACATCAGATATTGACATAAAAGTTTACTCAGATGCAGATTGGGCAGGATGCAAGGATGATAGGAGAAGCACCTCAGGGTATATTTGTTTTGTAGGAGATAAGCCTATCTCTTGGTCAGCTAAGAAGCAACCTACAGTGGCATTGTCATCCACTGAAGCAGAGTATAGAGGGCTTGCAAATGCTACTCAAGAAGCTATCTGGTTGAAGCTTCTATATACAGAGTTAGGTCTACTCACAAGACCACCTATCATATTTGGAGACAACACTAGCTCTCTTCACCTTGTAGCAAATCCAATCTATCATGCCAGAACAAAACACATAGAGGTTCATTACCACTATGTGAGAGAGAAATTGCTAAGTAAAGATATACAATTGACATATGTATCTACTAATATGCAATGTGCAGATTTACTTACAAAGGCATTGGATGGAAACAAGTTATGCAGATTCAAAGCTATGATTGGATTGCAGGAAGTAATTGAAGAATGAAGAAGAAGACTTAAGCCAAAGTGTTTGGCTTGAGGGGGAGCTGTTGGTGCAAGACAAGCCTACACACATTGGCTTGGAACCTTGGACTCATTGAAGATTAGCATGGATAAAGGATTATCAAGGCTTCACTTAAAGCAAGGCTCATATGAACATATGCCTATATGTTCTTACCTCTTTACCCCTTGTAAAAGTCTAAGTGACTTGTCATTTGTTTGTAATCACTTAAGTCATTCACCTACCTCATTAGTCGTGGGAAATTGAATGTAGAGATGGAGAGAATATCTCCCTACTTTTAGAGGAGAGATTCAAGGGAGCCTAAGTTTGAATTTCAAATTCAAATGAAGAACAAATTCCTATAAAAGTTGAAGAAGAAAAGTCGCGGGTGCACTCTCTCATTCTAGCTCACTTCCCGAGTCATTTTGATCATTGTAACTCATTGTGTGTGAGTGCTACTTCATAGCCAACACCACAATACCTCATTTAGCTGTGCTTGGCAAGCTAATGAGATTGTACAAACACATATATCAATAGAAGTATACATTCATCATCTCTGTTTTGTCTGAGTCACCTATTCCAAGTCTGTCAACTTCATCAGGGCATATCTCTGGATCTACTGAACCAAATCAAGAGATCTATAGCTCATTGAAACCAGCTCAAAGTCTACTACAAGCATACAAAATCTCAAAGGATTCCATTCAGCCATTTGGGAGAAAATCGAGTCGAAGTGCACACTGGTATTTGTCTGCAGAGTTCCTGAAAAGTCGGGGGTGATTATAATTTTGCTAAACTTATTTCTCAGTGCATAGTTTATCAATTGAAGTGATTCCACTTGTGATTGGTAGCTTAATAAGGTATATTGATACTCCCAAAAGGAATTGTTCCAATTTTAAGTGTGCTGGACACACTGAGTAAAAGTCTGAGCAGGTATCACTATAGAAATAGAAGGTTTTGCTTGATTGTTGAAGTACCAAGTTATCTGTTTTGGTTTGATCATTACCCAAACCATTTCCAAAGTACATATATGGTTTCTTTATGTCATTTGGAAGCTAAGCTTGTGTACTAAGCATATCTAAAGAGTAAAGAGGGCAGGTGTGAAGCAGGTTTTGCGGCACCAACTGATTTCCTGAGTGCATCCATCCATCACTCTCAACAGTATATATATATATATATTCATGCAAGTCAACAAAGGAGAATTCAAGGGGAATTAGTAGCTACCATGTCTCTTTTATTGGCTACGCAAGAAATAATTGGGCCTAATGCATCACACAAAAACGAGAGTTTCCCTTCTACTTCAAGAAATTCCTAACCCTATTCAAGAAGGAATGTGGTAGTTATATTAGTTGTCTAAGGTTAGATGGAGGAGGAAAGTATTTTTATGATGATCCCTCTCATTTCCTCCACATTAATGGAATAGACATACAAACTTGATGAAGGTATACACCCTAAGATAATGGGGTAGTAGAAAGGAAGAACCAACACATCTCTGAATGTTCAAGGGTTCTGATAAAGGAGTTGGAAATTCTTAATTTCTATTGGAAAGATGTTGCCATTACAAATCCTTAAACTATGAATACGGATCCTATTTCAACTATATATTCCTCCAAACCATATGAATATTGTCATCAAAGTAATTGATATGTTTGGAACACTGAGTCACAACAAAGGAGAACAAAGACATGTTCTCTATTCCTTTTTACCTAAAGACCATGATATCAAGCAATAAAGTGGGCATTTTACAAAATCTAAAAAGCATCACTTGTTCTTGCTTGTAAATATTGTCATTAGAAGCTTGATCTCATATCCCAAGTAGTCAAGATAGATATAATAAAATACTTGTTGCCATGAAAACTAGTTGTTCAGCATGCTTAAGAATCCCACATCATGATCCTTGACAAGAGATTAAAGTAGAAGGTACAAATAAGAGTTCGGGAAGCTCCTTCATTACATCTATAACCTCGACAAGCACAGTTTATAGCTGATTAGAAGCTACTCGAAAATCAGAGTACATGTGTTGCAAAAATCGGAACATTTTAACAAGGTAATTAAGATCATCCCCTTTGTATAGTTAAGATCCTCATTGAATGCTGGGCCATATTCACAGAATATGAAATACATTTCACAAAAGCATTCCCAAGAGAAGATTATAATCAACAAAATTATACTAAGAAACACTCACACATGATCAGAGAAATGCTCAAGATAAATCAAGCAGAACACAAAGTGGAAGCAGAACTCAACATTATATTTCTATTAAAATGATGTTTTACATTTCATGTGTTTTACAAGAGTAATATGAATCTACAATAGAAGCTGATCATAGCTTTCCTCAGGCTCAAGCATAATGGGATCCTCTGGAACATTAGAACACATAGCCTGCCTCTCTTGCTCCAAGATTGGCTCTTCAAGGTCAGCCATGTCCCCCGGTTCATCTGCTAGTGGGGGAACAGGCTCCCTTGAAGCCGGTTGGAATCTCTCAGTGTCTGCAATGTGCTTCCTTCCAACCTCTTGGTCTTCATCTGGGCATTCATTCAGCCCATTGATTCTCATTCTAATGAAGCTCACTTGAGCATCATCCTTCTCCACAGCTATGCAGTGCCTGAACATCTTTAAGGAGCAAGCCAGAGTCGTTCCTGAAACAGCAGAAAACCACTTAGAGGCCTCAATCAACATGATGACTAATGAAAAGTGTTAAAATTGAAATTACCTATGCCCAAAAAAAGATCTAGGACCCAATCATCATCATTGGAGAATAATTGAAGCAATCTCATTATGAGCTTTTGTGGCTTCTGATAGGGGTTAACCAATGTCATGTCCCCAGCTACATGACGAAGTTTCTTGGTAACGGCTGGGAACATGAGCACATTTGAGATCCCATTCTCATTGCAATGCTCCCTGACTCTCTTTTTGCTTACTTCATCATAATATCCAACTATAATGCATTCAGTGGAGCTCACAAACCTATGCAAAGGAGTGTGATTGACGTTTGTCTTCACCCTACCAACAAGAACTATGAGTCACAGAGAGCATCATTAAAGCGATGGAGATAGAAAAAAGATTACTTACCACGTGAGGCACTCCACAGCATGACATCTTGCCTTTAGAGCAGTTGAAACAGAGAAAGACTGGTCTCTGCTATGGAAAATTACTATCCTCCAAAGAGGAGACATAGTCAACTCTGCAAAATCAGTGACCACCTTCCAAATCTGAGGGTGTTTGAAGGGTTCATCATCATTAACTGATCCCAACATCCTAAATCCATAGGGTATGTCTGCTATAAGAAGGGAGAAATGCTTTCTAGGCACAACAGAACAAATGTTATTTACATCACTACAGAATACATTGTAATATACAGGCCTAAGGGGGTCTAGGGGATTGGAGAAACATTTCAGATCAGGTTCATCATCAAAATCCATCTCCTTGGCTCTCAGTCTAGATTTCTCATGCCTTGCTCTTTGAATGTGAGCCAGGAATGTAGGGGGGCAATCATCTAGTAGCTCTGCAGACTTACTTTTCTTTGGTTTCTGCAGAATAAAGTGGAAAGACAATTAAATGAGCTCTTCAATACAACAAACAAAACATAAGGAATCGATGCATGGCATCGATTTCCTGTGTGGTAGATGCCAGGCATCGACTTTCTACTGAAAGTCGATGCCTGGCATCCACTTTGGGACATAAGTCGATGCCTAGCATCGACTTATGCCACGAGGTCGATGCCAGGCATCGACTTATGCCCCCAAGTCGATGCTAGGCATCGACTTATGCCACGAGGTCGATGCCAGGCATCGACTTATGCCCCCAAGTCGATGCCAGGCATCAACTTATGCCACCAGGTCGATGCCAGGCATCGAATTTAGCAGAAAGTCGATGCCAGGCATCGAGTTCCTACTAAAAGTCTGGCATCAAAGTGGTTAGGTGAATCAAGGAATCTAACCCAATAGCAAAGCAGGCATCACCTCAGAAAGAGAACCTACCCAATCACGAAACAGGATGAAATAGTCTGATAGAGCTTTGTAGAATGATGTGGTTGGATAGTCTGCTTGGACCTCTGTCCAAGAAAAGCAACCCAGCCTCTTCATCATCACCTCTTGAATCTTCATGTAAACTTTATGAATACAGTTACAGAAAACAAAAACAAACTAGGTTAGACCAGAAACATGGGAGGAGGGAAAAGGATCTCAGAATATCATACATACTTATTGAGCTCAGTCACCATCTCCTCCAGGCTTAACTCCTTGGAGATTACCCTTGACAAAGTTGATATAATCAATGTATCATCCTTGATTCCTTGAAGGGCCCTCCATGGTGTCAGCTTCATGTCCTCAGGAGCCTCTTCAATTGAGAGGTCAACTTTCCTTCCCTTTCCCTTCAGATCAACCTGTGGGTCTGGCCTTGACTTCCGTTGCTTTTGGCCCTTGACCTCCTTGTTCTCCCACATTGTGAAAATTTTATCCTGCAGATCCCAGATCTCACCTGATCTGAATGCCAATTGGAACCATGGATCATATTTCCTCAAAGCATCAGACTCTCTATTCTCATCCAATGCAATTCCAACCTCAATAAGGCATTGCTTTCGCAGATTGGGATGTATTCTTCCAGCTTCCTTCACAAGACAATCTTCATATTCATGGTGGAAGAACCGAATTCTCTCTATGGAGGACATTTTTTGCATGTAGTCATTGTCATTGTTGTGATCCCAAGCAAGAAGCTTGGCCTCCTCAGTTGTAAGACCAGCATATATCTTGCACTCTGCATAGCTAAAGAAGAATGTGGTAGGGTGCTCCTTCATTGTCTATGGGCCTCTGCAGAGTGTGAGCCTCCAATCACATAATAAGTATAATCCTCAAATAAACCCTCATTAAACTCCTCCACAGAGCTGCACTCATTTGGATCCACCATGACAAGGAATGGCACAACAATAGCATGAGGATTTATTTTCATTTTCTTCTTAAGATTTTGCACATGCAAATTGTGTGGCTCCCTAATCTCAAGGGGCCTCCTCCCTGTGACTGGATCTATTGGTGGCCTATGGATGATATTGATTGGCAGGTGGAACAACTGCCCCTTCTTCACAACCTTTCTTCTAGCTATGTCCTCCCTCATCTTGTTCTGCTCAGTACCAAGAACACCCGAGGCAAGCTCTCCACCAGGTGCAACTATGATATCCTTAGAGCTAGAGCTTGAGTCAGAAGACTCTTCTTCTACAATTCTCTTCTTTTTCTTCTAGAACTTTTTCTGCATGCTCTGCTTACCCCTTGACTTTACAGGGGTTGTCATCTTCTGTTGTGTTGGCATGATGTTGCCCTGGATCCATGGCATCAAGTCCATGATAAGATTCACTGAGTCCCTCCATATCTCAGCAAGCCCATCTGGAACACAACACTCTGGGCACAAGAAATCCATCTTGCATATAACATTTCTTAAACCTTTCGATGTCTCTACCAAGAAAAGGAGGTTGTCAGAACCCTCATCTTCATAATCCAGTTTGTACACAAGGCCATACTCAAAACCCTGTGTTGTCGTGATCTTTCCTCTTCCATATGCCCCTACGAACACAAGAAGGACTGAATTCTTTTCTTCAACATACTGAAGGCACCACTCCAGATTTGTCATGTCTCGCAGTGGACGATCTGTCCTTAAGACCTCTGCATCCCTCGACCTATCCTTCGTAGGTGTATCATCCTCAGGAATTTTGATGCTACTCTATCCGCCAGAGGATATTCCAACCGGGTTGCTGGCCTTCTCAGAGGATAAGGATGCAATATTTTTTTTTGCTTTTGCTTGGTGACCAATGCCTTTGTCACGTTGCTGATCACCAGTGCTCATGGTCACTCTCAGCTTCTTGAAGGGCCTCTCACTCTTGAACTCCGCATCCCTGAAGGTGCTTGGAAACATCAGCTCATATGTTATTGTGTTTTTCAAAGGTCCAAGTCGATGCCAGGCATCGACTTTCAAGTGCAAGTCGATGCCTGGCATCGACTTTGTGTGCAAGTCGATGCCAGGCATCGACTTTAGGGTGCAAAGTCGATGCCACGCATCGACTTGAGGGTGCAAGTCGAGGCCAGGCATCGACTTTAAAGTGCAATTCGATGCCTGGCATCGACTTGCACGCTCAAGTCGATGCCCGGCATCGACTTGCACACAAAGTCGATGCCTGGCATCGACTTTCACTTTAAAGTCAATGCCTAGCATCGACTTACACCTAAAAGTCGATGCCTGGCATCGACTTGAACCTAAAAGTCAATGCCTGGCATCGACTTTGCACCCTAAAGTCGATGCCTGGCATCGACTTTCAGGCCAAATTCGATGCCAGGCAAGTCGATGCCAGGCATCGATTTGAGTGTGCAAGTCGATGCCAGGCATCGACTTTTAGGTCCAAGTCGATGCCAGGCATCGAGTTGAGGTGAAAGTCGATGCCAGGCATCGACTTGAGGGTACAACTCGATGCCAGGCATCGACTTGAGGGTACAACTCGATGCCAGGTATCGACTTACACCCTCAAGTCGATGTCTGGCATCGACTTGCACCTAAAAGTCGATGCGTAGCATCGACTTGCACCTACAGGTCAATGCCTGGCATCGACTTGAGGGTGCAAGTTGATGTCTGGCATCGAGCTGTACCCTCATTGGAACTATATTTGAGGAGCAAGGAAAAATAAAAACCTAGAAAGCAAACTATTTACTCAAACATACAAAAGGAATCTATAAGGAATCCTTTTTTTGGTATGATTTTGTCTTACCTCTTGGTACTCTTGCCAAAATTCTTCTTCTCCATCAGAGTTGCCTTGCTGGTATGCTGAGCTCTGTGCTCCATGGCTGTGTGTGCTCTGTTGCTCTCTCTTGCTCATGGATTTTGAAAATGAGAATGATCTCCTCCTCTGCTATTTATAGGCAATTGGGTAACTTGAACTAGAGACTAACTTGATCTAACTGGATCTAACTGAGTGAGTCCAGTTGCTAATTATATCTGTCAACTTATCTAACTAGGAAATACCACTCACACAAATAGGCTGTTTCACCTCGACTTTAATGAAATATTCATAGAACCTTGGAACTATTTATATACATTTGCATGGAAATTACACTTCAATGGCAAGAGTATGGTATGTACATGAGGATGTCTAATGTCATGTATAAATTGTTTCTTAGAATCTCTTGCTTGGGAAAAAATCAAGTCTAAGTTGTGTTGAATATGGGAGATTAATGACATCTTTATAGTATTATCCTTCTCACTTCAGTTCATATTCACATTTATCTTGTAACACATTGTTGAAATGGAAAATCAATGTATGAATAAACGTTCAAGTAAAGATCTTTGGGGTAATTTCGACAAAATAGGTTGGTAATTTAAACAAAATAGCTTGGTAATTTCAAATGTCACTCATTGTCTTTGCATCCAACGTTCAGAAAAATCGTAGATTCAAAATTCATTTGAAAATCTTTTGTAATAAGCATATGCTTAATTCTTACATATAATTCTTACATATACTTTTCCATATACTTCTTACATGTACATTTCCGTGTACCTCTTTTACACATAATTCTTTTTAATATACTTTCATCTACCTCTTTGAGATCTAGCCAAGACCACAATAAATCCTAATCCTTTAAATCTTAACCAAAGGTAAAAGTTCTTCTTGTATAGTCTTCAATGGCACTACTCCAAACAATTTTAATATCTAATCCAGTTGGAACTCAACTTGGATATATTTTGGTTCACTCAGAATGCTAAGACTCAATGACTCATATCTAGTTAGAAATCAACTGTGTATCTCATCTTTCAAAAGTGAATCAAATCTATGGTTCCCTTATTAGTGTATATTTGAGTAATTAAGAGAGTTTTTGTAATTTGATGTTTAATGTTATTTAATGTACTTTAATGAACTTTTGATTTCATATCTTCTTGATGTGACATTTGATGTGACATCTTCACTTGATCTCGGATTTCTACTTGTATAAGAAGGTCATTCCTCTTCAGTCTTCTGTGAACTCAGTGAAGATGAGCTCAATCTTTTGAGTGGATGCTTGGGCATCAGCTTCCTCTGCTCATATTGCTACAGTCTCGGATTCATTGTTCTCAGTTGACCCTTTCCACAGAAGTGATGGTTTAGAACATGCTGATGATTCTATGTTTTCTGTTGAGTCATTTAAGTTATCCAATTCACAGTGCAATGCTGCTCAACCAAATGCACCTCTTGATCTCCCATCTGATCCAACCATTGATCTCCCTTCTGACTCAAGTGCATGTGGAGCAACGGAAAAGCAAAGCAAGCTCAATCTACGATTTAAAAGAAGGCCTCCTGAAGTAAGTCAAAAAAGATTTAAATTTCTTACTTCAGATAGACAGATTGCATTGGATATTGTGAAGCATTGTTGTGGTTTGAAATGTTTGTACAATTTAGGAATGAAGAAACTAAAACAACTAAGAGAAAAATTCCTCCATTTAGATAGTGAAAGGCAGGATATATACCTTGTTTCTCACATGCAAATGATTAAGGATAACATGTCAGTAACACGTGTTGTTTTTGAGTATTTCTTTAGTCAAGGGATGCGATGTTGTAGGGCTGCATTTAAAATTGCAATGGGTGTGGGAAATTTTAGAATACATAGAGTTTAGCAAGGGCTTTTGAATGGGGATCTCATTTTGGATACCTTCCATGTTGGGACCAAAGGATCTGTTGGACGTCATGCAATGAATTGGATGATGAACTATTTTAGCTTGCATTGTGAGGTTATGCCTACAACTGGAAGGTTGCGCTTGTCAGATAACTTTACTCGTCGAGAGGTATTTCAAATATATAGAGAAGACATGGAGAATAGAAATGAGAAGTATGTGTTGTATCGTCACTTTACTCGATTATGGAAGGAAGAGTTTAACAATGTGTCTATTCCTCGTAAAGTTAGAATGGGTGAATGTTCAGTTTGCGCCACATTGAAAAACATGGCAAAAGGGGCTACAACACCACAGGAAAAGAATAATTTTAAAAACCTTCTTAACAACCATCGTGAGAGTCAAGCTTTAGAGAGAAAGAAAGCAAGTCATCATCGAAGTAAAGCACTCAGAAATCCGGAGCGTTATATGTGTTTGTTGATCGATGGTATGGATCAAAAAAAAACTTGTTTGCCACATTTTATCGCATCCCTAAGGACATTGGAGATGTAGTCCTTGTGCAAATGCATTTGGTTGGTGCTTTGGTATACAATGGAACTGTAATGTCCAAGGTTTTCTTCGCATATCCGAATGTGCATAATGATCCAAAACTTACAGTTACTGTCATTTATCGTGTTTTGCAATCATGAAAGGGTCTTTTGCCACCAACTCTATATTTGCAACTTGATAATACTGCAAGAGAGAATAAAAATTCTACGGTCTTTGGATATTTAAGCATGCTTGTTGAAAAACAGGTATTTCAGAAGGTTAAGGTAAATTTCCTTCTGGTTGGCCACACTCATGATCACATTGATCAAATGTTCAGTACTTTCTCTAAGAAGTTGGCACGTAACAATGCTTTTACTCTTCCGACTTTATCTGAGCTGATTTTAGAAGCATATACTCCAAAACCAGAAGTTCAACACCTCACACAGATTTATGACTTTAAGCACTTTTGCTCAATGGGCCTTGATAACAGTGCTAAGGTTTTGGCTCCATTGCACAATATTAGTTTCAACCATGTATTCTTGATGAGGAGGGTTGATGAAATAACCCTTTTATTTGCAAAGCAGTATTCATCTTCTCTTGGGTGGGAGCCTAAAGAGGGATGCAGATTCTTATTGCAGGTGCCTAATTTGTCTACTGTAATAGTGTATGGTGCAGAACAATCACCATATGAAGATAAAAACAATACAGAAAGATGTGAAAATGTGGTTGATCAAAGTAAAAGCTGGATGCATGCACTCATTGAAAAGAAGAGACATATTGAGCGTGCAAAGAAATATGCTGGAGATCAAGATGTATCTTGGTGGGAGGACTTTTTCAATCATCAAGAAGAGATTATACAGTATACAATTGCAGGTAACTGGCCAGTTGATGTTCCATTCACATGGGATTTTTGTACACAAAGATCCCTGAATGTGGCCCAAGCATGTAATGCAGATGCAATTCAAAGTTTTATACATCCACTAGAAAGAAATATTTATGTAGGCCCAAGGATGCCAAAATAGGCAGAAGCGAGATGGCAAGGAAATTTAATAGAGATCAATGTTGGAACACTTATTGCAGTACTTGCTGATGGTGATGAGGCTACTAGACCATTTTGGATTGCAAAGGTTTTAGAGATAACTAAAGATATTGATCAGAGAAGAATAGAGGCTTTGATGGTGCATTGGTATTACACTAAAAGTAGTAATGCATTCACAAGTAAATATAACCTAGAAATGGTGTGTGATACTAAACGAGCAGGTTCAAAAAAGAAAAAGAATATTCGAAGCACATCCACTCTTAAAATGGATGATGTAGATATTCTTGTTTATGATTTTTCCTTGACAAAAACAGGTCACTTGAGGAAAGCAACCATCAATATGATAAAACAAAAGCTTCCAGATGTATGTGGTACAGGAAATCATAGGCAAACAAGAAGACTTGTGCATGATCCTGCAGAATTTGGTATGTACGTGGATGAAGATAGAGCTCTTGTGGATATAGAAGAAGAAGAAGAGAGCTCTCAACAGTATGAGACTGAATCAAGTGCATTAGATGATGAGGGTGTAGACATAGATCGACATAGTTGTGAGTTGCATTGAAGCTCTCTAACATTTTTAGTGCTTATGTAAATGCCTCAAAGTAGTTTGGTTAATGAAACCATGTTTTGTAGCAATTTTGAATAACAATCAGATATCCACCCATTAAAAATATGTCTAAAATGTTATTTTTGTATAAGAATTATGTAGTTTTACATTCTTTATATAGATTTTAGACATGTCAATGTCTTATCATATAGATTTTGGATATGTCAATGTCTTATCATATAGATTTTGGACATGTCAATGCCTTATATAGTGAAATTTTGACTACATTTTGAGCTCTTTTTTTTTTGAGAAAATGACAAAAATGTCAAAAAATCACATGTTCTCACCTCATTTTTGTAATATATGTATACTGGTATAAAGGAATCTCAAACATAAGCTGCCATTTGCTTGATTTTTGACGAGAGTTTTCTCTTTTTACGACATAGTTCTCGTTTGTTACGACTCGCTGTTTTGGGTGTAACTTATATGTGTTAATTGGTCACTAGATTAGAGTTAAGCCTGAAAATGTTTCCAAAAAGGCCTTTAGAACTAAATAGACCCATTTTTAATCTTAACTCATACCTTTTGGACTAGCTAGTGCCCAACCTACATTCAAGATTTGAATGAACAGGATCCTAAGGCCTCATAATAATTTGTAGTTGATTTCCTTGAGTACGTTCTTTTCCATAGGAAAAATACGATTTTGTATCTAGAACATTTGCAAACGATTTTTCAAGTTCTAATAGAGAAAACGTTATATGTGAAGGAAGCTAAGTGTGAATTCGTTTTGATAGAAATCAAATATTCTTTGATAGATTATATCTAGAAAAACAAATCAACAAGATCTTGAAAAGTTCAAATTTATTCTTAATAAGATACATTATAAAACTTTTATAAGTATTCAATATTTCTTGGGGTTATCAAGATATTAGAAAACGTTTCAAACTTTGCAAAGCTCTTGATCCGTTTATTTGAAAACCTAAACGAAAAGCCTAATATCTTACTTAGGATAAGGAAGATGAGGAAATTATGGAGCCTCTTAAGAAAACTTTATCATTGGCTTTGATTGTACAAATACTATATCCAAATGAGCATTTTGTTGTTGAAAAAAAAAAACTCTACTGGTTTAGCAGTTAAAGTTGTGTTAAAACAAAATGATCGCCCTATTGCTTTTGTTAAATATGTCATTATATGCTAATGGAATACTTGCAAAAGAACTATATAATATATGCATATTGAAATAATGTATGTTAAAAAATTCAATATTTGTTGTTCAAACTCACATTCCTACATGTTTTGCCGTACTTTGGAGTTATATTCTCTCTATTGATGTCTCTTTTGCTATAAGTATCAAAAAATCAGAAAAAGGGAAAGCTATGCTAAAATACGTTGTTGAAAAATTAAAGAATTAAACACTTAAGAATAAAATGTACATTGAAAGTCACATAGGACAAGGCCAAAGCCTATACAATAAGTTGTTTAGGTTCTAATGGATGCTAGTAGTTTTGATTCCGATTATTATGCAAGAAATATATATATATATATATATATATATATATATATATATATATATATATATATACATATATATATATATATATATATATATATATATATATATATATATATATATATATATATATATATATATATATATATATATATATATGGTTTGGATCCTTACATTGTTTCGAAAGTGCATGAAAATGAAATGTAAGTTATAATAAGATAAGTAGATAGGAATTGAGAGAGAAACTTTATTGTCGGAAAGAGAGTTAAGTTATTAAAACGAACAAATGATGGCCAATAGTTAATTGATGAAGATATGTTTAAAGATGACGAAACTTGATCAAGTGATTCCAATTTCTTTGTGTTTCCGTTTTTTTGTCACATTCATTGCATTTCATATTTATAGCCATTCAAGTGTGGAGTATAAAAATGTTGGATTTCCCGGGGGCACTAATCCCTTTTTCTTGTACTTTTCTTTATTTAATTCAAGTCGGGGAGAGTAGGCTAATGCCGAACTTCCTTTATATTGAAAAAAATGTTGAATTTCAAATAAAAATCATGGAGGTCTATAATTAGTGGTGAATTAAATCCACATGAAAATTTGTTCGCAAGGCATTATAAATGACGATGAATGCATGGATATGATAGTTTTCTTTAGAAGTTCCAACTCGAAGTAAAAGAATTAATCTGTTTCATATAAATAGGAGTATTAATTTCTATGAAAGACATTTCAACCTAAACTCCTTGTTCTTGCTTGTGCATTTGTGTAGATAGTCGAATCTGCATAGAAATTATGCCTTTCCTCTGTCGAAAAAAATGTTGCAGATATTATCAAAACTATAATCAAAGTTTGTACTTTCTCTCAACCCAAACAAGTAGAATATAAAATTTTGAAAAGTTACATCAATGGTCACCATTTAGAGCTAAGACATCAAATGAAAAGATATTTATGAAGATGTTCCTAAAATCACTCCAAGTAGATATTTAAAGTTTAATATATGGAAAAAATGATTCAGATCTATGCATGAGTAGAATTACCTATCCACATGTATAAATTCATTCTATGAAAACATAGGTTAATTTTATTATTTAGTGTTCTACTTTTTGTGTCAATTATTTTCTAGAAACGTGCAGATTGAGGTTAGGATTATGTCATGAGGAAGAAGATAAGGAAGAGAGTTCTCACATACTCTCGCACACAAAGAAAGGGGCACACATAGATTTGAGACAATGAAGAATGATGTTATTCTTATTCTTCTATTACATAAAAGGAATATACAAGAATGACCTAATAAAACAATAAAACAAGTACAAAATATAAAGAACAATACATAAGGAGAATCCTAATGCTTGCAAATGAGTGAGTTGGCAAGAAACAGATGTGCCATCACTCTCGGTAGTAAATCTATTAATGCTTACTAAAGTTTCCTTGACATATATGTTGGAAAATCACGCTTAAACTATGCTTGAGGTGATTTGATCTACATCAAAGGCTATCGCGTCGAAAGAATATCCGTTGGAGAGTTCTTTTTCATATGCTCATTTATTGTATTTTTTTGAGAGATTTTTGATGGTTCATTTACCCTTGTAAAAGCCTTGAGCTTGATGGAGAGTGTTAATTTCCAAAAGAACAAGTTAACCTTGAATTTAGATCACCTCTATATCAAGATTAACCTTAGACTCCACCAAACTTAGAGAACTTTCACCAATTTATCAGAAAATTGATTATTCTGAAAAATTCAGCTTCTTTAGAAAAGTCTGCTGCAAATTAATCACTCATTGACTAATCAATCCTGTAAAGTTTTTGATAAAACTTTGCACAACACTTCGCCTTAAGGTTGCGCAACTTTGTCAAGTTAAATCTCTCAGAAAGATTGAGTACACACTGAGAAATGTGTGAAACACTTTACCTATGTCTGAAAGAGCTTCTCTGCAATGGCGACTTTGACACCTACAACTTCTTAGCACTGGTTCTCACAATGTCAAACCCGTTTGATTAAGATCCTTTAGCCATAGATGGCTTACTTTCCAACTTAGATTTTAAGCCCTCACTTGTGTAAAACTTTACACTGTGGACTGAGCACTGACCATTTCTTTGAAGATGAAATGTGCGCCAGATTTTACGACTCTTAGAACATTCTTACATATGAATGTTCCTAACCAAAATTCTCTCAGCCTGAATGCAATTAACCTCTCAAATTCTAGCCATAGATAGATTAGCTATGGACTTAGATAAGTGCAAAAGGATTCCTCAAAAGATTAAGCACAGAAGGAGAATGGGAGAGAAGATCGACGCGCAGAATTCTACAACATTTTCTTCTTCATTACTTTTCATACATATGGTTGATGATACATACAATCTTCATCACCTCTTCACCTATTCTTCTCTATCTGATCTATATCACTCTCTCTTACTACGAATACGTATCTGTAGATATATATACGAGTCTAACTCGTCATCTTTTCCAAACTACATTGAACTATTTACAAGAGTAATATACAAAAGAAACATTTCTGATTCTATTTTCTTCCTTTGAAAGTAATCTTCATCCTTCCACATATCTTTTCACTTTTGGACTTCATGTAATCACTTATTGATGATTGCTCTGCTCCAACAGCTCCCCCTCAATCTTCAATTGTGATTACCTGCATCTTCTTTATTCCTGCCATATCTTTAAACCTCTGCAATTTAGGTCCATCCAAACTTTTAGTAATCATATCTGCAAGTTGATCTTTTGTAGGAGTGTGTATGACTTCAATTTCCTTCTCAATGACCTTCTCTCTGAGGAAATGATACTGTATTTCAATATGCTTAGTTCTAGCATGAAATACAGGATTAGCTGCCAAGTATAATGAACTCATATTGTCTCCACAAATAATAGGAGTACTCTGAATCACATCAAAAACTTTCAAAAGTGTCTTTAGCCATATTACCTCTTTTGCAGCTTCCACCATACCTTTATATTCTACCTCTGTAGATGACAAAGCAACTGTATGTTGCTTCTTAGAACACCATGAAATCAATTTGTCTCCTACATAACACAAGTATCCATGTGTTGATCTTCTATCATCCACATTACCTGCCCAATCTGCATCACTATATATCTTCACTCTTGTATCAGAAGTAAATCCATAGTACAACCCTTCTCTGAGTGTACCCTTGATGTACCTAAGTACTCTTTGTCCTGCAATCCAATGTTCCTTTCTAGGACAATGCATAAATTGTGAAAGCACACCAAGTGCATATGATAAATCAGGCCTTGTCAATGTAGCATAGATCAAGCTACCAACCAAACTTTGATAGAGTTTCATATCTTTGAACTCTTCTCCTCCAAACCTAGACAGTTTATGGTTCACTTCCAAAGGTGTAGGTGCAACCCTGCAATCTTCCATTTTAAATTTGGTTAGCAAATTTTTAAGATACCTTTCTTGGGTCACATATACTCCATGTTGAGTATAAGAGATCTCCATTCCCAAGAAGAATGATAGGTTCCCCAAATCACTGATTTTAAACTCTTTCTCCATCTGCTTCTTGATCATTTGTATTCCCTTATCATCTGTTCCTGTAAGTATTATGTCATCAACACAAATACACACATAAATGAACCCATCTTCACTTGCTTTGACTAGCAAGCTACTGTCTGCCTTTGATGCTTGAAATCCAAGATCATTCAAGAATTTTACAAGCCTATAATTCCAAGCCCTTGGGGCCTGCTTCAACCCATACAAAGCTCTCTTGAGCTTACACACATAATTTGGACTCACTTGATCTTTGAACCCATCTGGTTGCTCCATGTAGACTTCATCTGAAATGTAACCATTCAAGAAAGCATTTTTTACATCTAATTGAGATAACTTCCAACCTTTGCAAGCAGCAATTGCTATGAGTGTCTTGATGGTTGTCATCTTTGCCACAGGACTATAAGTCTCATCATAGTCCACTCCATATGTCTGTGCATACCCTTTCACAACAAGTCTAGCTTTGTACCTAGACACACTTCCATCTGCAAATCTTTTAGTCTTGTAAACCCACTTACAACCAATGATTTTCTGACTATTAGGTTTAGGAACCAAATCCCATGTTTGATTCTCTATCAATGCATCATACTCCTCTTGCATAGCATCTTCCCAATTCTTCTTCCCTTTGGCCTCTTCATATGTAGAAGGGTCTTCATCTGCTTTTACCAAATAAGCATAATCTTTAGTAGTTAAGAATGAAGTGTCATAGCTATACCTTGTAGGTTGCCATTTGTGCCTAGATGACCTTCTAACTTCACTTCTTGAAGTTTCTGGTTCATCACATCCTGGATCAAACCTTGGCCTCTCTTCAACTTCAACCTGCACTTCATTGTTCTCACTTTCATCAAGTAATTGAATCTTTGCTTTACCTTTTCTTTGATCCACTACTTCTTCATCATCTGCATGTATATTATATTTACCTGCATACCAAGTACCTTGCTCATCAAATGTAACATCCTTGGATACAATAAATTTCTTTGTGGATGGACTCCACAACCTGTATCCCATTTGCTTATCATCATAACCAATGAATACATACTTTTCTGCCTTAGGCTCCAACTTATGCCTCAATTGAGATGGCACATATGCATATGCCAAGCATCCAAATATTCTGCAATGATCTAAGGTAGGTTTCTTACCCCACCAAGCTTCATATGGTGTCATGCCTTGCAAAGCTTTACAAGGCAATCTATTGACCAAGTATGTAGCTGTATTTACAGCCTCTGCCCACAAGTAATTTGGACAATTCTTCTCTTTCATCATGGACCTTGCAAACTCAACAAGAGTCCTATTTCTTCTTTCTGCTACCCCATTTTGTTGAGGAGAATACCTGCAAGTAACTTCTCTCTTTATACCTGCATTCCACAAATAATCATTGAACTCATTTGAAAAATACTCTCCCCCTCCATCTGACCTTAGTCTCTTTAATTTTTGACATGTAATCCTTTCTGCATATGCATGATAGTGTTTAAATGTATTAAACACTTCTGACTTTTCTTTAATCACATAAATTGTGATCCACCTGGTAGCATCATCAACATATATGACATAATATCTTGAACCATTTATACTAAAGTCCTTTGAAGGACCCCACACATCTGTATGCACCAATTCAAGTCTTTCTGAATACATAAATCCATGCTTGGAATAGGATTGCTTATGAGCCTTACCTAATTGACATGCCTCACATCTGTATGTCATGTGTTGACCTGCAATGTTAGGCAATCCAAGCACTGAATCATTGTTAATCATTTCTTTAATACCTCTTTCATTAAAGTGTCCAAGTCTTTTGTGCCAAAGATCCAATTCTGACACCTTTTGCTCTCCATATGTGAACATAGCATGTCCAACATTTCCTTGTACCTTCAATGTGAAAAGCCTTCCTTCTTTCTTTCCTGCAATAATTTGTTTATACCCTTGACTAGGGTCTTCCACATAAACTCCATCATTGGTAAACCTTACCTCATATCCTTTTTCCACAATTTGACCTACACTGATCAAATTCTTTGGAATTGTGGGAACATAAAGAACCTTACTCAGAAGAGTGCTCCCATCCTTAGCTTTGACTGAACCAATTGACTTTACCTTGTGCTTTGTATTATCACCTGTCTGAACTGTATGATTAATTGCATTATGATCTAGGTCAGTCATCAAAGCAATATTTCTACTCAAATGATTACTACATCCTGAATCAATATAAAACACTCTCGTGTCCTCATGTGAGGTTTCACAAGTATTCATAATGAGAGTCGAGTCCTCTTTTTGATGTGATGCATAGTTGTAGTAGGTGCTATTATAGGATTGATTTTGGAAGCTTCTTCCTCCACCTCTTCCAAAAGAATTCCTACCACCTCTACCTCTGAAGTTTCCTCTCTGAAATCTACCACCTCTTGCTCTTTGATTAAAGTTCTGATAATTACCATTGTTTTGATTATTATGCCAACAATCATGAGATAGATGATTGGTCTTACCACATATCCAACAAGCTCTTGCATTCTCTTTGTTGT
Source organism: Ceratopteris richardii (assembly GCA_020310875.1). Classification (NCBI taxonomy): domain Eukaryota; kingdom Viridiplantae; phylum Streptophyta; class Polypodiopsida; order Polypodiales; family Pteridaceae; genus Ceratopteris; species Ceratopteris richardii. Next base: position 17,964,422 of record CM035438.1, read on the forward strand.
TTCTGTCTCTTCCTCTACTTCTGCCATTTCCTCTTCCTCTTATAAAGTTTGCTTGGTTTGAAGTACCTTCTTCTTCACCTGATTGTTGCTTTCCTTTGTTAGCTTTCTTCTTGTCTTTAGAATACATTGCATGACTTGCACTCTTATCAACATCTCCTTTGATATCATTCTCAAAAGTTAGCATATGTCCTAACAATTGATTCAAATCAGGAGTAAAATGATCTAATGAAAGTTCTGTAGATAAAATGAAAGGCTTCCACTTCTCATCTCCTCTTAGCCCTGTGAGTATTTGTCTTACCAATTTGTCTTCTTCAATATCTTCATCCACTACACCTAGAGAGTCTGCAATGTCCTTCATCTTTGTCATATAATCAGAGATTGATTGTGAGGCCTTCTTCTTAAAAGTAGTAAACTCTGCCCATAGTGAAGCTTTCCTTGATTTGGTTGTATTTTGGAAATGCTCTTCCAAAGCATTCCAAATGTCACATGCACTTTCAAGTCCTCTAATGTGAGGAAGCAAATAGTCATTGACTGCCATGTAGATGATACTTCTTGCTTGAGCATCCTTCTTCATCCAATTCTTCAAATCTGCAAGCTCCTCCCTAGTTGGAACACTAGGATCTCTGAATTCTGGCTTTTCTTCATCTCCTGTGATGTATCCTATCAGATCTTTGCTCATAAGATGAGCTTCCATCCTCATAGACCATGCAGGATAGTTCTCTCTATACAGCTTCTCAATTTGGAGACTATCTCCCATCCTTGCTTCACCTGTATTTCCAAATCTTTAACCTTTACAGATAATGAATGTACCTTTACTTCGAATGTTGCTCCTTCTGATCCTTTTGATACTCTTTGTATGTCTTCCTTCAATCTTTCTTCACACTTTAACCTTTTGCACCTTCGAGATGTAAAGATTTGTATTTTTGCAGTAGTTGGAGTCTCCTTTACTTCAATTTTGACACAACCTGCTCTGATACCACTGATGGAGAGTGTTAATCTCCAAAAGAACAAGTTAACCTTGAATTTAGATCACCTCTATATCAAGATTAACCTTAGACTCCACCAAACTTAGAGAACTTTCACCAATTTATCAGAAAATTAATTATTCTGAAAAATTCAGCTTCTTCAGAAAAGTCTGCTGCAAATTAATCACTCATTGACTAATCAATCCTGTAAAGTTTTTGATAAAACTTTGCACAACACTTCGCCTTAAGGTTGCGCAACTTTGTCAAGTTAAATCTCTCAAAAAGATTGAGTACACACTGAGAAATGTGTGAAACACTTTACCTATGTCTGAAAGAGCTTCTCTGCAATGGCGACTTTGACACCTGCAACTTCTTAGCACTGGTTCTCACAATGTCGAACCCGTTTGATTAAGATCCTTTAGCCATAGATGGCTTACTTTCCAACTTAGATTTTAAGCCCTCACTTGTGTAAAACTTTACACTGTGGACTGAGCACTGACCATTTCTTTGAAGATGAAATGTGCGCCAGATTTTACGACTCTTAGAACATTCTTACATATGAATGTTCCTAACCAAAATTCTCTCAGCCTGAATGCAATTAACCTCTCAAATTCTAGCCATAGATAGATTAGCTATGGACTTAGATAAGTGCAAAAGGATTCCTCAAAAGATTAAGCACAGAAGGAGAATGGGAGAGAAGATCGACGCGCAGAATTCTACAACATTTTCTTCTTCATTACTTTTCATACATATGGTTGATGATACATACAATGTTCATCACCTCTTCACCTATTCTTCTCTATCTGATCTATATCACTCTCTCTTACTACGAATACGTATCTGTAGATATATATACGAGTCTAACTCGTCATCTTTTCCAAAATACATTGAACTATTTACAAGAGTAATATACAAAAAAAACATTTCTGATTCTATTTTCTTCCTTTGAAAGTAATCTTCATCCTTCCACATATCTTTTCACTTTTGGACTTCATGTAATCACTTATTGATGATTGCTCTGCTCCAACAGAGCTTTAAACATGTAAAGGTAGAAATATAAAGCCCAAATCCCACGAATTTGTGGTGGTTGAAGTTGCATTCAATCAAACAAATCAAATCACCTAAAACTAGATCAAACTAGATCTTCACTTTTCCTAGATTGTAGGAAATTGAATTGATTCCCTCCAACAACCATTCCCACCTTCATTTGAATTCAAATTCAAACTTGTAAAAGTTGTGGAACACTCCTAGAGTCTATATAAAGACTTGGAATTACTTGTACAATACATGGAAGCAATATACATACACTTGTGACCATCATTGTCTTGCTTCTTCAATTTTCTGCATCATCTTCTTCGCCAACAATAATCTTGCAAAGGCTGTTGCTCTCTCTTCAGAGCTCCAAATTGAGTGCACGATGATGCATTGGAAAGGTAAACGTGTCTAGTTTAGGCCTCTAAAAGTACAAAGCATTTGGTTCAGTATATTGGGAGAAACCGCAGTTTTTTTGTCTCGGGGTCAATCTCTGCGTATTCTTGAAAAATATGAAGTACCACCGATGAATGTGGCATTGATTCCTATAGCATATTTTGTTTATTCCTTATACTTTTGTGCATTACATACACGGAACCCTATGTGTATCACTCCCATAAAAGGATTTTTTCTAATTGTAATCACGCTGGTCGCTATGGGCATTTGAAGTTCATTGTTTCTTGCATAGATAATAAGTTTTTTGAGCTAGTCCACCCACGAACCTATCTGTTTTGTATTGACTCATTCTCCTTAAAACTCCAAGGTACATAGTGTGTTTATTTGCACTTATAGCATGCCTATAAGGTCTATTTGAGTCTCCATAAGCTCAAGGGCTGGTCTTGTTCCGGTTGGCTTGACCAAACTTCATCGCTTCGAAACGCACTTTTCTACCTTCGACAAGCTTCTCCAAGTTCTTTCAGTGGTATCAGAGCTAGATCAAGATGGGTGACGGCTTTCCCTCAATGATCGAGAAGCTTGATTGACACAACTACGCGGCTCGGAAAATTAGAATGGAGGCCTATTTGCAAGGTAGAAATCTTTATGGAATTGTAGCAAGTGATGAAGCTATGCCTATTCCAAGATCCATACGAGCACCTACACAAGAGGAGACAGATAAGCTCACACTTTGGTGTGCAAGGGATGCTCCAGCAAGGTGGTACATACTAAATCTATCTCTGACTTTCTATTATCACATATTAGAGGATGCAAGACATCTCAAGAGACTTGGGATGCCCTGGAGACTTTCTTTTCTGCTAGTACCGAAGCAAGAAAGAATCATCTTTGGAACGAGTTCAACCAAATGAAGAAGACACCTAAACAAAACATCACAGAGTTTGTTACCAAGATCAAGGAGGTTGAGGATCAGTTAGCATACATTGGAGAGCTGATTGAAGAAGAGTTCATCATGAGGCAAATTCTCAATGGCATTCGAAGTGATAAGCAATGTCAATCCTTCAGGACGGCTTATGATCTCATCATGGATGTGCAAACTCCAGACTTCAACATCTTTCTTGGACAACTCTTCAATCAAGAAGCCAACAATAGCATAAAGGAAGGTAACTCTTATCATGGTAATTTAGCTAATGCTCTATATGCAGATAAGAAGGATAAGAAGCAGAAAGGCAAGAAGAAGGAAGAAGATGAAGAAGAGACTTCTCAAGCCAACTTTGCAAGCAAGAGCAAGTGGAAACGGAAGAAGAAAGGACCAAAGCAAGACAAAGCCAAAGGTCAAAATGTTCAACCTTGTGCCATATGCGATAAGACCAACCACACTACTCAGAATTGTTGGTTCAATGGGAAGACCCAGAAAGGAAGTGGAAGAGGTGGATATGGCAGCAATACAGGGAGAGGTGGACACAACTTCAACAATAACAATAGAAGCTATAATAGAAGAGACTACAACAATTATTCAGAAGATCAACCACATGAAGACTCATTGCTTCTCATGAATCTTAGCCACAAAGAAGGTAAAGAGGATGATCATTCCTTTTACATAGATTCAGGATGCTCAAATCATGTTGCAGGCAACATTGCTCTTCTATCTGAATTGGAAAGTTCAAAGCATAGACACGAAGTGCAAACAGGGGATGACCCGAAGCACAATGTGGGGAGATCGGTAATGTCAAAGCTTCCAATGGCAGGACAAACATTCTAAGTAAGGTTCTCTATGTACCCACTATCACTAAAAACCTAATAAGTGTAGGCCAAATAGTTGAAAAAGGCTTGCAAGTTAGGTCCACCCAACATGGAGCTTTTGTGGAAGATCCATGTCAAGGCTTCAAGAAGATAGCCCGAGGTGAGAAGCATGGTAGGCTCTTTACTTTTGAAGTAGGAGAAACCAGGAACATAGCTCTATTCAACTTTGGGTCTCAAACCCTAAGTGAGCTTGAACTGTGGCATAAGAGACTTGCTCATGTGAATGAAAGAACCTTGAAGGATATATGCAGGGATCAAAGTGTTCTAGGACTGCCGAACCACAAAGGCTACATCCACAAAAACTTATTGGACTTAGTACATACAAATGTATGGGAACCAAGTCAAGAACCTTCATTGGGAGGATCAAGGTATTATGTCTCATTTATTGACGACCATAGTAGATGGTCTGTTCTATACTTTATCAAGAGTAAGAATGAAGTGTTGATTGCTTCAAGAAGTATCTTGCACATGTGGAGAATCATACAGGTAGATCACTAAAGAAGCTCAGATCTGATGGAGGGGGAGAATACTTCTCCAAAGAGTTTGATGAGTTCTTGTAGGACAAAGGTATCAAAAGGGAAGTGACTACTAGGTACTCTCCTCAACTAAATGGAATTGCAGAGAGGAGAAACAAGACATTGGCTAGATCAGCCCGAATAATGCTTGAAGAGAAGAAGTTGCCACATTATCTATGGGCAGAAGGTATTTCAACTGCAGTGTACCTCGTGAATAGACTACCATTCTAATCACTTCAAGGTATGACTCCTTATGAAGCATGGCATGGAAGAAAACCTAGTCTTGGACATTGCAAGGTTTTTGGTTGTTTAGCTTATGTTCATGTACCGTCACAAATAAGAGGTACGCTAGATGAAAGGGCAACAAAGGCAGTGTTTATTGGATATGATTCAACTCAGATGGGTTACAGGTTCTTCAATCCTTCAACCAAGCAATTCACTACAAGTAGAGATGTTGTGTTTGAAGAACACAAGTCTTGGTATGATGAAGACAAACAAAAGGTAACACTACCATATGATCTTAATTTTGACTCTCATCAATTAGGAATCAAGCATGATACACAGGTCGAGGATCCAAGCAGTGATACAGACGATGACCAAGATGAAAGAGAAAGGGATTACAAGCTATGGAAGTCAAGAGGCAAAGCAAAGATGCAAGAGGTTGGAGAATGCTCAAAACAAGCACCTAGAAGATCAGCAAGAGAGAAGAAACAACCACAAAGGTATGGATATGATTCCACATTTGTTATGAAGCATTCAATATACTTGGCAAAAGACTCTATTCGAGAGGAACCCTCAACCTATGAAGAGGCAAAGGGAAACCCTAATTGGAAAAAGGCCATGAACGAAGAGATAGATGCATTGCACGAGATGGACACTTGGAATTTGGTTCCAATGTCACCGAATCAAAGGGTAATTGGTTGCAGATGGGTATATAAAGTTAAAAGAAATTCAGATGGATCAGTTTGCAGGTACAAGGCAAGATTAGTTGCCAAAGGATGCTCACAAACAATAAGAGATAGAGCTTCGTAAGGACTTGTTTTTTTAATATCTATGAGTTGGATGAGGTGGGAAAAAATCTGAAGGCTTAATTGATAGAAGCGGAGTTTGAACTAGTGATTAGAAAAATATAATTGAATATCCTTGGCATTGTAGATTTGGAAAATAGAATTATTCTCAAGAAAATAGCATAATTACAAACCTAAATCTTACAAGATTTTAACTCATGATATGCGTATCATTTTAGATCTTTGATCTTGAATCCCAACACGCAATCCCTTATATATTTGTGTCAGCACCTTCAATTTTTCTTATCAAGCTCTTCTGCTCATACAAAATTAGCTTCTCAAATTCGTGTACCTCAAATAAACTTATCCATGAAGTCTTTTGGAGCCCTGTTTGCCTTCTCTTACTCTCCCCTTCTCCTACCATATATCATCTATCAATGCCCTTTTAACACTACTACATATGGGGAGTAGAACAACCCATCATGAGACTTTGTACTCTTAAGGTGATGGTTGGTAAATATAAAGTTCCCAATGCGGTTGGAGACAATATTTATTGTCTCATCTTGTTGAAGCACCAACAGAACTACACACAAGAGCAAAGATGGAGATCAAAGCACAAAGACACGCAAAGATTGGAAGATCTCTCTATAGATAGATGATCACTAACATGAGAATGAATTAATTGAGAGATATATGTGAATCCCCAAGTATAAAGTACCACCATCTATGATTATATCATGTATATGTGGTTATAGGGGGGGAAAACCTCTAGCCATCACTAGACTAAAAATTGTCCACGTATAGGAAAACAATTCACATCAAATCAACTCAAAGGAAACATAAGTTTAACAAACCCTCCTAGGGCAATGATGCGAACACATAGAGGAAGTGACATATGAATACCCCGCAAGCTAATAAGCTAAAGCTTTGCAAAATGCTTCAAACCAATCCGTAGAAGAGCATTTGTGAATATGTTTGACACATTATCGTGTGTAAGCACATATACCAAATCAATATCTCCGTCATGAAGGTGTTCTCTAACATGATGATAATGAGCCTCAAGATGCTTTTTGTCCGCCATGAAACACCAAACTTCTTGCAACTTTGAATGAACTCTAACAATCAATGAGAATATGTGTAGGGGCATAAATTTCCATGCATAGATCCATCAATAGGGGTCTTATCCATATGCACTTCACTGTAGCCGCCTTGTACTTAGCTTCAAGACTCGATGCGGCCATATTAGGTTGCTTCTTACTCAACCAAGATATACATAATCCTCCAAGGGAAGAAGTAGTTACCACTAGAGGACACTCGTGTTGTTAGTGCAATTAAGATTTAGCCTACATACTTGATAAACTCACATAAGCTTGATGTATTAGCATATCACTTGGAATGCTTCATATGTACAACCTCTTGTAACTTTGCTTCATAATTATCCATTGTAAAAGGTCAATAAATTTAGGAAGCATATAATCTCGTACCATTTGGTAGTTGAAGTCAAGAGAGAATCAATCCAATACTTTAGGGTTACTTTTAGGAGTAGATTTGAATTCGAATTCAAATCCTTGGCTCCAATGAAAAAAACTATAAAAGAGGATATGAAATGCATGCATGTTCTCGAGGTTCAGGGATCATATTCATGTAATTTCATTGAGAAGATGAGATCACCTGATAGCTCACTCATTTCTCACTCATTGAGCAATGGCTTCTTGCCAATGACATTGTGCTTTTACATGACTTAATACATACATGTTCATTACCTTCTACCCTCATATCTCTATCATACTCCATCAGAACAGTGACCATGTCTGAGCTTGTTCTCACTACATAGTGGGTCAACTCTCTTGTTTTAGAGCATGATAGCTCACACATACTATCTACTTTAGTCCTAGAAAGTTCCATTGATAATGCATCTTTTGATTATTAGATAGCAATCAATCTCTACTCACTGTTCTCTGACTATCAAGGCCTGTAAGAGTTGGGATGGATGCTTAACTTGCTAAACGTATTTTTCTGCATATAGTTTATCATTTTTTATGATTTCACTCATGATTGATGGTAGCTTTTTAAGCTAATTGAAGTTCCCCAAAAGGAATTTTATCAATTGCTCTTGTACATAGAGAATGGTGCAAAACTCTAAGTAGGTGTTTGAACCAAAGTAGAAAGTTTTGGATCTTGAATCATATGCCTACTTCTCTGTTTTGATCCTATCATTAGTGGACCATCTTACAAGCAACATATGTGATTATTTATGCTTTTTAGCCAGCTAAAGAGGCCCACAACACTGTCCAGCCATCACTTATAGTAGGTGTGAAGCAGGTTTTAACTCCTCCAATTCATCTCTTGTGATTATCCTCCATCTCCTCCAACAGTGGTATCAAAGCAACCATAGTCAAGATGGAAGATGTTTTTCCATCCTTCATTGACAAATTGGATAGGAGCAACTAAACATGTTTTGTAAGCATGCAAGCATACCTTCAAGGGAGAAGCTTATATGGATACATCTCAAGAGATGAAGGCATGCCCAAGAGCAAGAATCAACCAACAAAGGCAGAGCAAGAGAGGCTAACCACATGGTGTGCAAAGGATGCCCTTGCCATGTGATACCTATTAAACTCAATCTCTGATTTCTTGCTAACACATGTTAGAAATTTTAAAACCTCCCAAGAGAATTGGGAAGTGCTTTCATCATCCTTCTCCTCCAACACAAGAGCTAGGAAGAATCAATTGTGGATGGAATTCACAACCCTCAAGAAACAACCAAAGCAAGGGGTAGTTGATTATGTAACCAAAATGAAAGATTTTGTAGACCAGCTTGCAAGTATTGGAGAAAAGATATATGAAGAGCACATAGTGAGGAAGACCATCAATGGAATTAAGGTTGATGACAAGTGGGAGTCCATCACCACAACAATGGATCTCTACATAGATATGCAAATACCTGATCTCAACACCTTCATGGAACTAACTCTTCACCCATGAAACAAAAATCAATAGAAATGGTGAAAATCCATATAACCAAAAACCTAATTAGTGATGGGCAGATTGTAGAGAAAGGTCTACAGGTCAGATCCACTAAGCATGCAACATATGTGGAAGACCCCCCAAAAAGGCTTCAGAAGGATTTCCAAAGGTGAGAGGTCAGGTAGATTGTTTACTTTTGAAATTGAAGACACAAGGAACATAGCACTATTGAGTTATAGAGATCAAACCCTATCTGAGTTGGAAATATGGCACAAAAGGCTAGGGCACATAGGAGAGAGAACTCTAAAGCAAATTTTTAGGGATTAAAGTTTGCTTCGCATTCCCAATGTGACCAAGCAACGCATGATATACAAATGTGGATCTTGCCAATTTGGCAAAGCTCACAAGCAATCATTCAATCCATCCATCTCAAGTTAAAGGTACTATGTCTCTTTTATTGATGATTATAGTAGGTGGACAATCCTCTATTTCATGAAGCATAGGGATGAGGTATTTAGATGTTTTAAGAGGTATTCGGCACTAGTTGAAAACCAAACAAGAAGGAGCTTGAAGAGAATAAGGTCTCATGAAGGTGGTGAATACTTGTCACATGAGCTTAATCTATTTCTATAAGACAGAGACATAAAGAGGGAAGTAACAACTAGGCATAGTCCGATATTGAATGGAGTGGTAGAGAGAAGGAATAGGTTAATTGCCCCGTCTTTGACTTATGTGGCAAGAGCTGCTCAAGTTTGGTGCACTTCTGACTTGTCTAAACAATGGCATCATCAAGCTAATTCACAAAAAAGAGGAAAAGAACGAAATTGAGAACTGATAGCCAATTACAATGCTTCAAAGAGGATATAAAATCATACCAAAGTCATTGCAAACAAAATCTCTTGCCATTTGAGAACGTGGTTAAGCAAGGACCAAAGAGGTATCATCAAAGGCAGGTCAATTTTGGAAGCCATTATAGATATATGGGAAAGTCTCGACCTCCCAAATGAGTCATGACAAGATGTGTTTTTCCTTAAGATCAACCTTGATAAAGCTTACAAAAGGTTGGAATGGGACTATATTCTGCAGTCACTTAAAGATCTCGGATACAATCATACATTCACCAAGATGATCTGGACCCTTCTGGGAAATGCGTCGACTCAAATTAATGTTAGTGGCCAACTTTCGAAGGTGATCAAGCTAAGAAGATCAATTCGGCAAGAGTGCCCTTAGGCTCCCCTTCTCTTTGCCGTTGCCACGAAAGGGCTTAGTCGTCTAGTGGAGCAACAAGTGGAAGCGAGTAACATCAAAGGGCTCCGGTTGCCTCGGGACCATGGCCAGATCACCATGAGACTTTTTGTCGATGATATGAATGCATTTGTCCACAATGATAGTACTAGCTTGGGAACTTTTTGGAGGTGCCTAGATACTTTCTACCTAGCCTCTAGATCCAAAATCAACCACTCAAAGACTGCTTTCAGAGCTATGGTGGAGCTCCAGTTTGGCTTTCTCTTTGATGATGGCTATCAAAACCCTCCTCAGGGTCAAATGTTTTGGCTGCTTGGGATCCCCTTCGGGTTTGGTATCTCGATGGAGCAGCAGTGGAATTGGGTCCTGGCCAGACTTGAAAGCAAGTTAAAGTATTGGAGAGGTATGGAAATCAATCTCGCTGGTCGTGCAATGGTTATCGACAGGTTCCTCATTTCGTCGACCATTTAATTCCTCTCGTGTTGGTGACAGAAGGCAAGAGGAGGCCAAATTGGAAAGTATTTGTAGAAACTTCCTTCGAATGGGCGACCACAATAGGAGGGGGTGCCTAAAATCACGTGGTCCATCTACACCGACCAAAGATTTTGTGGGAGCCTTGGCATTCTGGAAACCCAGTGCATGGCTAACGAACTTGTGGCAAAATCGTTCACTAAGGCGTGGTGCAACGGGGAGGCATCATGGACCAAGTTAATCTTCTGAAACAATAATGCCTTGACTCTCGTGGGATTCCCAAAATTAAAGAATCTTGATATTTTGTCCGTTTTATTTTCCCCGATCCTGGTTTCCTCCAAAGGATAGAATCTTGTGTACTCCCTACGGAAGATTTGGAATAAATTCAAAAGCTTCGTAAGAATAAGTGAAGATTGGAAATGGGCAGCCGGTATCAGACAAAACGACTCTGTCAGGTTTTCGATCCATGGCATCTGGATCGTGCAATCTTGGAACATTCAAAATGCTAAGAGGCTATGGATAAAAGGCTTTAGCCTGTTTGTACTCTTCTACATATAACCCATCAACATTGAACCTAACTTGTAATCCCTCGTCAACCATTTGTCCAATAGAAACTAGATTCTTTGCTATATTTGGAACATGCAATACATGAGCAAGATGTTTTACCTTTCCATCCTCCATAGACAGTGCTATATTTCTTGTACGTTGGATAGGATGTGATGTGTCATCACTTGTTTCAACATATCCAGGAACTGGTAATTTCTACAAACTACTAAAACATTCTACATGATTGGTCATGTGATTTGAAGCACCTAAATTAACATACCGGACATTACCATTCGATTTTTTAATTATTAGCAGACATTGTATTCATAATATGATGTTGAACCATGAACATCTTCTCAAAAATATCTACACTTGTGGATGCATAGTTGTTTTGTTGCCTTCTCTTATTTTGATTCTTCACCTGCAATCACGTTCAAAGTGCCCAAGTTTACCACAATTCCAACATCCTTTACTGTCATTACATGAATCATTTCTTTCGGAACTTCTACAACCTCTTTGGCTCTCCCTGCCTCGAAACTGTCCTCTTCCTCTTGCATGATTCTGTTGTTGACTTTAGTCTTGATTACTATTTCTTCTTCCACTTCCGAAACCTCTACCTCTGCCTCTTCCTCTCCCATAGTAGAATACCTACTCATAACTAGATTTTCCTTGGGAGCTTGAATCCTCCCCAAGATTCTTTTCTTCAATAATTAGCATAGACACCACATCAACAAATTTTGAAATATTTTCCCTGGTCTATATAGAAGTTTGTGAATTGCTTATATGCAGCTCCTAAACCATGAAGGCACACTTCACCTTATCATCATCATCTACATTCATGCCAATAGATGCAAGTGACTCACATATGCTTTTGATTTTTAGGGTGTAGTCACTTATCAACATGCACTTCTTTTCCAATGTATGTAGCTCATTCTTGAGCTGCAATTTCTGTGCCTTTGTATTGGTCTCATACAATGTGACCAACTGTATGTGCCCAATCATGCTATCTTGTAAGCTAAGAGATAGCCAATACATTACCTTTCATGCTCCTTGATTCCATTCCTCATATGCTCTTAACTGTTCTGCAATTCGATTCCTCTCTGGTAACTATGGAGCATTTTCGTTCTTTCCTTCAATGTAGTTTCTAGTAGCCTTTCCCATTAGGAAATTTGTCATTCTTGAGTCTCCAAGCATGGAAGATGTTCTTTTCCAGCTTATTTCTCATAAGGTAACTCATTCCATCTGCATTTGCTATTTCTGCAGCAATTCACAACACTCCAAAATGCTACAAGTAGGCTTCTGCTTGAACACTGTCGCACTATGACATGACAGTTCAATCTCAAAAAAACAGAGTTTTCATATATCAACAGTACACGGAATCGCTTGAAATTTCGGATCTAGAATATATGAGTGTTGTCGAACACAGGAAAAGTTACAGTTTGGCTAATTGACCTGGTTCTTCTTTGGGCCCCACCTTTACAACATTTTTCATAGCAATCTGAAGTCGTTTGTGTATCGTGATTTCTCCATGCCTTGTTGCACACTGTTCACCACCGGCCTTCTCCACAAGCTCTCTACAGGTACACTGGCTTTTATACCATGTCACGAGTAAGGAGATAAGGAAGAGAGCTCACACACACACACTCATAATAAGAAAGAATCACAATTCGGATTGAGGCAAGGAAGAATTATCTTATTCTTCTTCTATTACATAAAAGGAAAGTACAAGAATGACTTAAAGAACAATATTACAACAAGTGCTATATATAAAGTCTAGTACATAAGGAAAAACCTAATGTCCGCAAATGAGTGAGCTAGTAAGAAACAAATTTGCCATCACTCTTGGTAGATAAATCTAATAAAGCTCAATGAAGTGTCCCTAACGTATATTGGTGTGATCACTATACATTTTAGAGTAACGAACAAGCAATACGTGTCATCCTAGATCATCACATGTTGAGCTTGAGATCTCAACAATGATCCCTATGGATCAATTTCCAACACTATAAGACATTGATCCACATGGATCATAAATTCGGGCCATAGGGATCAGTTTCTGACATTAGGATTCTTTTCATTAAACTCATGAATGTAAGTGGGGCATTAGCTAGTCCAAAAGGCATGAATTAAGATTCAAAATGGCTAATTTAGTTCTAAAGTCTATTATGGAGACATTTTCAGGTTTAGCTCTAATCTAGTGACCAACTAACACATACCATGTGCACCCAGTCATCTCAGTTCCTTTGATGCCAATAGTCATATGGTTTGGAGGAATCTATAGTTGGCATAGGATCCCTATTCATAGTTTAAATGTTTGTTGTGGCAACATCTTTCCAACAGAAATTAGGAATTTCCATCTCCTTCATGATAACCCTTGCACATTCAAAGATGTGTTGGTTCTTCCTTTCTACTACCCCATTTTCTTAGGGTGTATACCTATGTCAAGTTTGTATTTTTATTCCATTAATTTAGAGGAAATGAGAGGGATTATCACAAAAATTCTTTCCTCCTCCATCTAGCCTTAGACAACTAATATACCTACTACATTTCTTCTTGAATAGGGTTATGAAATTCTTGATATAGAAGGGAACTCGTTTGTGTCTCATGCATTTGACCCAATTAAATCTTTTGTAGTCAATAAAAAAGACTTGGTAGCTACTAATTCCTCTTGAATTATCGTTTGCTGACCTACATGAATCTATATATATTAAGTATAGGAGTGAAATCTAGTGTAATTCCTCTTTGTGAATTGTAACTTCGTTTTTTTTCCCAACTAGGAAGCATTGCCAAGATGCTTCAAACATTGATTATGAAAACATGGGGAGATATTTTCTAAGAACTTCTTTTCCATGCATTCCATTTTCTTAAATTGATAGGTCCATAGCTATTTTTTCATAACTTTACCTCAACTACCTCTCCTTTGAGAAATATAAAGTAGACTATGTGGTTGTGGTTGCTTCTTCATTGAAATTGACATGCAAACATATATCAATCATTTTCCCAAAATAAACTAGATTTTTAATAATAGTGAGGACATAGTACATGTAATAAAGTAAGTCTATGATCTAGGGATCCGATGGCTTCAGACAGATCTGAAATCGGATACCGTTTGGTCACTCGTCTGTAGGACCAAAGATCTCAAGAGTAGACTCAAGCATAAGTCATGTGCTCTCATATTCAAGTAATCCACTTAGCCTAGTGGTTAAGTCTCATGGTTGTGAAGGAAGAGGTCTTGGGTTCAACTCCCATGGGGAGCATGGGAAGAGAGTTTTACCCAAAGAGCTCTAGAGCCTTCTAACTCAAGTTAACGTGAGTTAACTTGAGTCCAGTGGACTTAACTCAAGAGGTGAGTACAACAACCACTAGTGGACTCTAGTGGAAGGTACTAAAGTAGTGGTCGAGATCACTCCAGCCACTAATAGACTCTAGTGGTGGATATGAAAGGAGTGGAGGAGATTGCACATGCACTTGTGGACTCTAGTTACATTTGTGGTCCTCATTAGTTCAAGCAGCTATATATACAGGCATAAGGTTGGGAGGAGAGTCATCTCTCAAGCATGTGGTGGTCGTAATCTTCGTTCTGTTGCATTGGTATCAGAGCTTTCTCCATAGCTTTCATCTTCATCATCTTGCTCGTGAATTCTTGGTGCTCTTCCGAATTCTGCTAGCAGCTGTTAAGAAGTGTGTGTCGGATTCTTGATTGTGGCGACAACCTTTTTAGCTAAGAAGCTCAGCAAAAGGTTATATCATCTCTACTGTGTAGCAGAGGGGATTCGAACCCCCGTCCCCAAGCTTAGAGCGCGCTGCCCTATCCACACAGAGGAGCGCCGTCCGCAATAAGGAGAAGATTTCTATCAATAACGACTTTGCTGAAGCAGGCTTCAACCAAGAGGATCCAAAAAGTTTATACTCTGGTGTGGCTGAGAGGATTCGATCCCTCGCCCCCTCAACAAGAGCGCCATCGTCTACCCAACAAGACCACGGGCGGATCACGTTCAGAAGTCTGCAGATATAAATCTTTCCTAATGTATGGCGCCGAAAAGCTTTCATCAAGAGCAATACCAAAAGAGAATTAAACTCGCGAGCGCCTGCTGCCGACGGGACTCGAACCCGCATCATCAATTTGAGAGGAAAGCAACCTATCCACAAGGCGAACAGACGTTCGCGGAGTGTTCTGGCTGCTGAGTCTCTTTGTCTTTTTGAAGAGACGAAGACTTGAGCAAAAGAGAACAACATCTCTGCCGTCACACGCAAGAGACTTGAACACGGGACCTCGTGTTAAAAGAGCGCTAGCCTATCCACAAGCCTTCGGCTGCTCGCGATGTCTTTTGAACGCGGACTTCAAACCAGATAACTGTGTACATCTGTACTCACCGCTGAAGATCGGAGCTCAACAGTTACAGCCCGGAACCCGAGGAGCCATTTTCCTTAGACAAAGAAGCAAACAAGGAGAATCAAAGATTGAGCCAAGCTTGAATGAAGTGGAGCTGTGGAGTGAAGATCCGGAGGCCTAAGTTAGTCGATCTCGACGGACCAAGTCATCCAAGACTATTTCTTGATGAGGAAGCTTCAAGAATGGTGAATAGCTCCTGGCGAGGATCAAAGGAAGGACGTAGCTCTATGTGGAGCTAAGTATTTTCCCATTTTTGCTTGGCCCTAATGCTTGATTTATCTTGTTTTCATTATTCTACACTTAATCCTAGATGCACATTGAAATAGCCAAGATTTCAATTGATTAAGTCTAGATTAGAATAATGAATTAATCCATTTCTTATTTCAAGCAATAGTTTGCATTAAGGAAAGACTTGATTTCAAAAAGATCCTTGTGCATCAAAGAATGTATTTTGGTAGTTTAAATACATATTTCCTTTCCATTGCGTAAGTTTTCTATTGCACCTTAAGGGTATTTTTTATATCATAGTGCATTTAGACAAAGGAAAGGATATACATGCATCAGGATTGCATGACATACATTCTTAGTACAAGGAAAAAATCATGCATCAAGTTCATGCATGATTGTTGTATTATTTTTTGGGCATGCAAAGAACATGCATGCATACGCATGTGAACATATGCTTTTGCATGTAGATACATGCATTTGCATGGAAGAATGGAATGTTGTTTGCAAGTAGATATGAAAATGTACTCTCTTAGTATTTAGCTTACTTTGCAAAGCTCGCAGTTTGACATTCGGGAAGACCAAGGACTAGTTAGTTGCAAAGACATACTAGTTCTAGTTTGCAACTCAAGTAATTAGTCAATTTCTTCCCACGTCGATACTCTACTATCAAACATAAATACTTAATGAGAATTAAGTATGTTAGATGTCTTGCTAGGTATGAGTAAGCACTAGGAGAAAGTTAAGTAATAAATTTTCTTGATAACCAAGAAAATTTAATTACTTGCAAACTCTTTTGTGATGTATGATGACTCTAAGTCCTGGATGTACTTAGAAAGTCAAGCATCCCAAGGTTGGATGAGAGCATCAACTATATTTCCAAAGTTCCTTGAGTACTCTTCTACTTAGAAGATTTCGAAAGTTTAAAGAAGTTTCTTTGTGGTTTCAAGATTTGTATCTCATGATGAAACCTCGGTAAGTAACTTTTTTGAATTGAGATATGAAATAGTCAAGCCTTCTATTTCATGTGAGATCCTTCTCCTACCATGTTTAAGATGCATTTATTTTTGGGAAGGTAGATGTTCCAAGTCGAGGATCTTAATTGATTCATGAACTCTTCCCAAAATACACATAAATTCATATTATATGATAGGTCCAAGGAATGATGCAGGCAAAACCTCTTTAGGATATAAATGTTTTGCCAAGATATAAAGGTACCAATCTTTTATAAATTTTCATTTGATTTCATCCCAAGGAGTGCTGGAAATCAAAAGTTAAATCTCAACATCAATTGATCCTTGATATCAATAAAAGGATGTTAAGTTCCATAGTTGCATCACTGGTAAATGATGCAACTAGCTAAGCAATCTTTAGGAAATAATATAAGTTCCTAAAGACTTGAAGCAAGTGTGAACTTTTCAGTTAGGAATAGAAAGTTCCAAGAAATGGATTTTCCATCCATGAACTTCGCCTAAACAAGTTATAAAGTTCAAAGTGTTCACAGTAACATTACTATTGGATCAATCATCAATAGATGCTTGGACTTTAAACATAATTTTGATTAGTGAAATATGTTTAAAGGACTCTAGTAACATCTGAAGATTGACCAATAATAATGAGTTTTGTATCAAACTCAAGAATAGAAGTCGATATCACATAAATGAAAGTTCAACTTAAACTTTCATACTGACAAATGTGATATTTCGTCTCTAGTTTGATACTCAGGAAATAAATACAATTGAATCAGTAAATTTTTTGGATATTATTTGAAAGAATTTCTTTCAAATGTTCTTTTTGCAAAAGATTCCAAGATGAATCATTTGCTCAAGTTATTTGATTCCCTAGAAGGAATCTCAAGTCTTTGAAGAAATGGCATTCTTTCAAGTATTGAGAATGAAATTCTTCATACTCTTTAATCAATAAGTAGTTCCCTGGACATCCCAAACCACTAGAAGTGGTATTTCAAGTCCTATTTGTGATATAACTTAAAGGTATATCAAAGATTCTTAGCTTTGGAATCTGCGAGGCATAAGTGTATGCTTGGACTTGAGAAAGATCTCTAAAAATCCTGCAGGTAAGCAAAGAAGCTTTAGATAGTTTAAGAGATTGATTGTCCAAGTAATGTGCGATTAGAACTACTTTGTAGATTGCCCAAGTATTGGCAATCAAATTCCTTTTGGGAATTATTCACTCACGTTCCATTTATTCGATGGAAAAATGTGAAAAAGAGTAAGTTGTTCCAAGTCTGAACAGAGTAAAGAAATTCCAAGAATGTAGTCTGCAACCGTGAAAATGGTAATTAAGTCTGTGGAAGGTAAAACATAAGTGTTTACCTATCCTTAAAGGGATTTTGGTACAAATCCAGAAAGCATGAGCGGATGCTTAGACTTAAGCAGTAGAGAGATTCCTGTAAAAAGCCCCGGCCGGGATAGGTACCTAAAAGCATTAGTACAGAAGGAATCTAAAGACAAGAAGTCAAAAGCTCTTGTCGCTACAAAATTGGTCAAGGGTAAACCAATTGAACTTGAATTCGAGAAAATTCAAGAACTTGGAATTCTGATTGATATTCTGTCAAAAAGGTTTTCAAGTTTCCAAAGGCAAAGCACATGATTATGAGGTGATCATGCGAAGGAATCAAAACCTAGGAAAATCTAGTTAGAGGTAATGCCTGAAACTTCCAATTCTTGTAAAAGAATTGAAGAAATAAGGTACTCTATCAAGAGATGTTTAGACTTTAGGATAAGAATCACCCACACATTAATGTGAATATAAAATAGGGTGGTATGGGACACCAGATTTTATACTCAGATTGATGTAGGAAAGATGGAATGGGACATCGGACCGTGGGATGATGATTATCTTTTAGTCCTAGTTTAGATTTTGAAATTAGGTTTCATCCTCAAGGGAATTAAGACTTCAAGAAAAGTTTAATTCGTAAAGGATGAAAGTAGTATCTTGCGATACTTCAAGGTAACTTCAAGATTAAGGAAACTGAAGATATGAAGTAAGTAACTTCCAAGATCTTCATAGAACACTTCAAGTTTAAGTGTTATTGATCAGAAATATTTGATAAATTTTCTGAAAGAAGTTGGACTTTTACTTTGAGTTGATATTTTCAACTAAAGATTCAATTGACTAAGTCAAGTATCAAGTTCCTAGTGTAACTTGATAAATTCACTCTTTTAGACTCAAAGAAATGCACAAGAATTGCATTCAGGATTAGGAGTCAAAAAGACTGAATGTGACATGAACTTAGTCTCAAGTGAAGCATTATTTGAAAACTAAACTCATCGATAGAACCTCAGTGGGTCGACACACTGATGTTGGTTACCACACTAGTATCTTGTGGTTGGATGATGTTTTTGATTTTCTTTGTATCTTTCTGAGAATCCAGCTTATTTCTCTGAAAGATAAAGACAATGCTTCAATATCTTGTTGAAATAGATATTTGAAAAGTAAAAAGTCCTGAGTCATCTAGTCTTTGACTCATAGCAAGTTTATGTATATTCGAAGTTTGAATTGGTTGTACAAAGTCTTAGTTATCTCTTTCCGCTTTCCAAATCTTTTGGAATTGACTCAGATATGGTATCTGATTCCTTTTTCAAAAGACCAGGGATAGCCGGTTAGAATTAGATAACTAACTTGAACATCCTAGATAGATGTTATGTATAAGAACCTTTTCAATCTTCAAAACATGATAAGTCTAAGTAGACTTATACATTTGATTTTGCTTCAAGTTATAGCATAAATAATTTCCTAGAGTCCAGTATACTCTAGAATAAAGAAGTTAGGAATTGCTCATTAGATTGACAATTCCCAAGAACTTTTAGTTAAAAGTCTTTGAGAAAAGTGTCCTAAGTTGGACAATTTTCATTTTGAATTTGAATTGGTGAAGTTAGTATGGTTGATTCCACCGAAATGGTAAACTTTCTCCTACAATTTACATAGGATTTTTTCAAACTCATTGGGACAAAGTAGTCCTCTAGTCGGGTGAAAAAATCAAGTAACTGTTAGATAAAAGTAAACCATTGTACAGACATCTAAAGTTAGATGTATGGGACAACCAAACTTCAAGTTTTCCAAAACAAAATCAAGTGAATCAAGACTTCTCAAAGTCTTGCAAGGGATAAGAATCTCACCTTCATTAATAAGCCCATGCACCAGTTATGCCTAGAAATGGACTAGTAATTTGAATCCACCTAGTTCACATGTTTGTGCCTAGATCGCACATCCAGCAACTGTGAATTAGCCAGGGATGTCATTAGATCCACCCTCATTATTCTTCACTAGTTTGTACTTTGTCCCGTTCATCAAAGTACAAAACCAGATAGTGTTTTGAATCATTTGGGCAAGGATGCCACCACAGAGATGAGACATGTTCTTCCAGTTCTAGAACATGACCATGTTCTTCCAGTTTTAGAACATGAGGCTCGGGGGTTGCCTACAGTTATATATATAGCTTTATTTTCGAGGACGAAAATCTTTCCCAAGGGGGGAAGAATGTAATAAAGTAAGTCTATGATCTAGGGATCCGATGGCTTCAGACAGATCTGAAATCGGATACCGTTTGGTCACTCGTCTATAGGACCAAAGATCTCAAGAGTAGACTCAAGCATAAGTCATGTGCTCTCATATTCAAGTAATCCACTTAGCCTAGTGGTTAAGTCTCATGGTTGTGAAGGAAGAGGTCTTGGGTTCAACTCCCATGGGGAGCATGGGAAGAGAGTTTTACCCAAAGAGCTCTAGAGCCTTCTAACTCAAGTTAACGTGAGTTAACTTGAGTCCAGTGGACTTAACTCAAAGTACATAATCCTGGTAGAAGATGGTTGAACCACACCCTAAGAGAGAGGATTAGGAAGTAATCCTCAACCATGGCTTTTGGGGCAAGTGGTTAGCCCATCACATTCCTAACCAAGAGGTTGTGAGTTTAATCCCTTACATTGGTATCAGAGCCTAGGAAGTAGGCTTGGGCAAAGTGGAATGATCCAATGGCCTCTAAAAAAGGCGCTTGGGCATCCTCCATGTGAAAAGGGTAGGATTTGTGGAAGGCGCGCGTCGATTTCAATGATGGACCTTACAATGATTGGGGTGTATCTCCCAATCCGTAGGTCGGATTGAGGCGTGTAATATACCGTTGGAAAGCTCTCGGAACGAACTTTCCAATGAGCTAGCTTGCAATGTGTGAATTCCTTGGGAATCCTTGGATGGAACTTGATTGAGTACATCCTGCCAGTCCCATAGCTGGTCAGGGTACATCCTGCCAGGGTACATCCAGGGTACATCCTACCAGTCCCATAGCTGGTCAGGGTACATTCCCAAGGGAGTTCAAGGGGGGAAGAATGTAACATAATCCTGGTAGAAGATGGTTGAACCACACCCTAAGAGAGAGGATTAGGAAGTAATCCTCAACCATGGCTTTTGGGGCAAGTGGTTAGCCCATCACATTCCTAACCAAGAGGTTGTGAGTTCAATCCCTTACAGTACATCCTTCAAACATTTAGCTTTTTGTGATCTATTGAACATTGCATAACCAATGTGAGGGATGATATAAGCAATCTTATCACCTATCTCCACATTCCTTTTTCTATATGGTACCCACATGTCTAAAAGTATCTCCTTTATTGTAGCCCATGTAGTTTCTAGAACCATTATTTTATAACATATGGTGCTTCCTTGAGTAATAGAATCTTCCATTTGCATCATTTTTGAACATGCCATCATTTTCATGTTTATGGAAGGAGTTTATTCATATGCCACCCATGTAGAATCCATGAGAGTTTTTTTGGTTATCCTTTGATTGATTGTACCATTCTCCTCTTCCCCTATGTTCGTCTCTTCCTCTTTGGTATCACGACCATTCCCCTTGCTCCTCATTTGAGTCTCCCCTTGCATTCTTCCTTGTGTTCCTCTATCCTTGCCTTATCCTCTTGGTTTTCCTCTTTACTTACTTGCATTGAATACTTGAACCTCGTTTCCATTTTCCTTAGGTACACCAATGTTGATCTCCTCAATTATAATTTACATCACAAGTTTCTCAAACTAAAGATGATTATATCTCAAATAAACTAAAGTGGTGAAACCTTCCGACTTTGCATCATCCCTTAAGACATTGAGGGTATGGGGAACTAGTTCATCATCATCTACTTGAAAAATATATGGACCAATGTGCATCCATTATCTCTTCAACCTTGAAAATCAAGTAATCAATATTTTTGGTACGTAACTTCAACAAATTGTTTATCTCAGCCTTCAACTCAATCTTTTAGGGTTAGTTTAGTTTGAACATATAGTTTCTAGGAGTCTTCAAACTTTCACAGAAGCCTCTAAGTCCTAAACGTGTCCTATTATTGCATTGCTAATGTGGACAATTAGGATGAGGGTATCCATCTTTCCCATTTCAATCCACTCATTAAAAACCATTTATTGGTGATTATTGTATTATTCTTGAAATTTAGGTATAGTATTAATCCCACTAATAAGTAGTAGTAAACCCTTGCCAATGATAAAGCTAGATGTCATGAAGCTCCAAGGTTGATAATTACACATGTCTAGATTTTCAATTTGCATGTCCTACTTAACCATAGTGTTTTTCTTCTTATAAGATACACTTCTAAGTGATCTTCGATGTAGAAGAAGTGAGAGGAGGCAAGATGTAAAAATCTTGTATGAAGGATTATTTAAATAGATAGTTTTAATGTCTTCTTTCCTCACCAAAAGACTACCCTTGATGTTTGTGGTAAATTAAACTTCAGCTAGAAACTGATCTTTGCTTCAATACTTTTTGGTTCCTTTGGTTATCCTTTGACGGTCTGACCTATGGAATCTCTTTACCATTGATGATGGAAATTAAAAATTAAACCAAATGCAACTAAAGTTTTTGTCGCCTCACAAGTACAATAGATCTATAAGCTTAAACGTTTTTTTCCCTCAAAGCCACAATAGAATGAACAAGAGAACTTTGATATACTTTCCATTAACCCAATTTTTGAATGCAATATATACTACTCAAAAATCTCACTCACGATCAAGGAATCCATGCGAAAAATATAGGAAATATATATGTTTAGCCTATATATGCAAATATTTACCACACTTCACTATCCCACATTACGCAGACAACAGACTCGATATGAAAAAAATGTAGAAAACCATATGATCAATTAAAAATTGATACAAAATTTAAAATTGATATGATGTGAAGTATAAACACTAGTCACAAGTAAAGATAAATAGCTAGATGACTACGAAAGAGTATAGTAAAGTATGGATACCTAAAGTTCAATTGGAAGCAAGGAGGGGTAGACTTTTGTAAGCAAGGGTTTTTGCTTGATTCCTTTATTCCAAGTGCAACCAACCCAAACACATGTGTTCACTTATATGTTATATCAAATCTTTGTCCATATACAAGTGCAAAAGATTCCTTGAAAGTGAGAAGTGCAGATTGGAATTGTTTGGATATAAAAATAAGATTTTATCAAAATCCATATGAATACCTAGAAATAACTTCTTAAACCATTCGGCTTCCATGATATTATCTATTCTTGTATCATGAACATCTACCTTTATGTACTTCTTGTATCTTTATTTGAAGCCATTCTCTACATCATAGTTCTCTTTGACAACCAAAAATCATTATACTCGTGTTAGAGACCATTACGAAAATGATCGTTTATGAATCTTTCATGAAATGAGATACGAAACTTTCTACATGTTGGAAATCAAGCTTCAACCCTAGGATCCTTAGTCAATAAATCATTGGTGGGAAGTCCAACATCATAAAAGAACAAACAAAGTATGATCCTCAACCAAAAAAGTTCAAATTTGAATCCCCCTCATTAATCTCATCCGATTTCACCAATCACACTTAGATGTGATGAACCTCTAAAAATAACTGGATAATATGATAAAAAGGGCTTTGGATGCAACCAAACATTAATTAGTTTAGAAAACTATTTGCTTGTAAGATATAGGTTGAGAGGTTGAGCTAGAGGGCATGCATTTCAACTGAAGACTTGGATCCCTTCAATACTATTGAAGAACATTGTCTACATGTCAATGCAATAAGTTTTATGAGATTTGGTAAACGTTTCCATAAGATATTCAAAACCTAAAATATCAAACATAACCTAAATTAGTAATAAGGAGACATTTGTTTAGATGATTGAATGATGATAAGTATTGGATTCATATATTGATATAGAGAGAACGTATACATGTGTACAAAGAGATAAGTATGAGAAGTTTATTGAAGGGATCTAGCATTTTCAGAAACATCCGAAATTTAGTAAGGATTCCCTTCATTTATCTCTCCATATATTCAAAGATTTAAAGTACCAATATGTTTTAGTGTAAATTCATGTAGTATTGATTAGCCTATTTGTAGACAATGGAGTTTAAAGAACCTCACCAAAATGATGAAACATAGCAATAAAACCAATTTAAGGCCTATTCAAGAAATTGGGAATTATTCAAGTCCCATTTATATTACTTACTATGTTAACTTCTTGAGGCCAACCCTCATACCCCATTTATAATACAATTATCCTTAATATTGAAGTGTCAATTTAACTTACTCTAATCAAGATATAATAACATGTTGTAGCGTGTGAATGAGTTGAAATGTGAAAAATAGGGACAAAAAGAACTATCTCAAAATCCTATGTAATTCCCATTTTTCCTGAATAGGTCTTAATTATAGGACTACGCTTCAAGAACTTACTCTTTTCTTTTCCTTTTCTAATTTCATGTGTCTATTCTAAACATGAAGGTGCATTCTATTGTTAAGAGAACATTCAAGACATGTTAAGGTATGAATTGGGAAAACAAAACAGATTTGAGAACTCGTGGAGATAAATACAACTGATTCAGATACATGTATCGAGACGGAAGTATATATTGAAGAAATAATCTGGCATAACCAGGAATATAGTCCTATTTCTTTATTTCTCGCCATTCTCTTCTTATGATCTGTTTGCTCTCTTCTCTTCTTATTTCTTGAATACTTTTGTCAGCTAGTTGTTAACCTTTAAGACACAAAGAAGAAATCCATGCATGAACATGATGATGCGTTATTGGGAGGACATCCGTATTACAAAGAATTTCAGGATATTGGGAAATTTGTGTGACTGAATAATTGGAAGCAGAGACTATCGACTTGGCGGAGAAAGAAAGATCGTATTGACGAATTCTTATAATAATAGAAACGATCACCACCATCCCGACTTGTGAGATAATTGCAGAGAGGGAAATCCTGAAATGCAAACAGCGGATTAGCGCTTTGATTTGTGCATCGCTTTGATTTGAGCATGTTCTTGTGTGTGGAGAATGAATGTATGTGCAATATTTCTTTCCTTACTCTTCTGCACTTCGTCTTCATCAAGTCTCAAGCGAGGACACCCCCAAATTTCTAAGCTCCTCAAATCGCTGACCGTGAAAAGATCCACACGTTCAAGATTTTCGCAACGCGTCAAATTCAGATGCTGGAGATTTGTCGGAATGAAGGAGACGCGCTTGAGAGATGGCAACCACTCCAGTCTGAGCTCTCTGAGGGAGGGAAGATCTGTGGCAACGAAGATCTGTGGCAACATTGGGAAGCGGTTAAAAGACAAAAGAGAAGTGGAGGAGAACTAAGGTCACATTCTATTTTTAGTTACATAGCATGAGCCAACTCTTTCGAGGGAGAACAAGTAGCATGTCAACGCATGTAATGCATACATTATTATCATCATCATGAAGGATCAAACATAAACGTATCCATGGGACTTGCTCTGGCTTTACGATCCTTGAGCTTCAAGCATTTCCATACGTTGCTAACATTTTCCTTCATGTACATGCGATGCTAACATATTCCTTCATGTACATACAATGCATTGCTCGACCTAAACACATTTTCTTGCCCATTGTACACCACATTAGCGTTGAAACACATACAATTCCTCGCATGAATCCAAAACATTCGTATTTGAAATGTAGGGGATTAATTTGGATGAGACAATTGGTCCTATTTGTCATGTGATGACTGAAACTCGCACTGGTTGACATTTTACGCTGAACGTTAAAAGTCTTATATTTCAAATGTAGGGGATTCATGCGAGGAAATGTTTGTAGGGACGCAAAAGGTTTTCTAGGTGCAGCAAAGAAGTTTCATGATCTCCTCATCGCATTCATGAGCGAGAAAAGATCGATAGTAACCTGGAATATTCGAAGAGAATGCAGATTAATGTAGTTGGAAAAGTGATGGCGATAAATATATTCCTCCTCTCTTCTACTATTTACTTACTTTCTTGTTGCAAACGAAGCATAATTAGCTTTTAAAGGTGGAGAGTGTCTCCAAAAATTCCTTTGCATATTGGGGGATACTAGTAGGAAGACAATGCCCCAAGGATAAGACGCGTCTAGGTATTGTACATATGGAGGCCTTCTCCAACACGTTGGTGACCAAATGGATTATGAGTGCTTAGTGTAACAATAAAGAATATGGGACCAAACGTATCCTCAACAACTACAATAATCTCTCCCTCTCTTGAGTCCCTAAATCGAAAGACCCCGATCTGTTAGCATTGCTTTTCTCTTTGCATTTGGTTCCCCTTGGATTGGATCTTATCTCAAAAAATTTAGCAACAAAATGAGACCCTTTTTCTCAATCAATAATGGTTGGAAATGGGTTGTTAGCACTAGAACAAATGATTCTTTATGGCTCTTGATAAGTGATATAAAACATATCGGCCACTTTTTGTAATCTATGTGTATGACCAAAGATCTCGAGTTTAGAATTACTAGGAGGTCCTGTGCTTTTGTGAACAAGTGATCCACTTAGCTTAATGGTTAAGTCTCAGAGATGTGAAGGAGGAGGTCTTGGGTTCAATCCCCATGGGGGACATGGGGAAAGTATTTTGTCCAAAGAGATCTAGAGCCTTCTTGCAACAGAATGAGGATTATGACCACCACGTGCTAGAGAGATGACTCTCCTCCCAACCTTATGTCTGTATATATAGCTGCTCGAATCAACGAGGACCAAAAATGTAGCTAGAGTCCACAAGTGCATGTGCAATCTCCTCCACTCCTTTCATAACTTCCACCAGAGTCCACTAGTAGTTGTTGTACTCACCTTATGTAAACTATAGGAGAAATTTTACCATTTTCTTTGAGTCAACCATACTATAACTTGCCCAATATAAATTTGCAATGAAATTTGTCCAATCTTAGGACACTATTCTCAAAGACTAGCTTTTAGCTAAAAGTTCCTCGGAATTTTCAATTTAGAGCAATTCCTAACTTCTCTATTCTAGAGTATACTGGACTCTAGGAAATCATTTATGCTATAACTTGAAGCAAACTCAAATAAATAAGTCCACTTAGACTTATGTATCTTTTGAAGATTAAAAAGGGTCTTGTACATAACATCTATCTAGGATGTTCAGTTTAGTTATCTAATTCTAACCGGCTAACTTTCTTCTTTTGCAAAAGAAATCAGATACCACATCTGAGCCAATTCCAAAAAGTTTGGAAAGCAGAAAGAAATAACTAAAACTCTGTACAACCAATTCAACGTTCAAAAATACGTAAAGTTGCTATGAGTCAAAGTCTAGATGACGTATGACTTTAACTTCTCAAAGATCTGTTTCAAGAGGATATTAAAGCAGTTTTTCTATCTTTAAGAGAAATAAGCTAGATTCTCAAAAAGATTCAAAGCAAAGTAAAAACATCATCCAACCACAAGATACTAGTGTGCTAACCAACATTAGTGTGTCAACCCAGTGAGGTTCTGTTGATGAGTTTTGTATTCAAATAATGCTTTGTTTGAGACTAAGTTCATGTCACATTCAATCTTTCTGACTCCTTACTAAGAATGCAATTCTCCCGCATTTCTTTGAGTCAAAATATTGAATTTACCAAGTTACACTAGGAACTTGATATTTGACTTAGTCAATCAAATCCTTCGTTGAAAAGATCAACTGAAAATCAAATTCCAACTTTTTCATAAATTTATCAAATACTTTTGATCGATAACATTAAGCTTGAAGTGTTCTAAGAAGATCTAGGATGTTACTTACTTCATATCTTTTGTTTCCTTGATCTTGAAGTTATCTTGAAGTATCTTAAGATACTTCAAATATCCTACTTGAATTAAACTCCTTCTTAGAAGTCTTAATTCTTTTGAGGATCAAACTTAACTTCAAGATCCAAACTAGGACTAAAAGATAACTATCATCCACGGTCCAATGTCTCATACGATCTTTCCTACATCAATCTGAGTATAAAATCTGGTGTCCCAGACCACCCTATTTCATATTCACATTAATGTGTGGGTGATGTTTATCTTAAAGTCAAAACATCTCTTGATAGAGTACCTTCTTGCTTCAATTTTTTTATGAAATGTTTTTAAGTTTGAGGCATTATCTCTAACTAGATATTCTAGGTTTTGATTCCTACACATGATTGTCTCACAATCATGTGCTTTGTCTTGGAAACTTGAAAACCTCTGACAGAATATCAATTCTTCTTTACTAGGGTTTTCCAATCATAACCAGTTAGAATTCCAAGTACTTGAATTTTCTAAAATTCAAGTTCAATTGGGTTATTCTTGACCAATTTTGTAGTGAGAAGAGCTTTTGACTTCTTCTCTTTAGATTCCTTTCTTTACTGATACTTTAGGTACCTACCCCGGGGGCTTTATCAGAATCTTTCTACTGCTTAAGTCTTAAGCATCCGCTCATGCTTTCTGGATTTGTACCAAAATCCCTTTAAAGATAGGCAAATTATGTTTTACCTTCCACAGACTTAATTACCATCGACACGGTTGCAGACTACATACTTGGAATATCTACTCTGTTCAAACTTGGAACAGCTTATTGATTCGATTGCCAGTACTTGGACAAACTTCACAATAGTTCCAATCGCAATTATAATGGACAACCATGGTCAAGATTGATCAAGTCTTGTTGATCATGCGATAATAATAAAGACTTTTTCTTTATCATTTAAGATCTCCATAACTATCTAAAGCTTCTTTGCTTATCTGCAGGATTTTTAGAGATCATTCCCTTACTCAAGTCCAAGCATACACTAATACCTCTCAAATTTCAAAGCTAAGAATATTTGATGTACCTGTAGGTTATATCACTATTTGGACTTGAGTACCAATACTTGAGGTTAGGAATTGCTTGGGAAGTACTTACTGACTAAAGAGTATGAAGAACTTCATTCTCAATACTTAGAAGAATGTTATTCTTCAAAGACTTGAGATTCCTTCTAGGGAATCAAATCTCTTGAGCAAATGATTCATCTTGGAATCTTTTGCAATGTTGGAAGGATATTTGAAAGAAATTCTTTCAAACAATATCGAGAAGGTTTACTGATATAATTGTATTCATTTCTTGAGTATCAAACTAGAGGCTAAATATCACCTTTTGGATATGGTGTCCCATGTCACTATGAAAGTTTATGCTTGAACTTTCATTTATGTGATATTGAATTCTATTCTTGAGTTTCAATACAAGATTCATTATTATTGGTCAATCTTTAGATGCTAATAGAGTCCTTTGAACATATTTCACTAATCAAATTTATGTTTAAAGTCCAAGCATCTATTGATGATTGATCCAATAGTAATGCAACTAAGAACATATAACTTTGAACTTTATAGCTTATTTAGGAAACGTTCATGGATTGGAGATCCATTTCTTGGAACTTTCTATGAAAAGTTCACACTTGCTTTAAGTCCTTATGAGTCTATCTTATTTCCTAAAGATTACTTAGCGAGTTGCATCATTTACCAGAGATCTGACTATAGAACCAAACATCCTCTTATTGACGTCAAGAATCAATTGATTTTGAGGTTCAACCTTTGATTTCCATCACTCCTTGGGATGAAACCAAAAAAGCTTCATAGTTTGTCTTGGCACCTTTATTAGAAGATCGTCATTTTCCGGATCCTATCATCTAGTATGAATTTGTGTGTATTTTGGGAAGAGTTCAGTAATCAATTAAGATCCTCTACTTGGAATGTTTACCTTCCCAAAAATAAATTCATCTCGAACATGGTAGGAGAATGATCTCACATAGAATAGAAGGCTTGACTATTTCCTTTGTGTTTCCCTTTTAGGAAATATCTCGATTCCTAAATGGCACTTATCGAGGTTTCATCATGAGATACGAATCTTGAAACCACAAAGAAACTTCTTAGAACTTTCAAAATCTTCTACAAGGAAGAGTGCTCATGAAACTTGGAAACATAGCTCAAGTTATCATCCAATCTTGGGATGCTTAAGAAGTTACATAAATTACGTAACTAATCAACTAAAGCTTATCCGTATGACTTTCTAAATATCACCTATACTTAGAGTAATCATTATAAGCTTATCTTCATGACTCCCTCAGTACATCCGAGACTTAGAGTCATCATACATCACAAACGGTTTGCAACTAATTAAATTTTCTTGGTCATCAAGAAAATTTAATACTTAACTTTCTCCTAGTGCCTACTTATACCTAGTAAGACATCAAACATACTTAATTTTTTATTAAATATTTATTTCTGATAACGGAGTATCAACTTGGGAAGGAATGGACTAATTACTTGAGGTAAAAAATAGAACTAGCATGTCTTTGCAACTAACGAGTCCTCTATCTTCCCTAATGTCTAGCCCTGAGCTTTAAAAAGTAAGCTAAATACTAAGACAGTACATTTTCAAATCTACTTGCAAATAGCATCCCCTTCTATCATGCAAATGCATGTACCTACATGCAAATCCATATGCTCACATGCGTATGCATACATGTTCTTTGCATGCCCACAAAATAATGCAACAATAATGCATGAGCTTGATGCATGACTTTTCCCTGTACTAAGGATGTATATCATGCAATCTTGATGCATGTATATCCTTTCCTTTCACCTAATGCACTATGATATAAAAACATATCCTTATGGTGCAATAAAAAACTTAATGGAAATGAAATCTGGAATTAAACTACCAAAAATACATTCTTTGATGCACAAGGATCCTTTTTTTTTAACCAACTCGTTCCTTAATGCAAACTTATGCTTGGAATGCAAAATGGATTGTTTCATTATCCTAATCTAGACTTAATCGATTGAAATCTTGGCTATTTACATCTAGGATTAAGTGTAGAATAATGAAAACAGGATAAATCAAGGATTATGGCCAAGTTGAAACTGAAAAATACTTATCTTCCAATTAAGCTACGTCCTTCCATTGATCCTTAGGAAGAGCTATTCTCTAAAGACTTTAGCCCAAATTCAAGAATATGCCATGTTGTAAAATTGTTGATGTAGAATCAGACCACCGAATTGTCGCCTTGGATAAACGAGCATCATCGAATGGAAAGGTCACTAGTTCGATTCCCGTGCCTCAATTCTTTGGCTCTGGGCACGACGTTTTATGTTGTTATCAAATTCTAAGCCCACTTCACATATTGGCCTGTTGGGAAGATGACATGCATGTCGATTTGGCACTGTGGATAATTGAATGGCCTTCAAATAGGATAGATTCCCGGCGCCATTCTTCTGTTTCTCCTTCCTTTTTGCTCCCTAATGAGGTTGTCTTCAACGCCAAACTAATACAAACCTTTGCTGGTGCTGATTCCAGGTTATGAACTGCGCTTGGCTTTGTGGTTAGCCGAGCAATCTCTCTAGCAGAGATCAAGAGATCGAATCCCTCGTCGACCACAACATGAAGAATCGTTTGCTAATCCTCTCTTAAGCTAAATCTGTCGCCACTAAGATGAATGCGGCACGCAATACAAGATAATCACGAACGAGTATTTGGCAAGAAGTGCACCCAAAATTGATGAGCAAGAAGCTATGGAGAGAGCTATGGAGAGAGTGCTCTCATACCAATGCAATAGAATGAGGATTACGACCACCACGGGCTAGAGAGATGACTCTCCCCCCAACCTTATGCCTGTATATATAGCTGCTCGAATCAACGAGGACCACAAATATAACTAGAGTCCTCAAGTACATGTGCAATCTTTTCCACTCCTTTCATAACTTCCACTAAAGTCCACTAGTGGTTGTTGTACTCACCTCTTGAGTTAAGTCTCCCTAGTCTCAAGTTGACTCACCTTAACTTCAGTTAGAAGGCTCTAGAGCTCTTTGGGCAAAACGCTCTCCCCATGATCCCCATGGGATTTGAACCCAAGACCTCCTCCTTCACAACCATGAGACTTAACCACGTCGCTAAGTGGATTACTTGAATATGAGAGCACATGAACTTATGCTTGAGTCTATTCTTTAGATCTTTGGTCCTACAGACGAGTGACCAAACGATGTCCAATTTCAGATCTGTCTAACCCGGCCAGATCCTTAAATCATAGACTTAATTAATTACACTTCTAAAAGCATCCATTTGAGCTAACTCGAGTTGACGGGGACACTTGGCACACATGCAGTTACATGACCGACACATGGCTGGTTATAGTCTCCACCTGCCCAAGAAGGTAGTCCCCTAGAGAAAGTTATATATAGAGGCATTTGGTTGGGAGGAGAGTCATCTCTCTAGCATGTGGTGGTCGTAATCTTGTAGTTGGTGTCCAATAATAGCCTTGAACCTGGTTTTTATGATTAATTTTGGAACCACAAGTGAAACCTGTTCAAGTTTTTGCACAAAATTAGCTTTTAAAGGTGGAGATAGTCTCCAAAAATTCCTTTGCATATTAGGAGATAGTAATAGGAAGACAATGCCTAAGATTAAATGGGAGGTACATGCTAGATTCAAGGATAAGACGCGTCTAGGTATTATACATATGGAGGCCTTGTCCAACACGTTGGCGACCAAATGGATTATGAGTGCTTAGTGTAACAATAAATAATATGGGGCCAAACGTATCCTCAGCAACTACAATAATCTCTCCCTCTCTTGAGTCCCTAAATGGAAAGACCCCGATCCGTTAGCATTGCTTTTCTCTTTGCATTTGGTTCTCCATGGATTGGATTTTATCTTAAAAAAGTCAGGAACAAAATGAGTCCTTTTTTTCTGAATCAATAATGGCTGGAAAAAGTTAGTTAGAACTAGAACAAATGATTCTTTATGGCTCTTGATAAGTGATATAAAACATATTGAGAAGAAAGAAAACATCCAGAGAGCGAAGAGGCATTCTTCAAAATAAGATAGAGGATCTACTAAGAAATCTAAATATTCATCAATCATGAAGCAAGAAGTGTTGAGGTTGGTCCTTGATAAGATGGTAATTCAAGTTCAAGGATCGCTGGTAGCCCCTTATAGAGAATAAGAAAGCCTTCCTCATATGGTTGATTTTTCATAGAGGGATCTAGAATAATGTCAAACTAGTAAAATTTGCAAAGCCCCTTGGTGGTGTAAAAATGCTTTAACAATAGGAAAAGCGTATCGTACCTTTTCTTTAGTTATCCTAAGAGGGCGATGAGTATCCCTCAATAGGTTCCTTTTTGTGTGTCATGAAATCAATTGAAGAAGGATTTCCTTGGAGAATCTATTAACTGCATTGTGGGTCTTCGAAATGCAATTAGAAGGGGGCTCGTTACAAACATTGTAAGGAAAGATGTGCAGCTAGGTCTGACAAGCCCACTAGAGAGTGATCTCTAATGAGATCCCTTGATTGCCTAGGTTGAAGGATTCGGAAGTGTAAAATCTCTCCCCCTTTGAAGCCCAAGAACGGGTTCCTTAAATAAAGAACGCTTACGTAAGGGATGAAAAGGTTATCAATCTTTTTTTTACGTCTCTCTACTCCTCTTGTGTCATTTCTCTTCATCTCACTTTGAAGGGCTTCGCTCAATAACAAAGGTTTGCAATGGACAAAAATCCGACAGTAGCACATATATACTCTTAGCATTTATAAAATGATATATTTTGGAATTAATATTCACCTATCAATTCGAAGAGAAAGCAAAAAGTTGAAAAAGGAACTATCAAACTAGTGGATACCATCTTGTACAAAGGGTTCGACCAGTGGTCACGTATTTGGAACTAGGAAAAGAGGTACTTCATCAAGTTTGAAGACACAGAGCTCACTCTTAATGTTGGCTATGAGGATTACTTCTTATTAAGGAGGATTAGTTCTTATTAAGGAAGATTATCAATGTGTGGGATGCATTGGGGCCCTAATCTTCTATCTTCGATTTTTTAGTACAATTTAAGTTTCTTGAAAATGAGAAGATTCATAATGAGCCCGATATCGAATAAAGTGCTTAACCACTCCCTATGATGTTGTGAAGCAAGAATGGAGACAATGATTCAACCTTCTATGCAATTTGTCAGAAAACAAGCTTCTAACATGAGGATTACAATGGTTGGAATAGATCTAAAATTGGACATCGTTTGGCTGGTCTTAAGTAGCCCTAAGGTCCAAAGATTTTGCTTAAAGATAAGTTCTTCTGCTCTTTCAAGAAAGTAAAGTACTGTAGCATAATGGTCAAGTTGTGTTTGAGCTTCTAAGTGGAGGTCTTGGGTTGAAGTCCTTCAAGCAATAGACAAAGTAGGGTATATTTTATCAAATCAATAGACCAAGCTTCTCGAACGTTATAACTCTACCTAGGTAGGATATTTGGAGGACATGTAGTTGCATGATGAACACTTGGATGGATAGTACAAACATATTCGAGAAGGTAGTCCCTGTAAGAGAGCTATACATAGGGGCATACGGTTGGAAGGAGAGCCATCCCTCATGATTGTGGTGGTTCTATTCATCTAGCTCATCATGATATTATGAGGGTAAGAGTCAATGTTAGTTTTTAGCTCTAATATTATCAATGTAAAGATAATAAACAATTTTTTAAACCATATAGATGTAAAAATCAATTTTTAAATCAAAACATTTACATATACATGATCTTTGTAAATGAATGAGATAGAATTAAACGGAGACTGATCACTTACGAAGGGGAGGGTAAAATATGAGTTATAAAATATCTAAGGAAATCATGATAGGTAATTTGGATTCATTTTCAAGTTAGTAAATAATCCAAGTTCAATATATGAGTGTCCATAGTTGACGTCACTAGGAGTCCACATCAAAGTGTTGAGTGGTTGGATCAAAGTTGAGAGAGTGTAGTGATTTCAAGGATGGGTCATAGATTCTTCTCTTTGTGTAGAAACGATGGGATATGATGAACGTAGTCATAGATTTTAGTTTCTTAACAGCATTTTAGTTTACAGGTTCAATTTGAAGAGCTGAAATATGCTGCTATTTTGTAACGGCAGTATATACCTTTCAATCCCAAGCACTTGTCATCATCGAGAAGTCGATAACAATCCTCAATACGCAATCGTACCAGCGAAGTTCCAAGCAAACCCGGCAATGGAACACCGTTTCATGTGAATGACAACAAACGGAAAGAATTGAATTGAACACCGTTTGATGTGAGTGACAACAAACGAAAAAAATGGCAAAAGAAAGAATTGAATTGCGCTCACATCGAGGCTCTCAAGGCTCCAGCACTTCTCTAATGTCAGCGTCCGGAGATTCGGAGGGAGTGAGAGGGTTGTCACATGTTTTAATGATTCCAAGCTCAATTCTCGTAAGGATGGAAGATCTGTGAGAAAAGTACGATTCCAAAATTGGCAAGTAAATAATATTATACTTCAATTTAAGGACATGAGAAAAGAGCCTTTTGAGTTCCCTCCTTCGTGAGTGCCTTATAAAAAAGAGAAAAAAAAAAGAAAAAACAGAGGTGATTCGACGAAAAAGAAGAGAAAATATATAAAAAAGAAAAAACGTACGAGTGCCTAAAATGCATGTTTGGACAGATTTAAGTTAAGCAAGTTTTTCCGTTTGTCACCAAGTAAACGTCACTGGACTTGAACGTGCGTACCGATCCACTCCCCAGTATCGTATCGCTCCAAGGTGCCCAGTATCGCGTTTGTCTGTATCGCTCCTCGAGTTTCGTAAGGTGCCAAGGTTCCCAGTATCATCACGAGGCTTTGGTTTGGTGGTATCGTGTCGGGTAGAAAGGCGCTGTTTATCTCTCTAATGTCGACTGTTATCCCCTCGATGGTCTTGAGCAATGTGGCCCACCTAGAGTCCCAACGCCCCCTCGGAATGGATTCTATCCCATCGGACATGGAGGCTCCGGTGATTTTGTTGTGTAAAGAGTCTGTGGAAGCAAAGCAAGAAGAACTGAGGAAAACTTGTCTGATCGGACAAGTATTTGGCCTAGGCCCCCTCTAGAAAGTGTGGGAAGTTGGTTGCACAAGGATTGGTTCCCGCATGGCCTAATTGTGTGCAAATGTCAATTCCTGCTGGCCAATCACTTGCTTCTTGTGTTTGAGAATGAAGAGATGGCCTTCGAGGCCCTGCAAGCCGGTTCCTGACAAGTGGGCCGGTCCATCTTTTGCCTATTTAACTGGACCCCAGACTTTGTTCCGAACAAGTCAAAGCCTCTTCGATACCCACTTTGGGTGGAGCTTCCCAATCTGTTGTACTTTCTCTATGGATTCCTTTGAGAAATCGTGTCACCCATCGGTCACCAGATGGCCTCTAGAGAGGATGTTGGGGGTTAATCTACGATGGAGCTCAGCATTCTTTCAATGCAAGATGGCACCTACAAATCTGTGTTGAAATTGACTTGAACCAGGTCCTTCCCTCGAACATCTCCATAACCTGTGGTGATGGTAGAATTTGGACACAGGAGATTACTTACAAGAATCTGCCAAACGCATGCTTCCGTTGTGGGCAACAAGGTCATAGGATCAAAGATTGCCCCTTGAAGAAAAGTAACAAGCTTAAACCAGATGGGACCCTGCCCCCTCTCCCTCAAGTTGACACTCGGGATTATCCCCCTCCTATGGATGAAGTTGAAGGAACTCCCGTTGTTGAGACGGATTCAGAAGGATTCACTGAAGTAAGACGTAGGAGGAAAGTTAGCCCTCGAAGATCAACATCAAAGAACGCTACGACAATTGGTCCTTCAAATAACATGTACTGTAACCTAGAAAAGGACATTAAGGAGGTTGACTTCCCAGGGGATAACCATTATGAAGATGACCCAACTGATAATACCATTGGGTGCTCTACCAGCAAAGAAGACAACCAAGAAGGTTATACCACGAGTAAAGAGGAAGGCTTCACTACTAGCAATGAAGATAACCGAGACAGTGAAAGTTCCTTCCTTGGTCCTACCCTTCCGGTTTGCTTTCCAAGCTTACCGCAACAAAAGCCAAAGCTTAAAGGAAAACAACAATCGAGCATGCCTTGGAAGAGCCCCCTCAAGAGTAGGATCTTAAGTCAAGAAGATGGGAGGAAAAAAGAAGTCCACAAGAAGAAAAAAGATCGGGTCACTCCCCTCAAAGAGGGCAGCCATCAACGATGAAGTTCACATCTCTAAATGTTAGAGGTTTTTCTGACCCATCAAGAGCGGGGATTCTTGGCCAGTGTTCAAAGACAAGTCCCTCAACCCTGATTTTATCTGCTTACAAGAGATTAAAATCAACGGAGAGGATCTCCCAAAACGGCTTAAATGCATTTCATCGAGCCACCTTTGGTTCTCCACTTCACACCCTAGGGGGACGGGGGGTGCTCCGATTGGTATTAATCACTCCTTGTCTGGCAGTGTGACCTTGACTTTTGAAGGTCGGAATCATCGTTGGATTGCTTCCTCTATCGGGTTCCCTACTGAGTTCACTATGGTCTCAATTTATGCCCCTAATGGAGAGGCGGATAGAATTGATACTTGGGCTTCCCTCCACTCCCTCTCACATAATGTTGTGATTTGTGGAGACTTCAACATGGTTGAGTTTCCTCAGGACGGATGGATTAACAAAGGAAAAAGTATTGATGGCCAGGAGAAGGAGATATTGGATAAAATCAAGCTCCATCTCGACTTGGTCGAGGTGAAAGACAAGAAGGGGTTCTCATGGTCAAATCTCCGATTGGGGGACTCTTTGAGGAAAGCAAGATTTGATAGATGATACATCGACCAAAATACCATCCTCCTGTGGGTTATTCCTTCGATTTCCCAACACATGGACCTGACTATCTCGGACAACTACCCGATTACTCTCTCTTTCAAACCGAGTCCCATGCTCCAGAAAACTCCTTGGTTTCATGCTTGTCAGACATCGTTTTCCCTCCCCTCTGTCCATGAAGAAATTTCTGCAGCGTGGGCGGAAGCCTTTGCCTACTCTAATGAACCGGCTAAGTGTTGGAGAAGCGTGGTGGAAAGGACGCGAGAAATTCTGATAAGGACTCATAAGGCTATAAGAGATATCTAGAAAAATAGGAGAGAATCTATGTACCGGAGGCTCTCACGGCTTGAAGAAGAGGTGAATAAAGGTAATTTACAATGCCAACAAGGTCTTTGAAAATCAAGGGAAGACTAAGATTAGAGGAGGAGGTTCAAAGAAAAAATCTTCAAATATTTTTCTAAGATTGGTGGGCAGGGAAGGCCGATAAACCATCGAAAGAGATGTGTAAAATCCTCAAAAGGAAACAAGCTAGGGAATCCATCCCCTTCTTGATCGATAACAATGGAACCGAATGTAGCAAGGAAGCTGAGAATAGATCGATCATCGTCGAGCACTTTAACCATCTTCTTGGGGTCTCCGCTCCTCTTTCCCGCACAGGCGTGAATCAATGGCAACCATCTCAAGGGTTGCTCAAGCTAGAGTCCCACAGAACATGATTTCTCTACTGGATGCTCACATTTTCGAGAATGAAATTATCGACGTTATTGATGCAGTTCCCAATGGGAAAAGTTCGGGTTCTGATGGCCTCACCAATGAGTTTTTTAAGTCCTTCAAACATGTTGTGGCCACCCCACTGTGTCTGGTATGGCAAGAGGCTCTCTCCTTCGGCACCGTCCCTGAGTGTCTTAATAATGGAGTCATCAAGTTAATCCACAAAAGGGGAGATAAGAACAAAATTGAAAATTGGCAACTGATTACAATGCTCCAAACCGGGTACAAGATAATTGCAAAAGTTATCACCAATAGAATCTCTTGTTATATAAATTCATGGCTTCGTGAGGACCAGAAAGGTTTTATCAAAGGTAGATCTATACTTGAAGCAATTATCGATATTTGGGAAGGCCTTGCATTTGCTGATGAGTCTGCACAAGATCTTGTATTCATTAAGATCGACTTCAACAAAGCATATGACAGATTGGAATGGGACTTTATTCTTCAATCATTGAAAAACCTTGGTTGCAGCCAAAAGTTCACGAAGATGGTTTCCACTCTTCTCAAAAGCACTTCAACTAGAATACATATCAACGGTAAGCTCTCTAAGCCCATACGTTTAAAAAGATCAATTAGGCAAGGCTGCCCTCTAGCTCCATTACTCTTCGCTATCGCCTAGAATGGACTCAGTCGCCTACTAAAGCATCATATAGATGCTGGCAATCTCAAGGGTCTTTTCCTACCTCTCAATCAAGGCCAATTGATTGCGAGACTCTTTGCCGATGACATGAATGCCTTTGTGCATAACGATATGAACGGGATTGAGGTGTTCTGGAGGTGCCTCGGCACCTTTTGTATGGCATCAGGTTCAAAAATCAACCATGCTAAAACTCCTTTTAGAGCAATCAGTGGACCTACACCCCAATTGTTGTTTGATCAGGGGTGTCGAGTTATCCCTAGAGGTCAAGTCTTCCATCTCCTTGGCATTCCGATGGGATTCGACATCTCAATGGACCAACGATGGAACTGGGTGCTATCCAAGCTGGATAGCAAACTAAATCATTGGAAGGGTATGCAAGTCAACTTGGCATGGCGTGCTATGGTTGTTAACACATTTATGCTCTCTACAACTATTTACTTTATCTCGTGATGGAGACCTAAGGAGAAAGACTTGGCCAAAGTGGAAAGAATCTGTAGAAACTTCCTATGGACTCGGGACCCCAATAGGAGGGGGATTCCCAAAATCAAATGGGAAACTTGCATTAGCTCTAAAGACTCAGGGGGCATGGGAATTTGGGATATCGTTGGGTTGGCTGACAAGCTGGCGGCAAAGTGGCTTATCAAGGCTTGGAGCAATAGTCAGCCTTCTTGGGCTAAATTGATCTTCAGAAACGGGGAGGACCTTACCTTAGTTGGCCTTCCAGGTTGGAAGGACGTAGGGATTCTCACTCTTCTGTTCTCACCCCACCCGATGTCCCCTAAAGGCTCTAGCCTCGTATGTTTGTTATGGAAGAGTTGGAACAAGGCCAAACAATTCATCTGAATCAATGAGGAGTGGAAGTGGGCGGTTGGGATAAGAAAAAATGACTCTACCTGGTTCTCGATCCCCGGCATTCGGGGGGGGGGGGGGGAGGGGTGGAGTCTTGGAACCTCCAAACTGCAAAGAATCTATGGAACAAGGGGTTCAAACAGTGGAAACAACTCTTGAAACAAGAGACCAGCTAGTGGATTAGGTTCGAAGACTTAGACCCAAGACTTAGAGTTACCCTCGAGGAATGGATGCTTCTTCAAGACAGGTGTTTAGCTTGGGACCGCTCAACTACCTCCCTTCTCTGCGGTCACGATCTTCCTTGCCTGGAGGGCCTCAAATGGAGCAACGATAAGAAAATTGCTAGAATCCCCAACTTCAAAGAGAACTTAGATGTTCATCACACTCTTAACAAGAAGTGGTGCCTTTCTTGGATCAAACTTCGATGGGAGCTAAAGTTCATGTCTATTTGGCATCCCCTCATTGAGATCAAAAAGTCCGTTCTCATGTGGCAAATCTTGCATAAAGGTATCTGGTCCAATGCAAGGGCCAGCAAAATTTGTGGTGTACCACCATGGTGCAAGCATTGCCATCGATGCATCAA
Organism: Ceratopteris richardii; assembly: GCA_020310875.1. NCBI lineage: Eukaryota > Viridiplantae > Streptophyta > Polypodiopsida > Polypodiales > Pteridaceae > Ceratopteris > Ceratopteris richardii. The sequence goes on from CM035438.1 coordinate 18,004,732, forward strand.
AGATTTAGTTCACTTGTTCTTCGATTGCCTCAAGTTCGAGGTTATCTGGCATCATGTGATGTAGGTATTGAGACTTAAGAACCAAATAAGTTGGCAACAAGCGTTGTTGGGGAGGCGATAGGCTACTCAACAAGACTGTGGAATGCCATCAGAGGTGAGACTCTTTGGAAAATTTGGAGGGAGCGATGTGCGGTCAATTTTGGCCAAACTCCTAAGGAATGGTCGATCGAGAAATCCTTCTTTCTTCTAGGTAAAAGAATCTCCCGAGATAAGAGATCTCCACCATTTAGACATCACTTTATTGTTCTCCTCAAAAACAACAAGTTGAAATGCAAATGGGTCCCACATAAGGGAGATGATAGTTTTATCCGCCTCATTTGTAATGCCCTCTAGCTTGCCATACTCCTCCCCTGCATTGTGGGATTTGGGGGGTCCCATGGTCCCATTCACTTGTAATTTTTCCTCTTTATTTTAATTAAAGTCTAGGAGAATAGCCTAAGGCTGAACTTCCTTTTATTAAAAAAAAAAACAAGAGAGTCTCAGACTCACTTATTCAAAAAGACTGCCGTTCAGCCATCCAGGAAAATGAAGTAATAAACAATTTATGCTCTAGAACTCGTTAGTGGAAAAGACACAATTTTAAGCTGAAAATTTTAAATCTGTCATTCGTATCAATCTCATTTCCATTTTGGAGGGTCCCTTGATCGGTTGTGTTGTTATCTAGGCTTCACAATGCTCATAGTGCCAACACATGAACATGTGAAGCTTGCTAAATGGAGAGCTAGAATGGAGAACTAAAGAGTGCGATAGAAACCAATACAGATAAACGAAAAAGGAGAGCCAAATAGCGTAAAAGTGTTGGAGTGTTAGGTCTATTAAAGACCAAAAACAAGAAAACGAAGAAGGAGAAGTTTGGAGCACAACACAATACATAATGTATTACCAAGTGAGTGTTCGAAAATAAGTGAAGTCATGTATAAGGAACTGCCAAGCTATGTGGAAAAAGATGAATCCACAAAAGGAAGTAAGCCCAAAGCTTTGTGAAAATCTTTAAACTTTAAATGCCCTTATAATGATGCAAATGTCCAATATCAGACATCTCCAAAGAGGCATGCAAATCAGCCTTAAAGTCATAAACATGCATCTCATTAGGACCATTGAGCAGCATATCATCTACATATACTACAATGATCAGAAGTACATCATCTAAAATCTTAATATATAAGGTACTCTCATTTGGATTTTTCCCAAAACCATATGGTAACAAGTAGGCATGTATCTTCACATACCAAGCAGGTGATGCTTGCCTCAAACCATATAATGTCTTCTTCAATCTGCACACTTTCTTTTCATGCTCTTTCTGCACCAAACCATGGGGCAAAAAAACCATACATTTCTTCATGTAAATTACCATTTATAGATTTACTTTTAATGTACATTCCAACTATCATGAGCCACACGTGTACCAATGCTATGAATGGTCATAGTAGCCATCCAATGTCCTAAATGTTCTCCTCCATTAAAAAAAAAAATAGGACCATTCTCATCCTGAAAACTAGAGACAACCATTGCATATATGATGCAAAGCAAGCACTATGAGAGCTTCAACGAGTGGGATATGATAGAGATGCATCTAATTTGCTATCCCTCAAAGCTTGTAGAAGCCATTTATGCATAGTTTTAGCATTTTCGATTCATGTCATCAACAAGTGCATCATGTAATCTCCATCAGAAAGGGAATGATCTTCATCATCATTTAAAATATATAAAAAATGAGAAATTACATCATTTGAACCAAACTTGATTGTCTGTCTATAAAAAGAGGGAATAAGTATCATGCACATCCTTCAAACTATTTGGTGTCTCATCGCTACACGAAAGCAAGGTTTCAATTGCATCTTCCACAAAAACAACATCACCACTAACTGAATTATTATCTTCCAATTTTCTACATTGTTGATTAGGTACTAATGCATATGCTTGATAACCAAAGACACATAAAGGATCAACAAATGATCACCAAATGTATATGCTTTTATTATGTGTTCTACCCTAAGCCTTATTTAAAGATCAGAATGAAAAGATTCATAATGAACCGGATATCAAATAACGTGCTTAACCACTCCCTATGATGTTATGAACCAAGATTGGAGAGAATGATTCAACCTTCTATGCTTTTTTTCAAAAAACAAGCTTCTAAGTTGAGGATTACATTGGTTCGAATAGATCTAAAATTGGACATTGTTTGGTTTGTCTTAGGTAGGCCCCAAAGTCGTAAGATTTCACTTATGTATAAGTTCTTGTGCTCTTTCAAGAAAGTAAAGTACTTTGGCATAATGGTCAAGTTGTGTTTGAGCTTCTAAGTGGAGGTCTTGGGTTGAAGTCCTTCAAGCAAAAGACAAAGTAGGGTATATTTTATCGAATCACAAGACCAAGCTGCTTGAAGGTTATAACTCTACTTAGGTAGGAGACTTGGAGCACATGTAGTTGCATGAGGAACACTTGGATGGATCGTACAAACACATCCGAGGAGGTAGTCCCTGTAAGAGAGCTATACATAGGGGCATAAGGTTGGAAGGAGAGCCATCCCTCATGATTGTGGTGGTCGTATTCATGTAGCTCATCATGATATTATGAGGGTAAGAGTCAATGTTAGTTTTTAGATCTAATATATATCAATATAAAGATAATAAACAATTTTGTAAATCATATAGATGTCATAATCAATTTTTTAAGCAAAACATATACATATACATGATATTTGTAAATGAATGAGATAGAATTAAACGGAGACTGATCACTTACGAAGGAGAGGGAAAAATACGAGTTATAAAAAATCATGATAGGTAACTTGGATTCCTTTTCAAGTTAGTAAATAACCCAAGTTGAATATATGAGTGTCCATAGTTGACGTCACTAGAAGTCCACATCAAAGTGTTGAGTGTTTGAATCAAAGTTGAGAGAGTGTAGTGATTTCAAGGACGAGTCAACGATTCTTCTCTTTGTGTAGAAACGATGGGATATGATGAACGTAGTCATAGATTTTAGTTTCATAACATCATTTTAGTTTACAGGTTCAATTTGAAGAGCTGAAATATGCTGTTATTATACCTTTCAATTCCAAGCCCTTGACATCACATGCACTAATTGCCAATCGTACCAGCGAACTTCCAAGCGTTGGAAGCCTCTTCAGCTTGGGGCAATGCAATAGCTCGAGCTCTTCTAAGTTTGGGAGCGAACCCTGCAATGGAACACCGTTTCATGTGAATGACAACAAACGGAAAGAATCGAATTGAACACCGTTTGATGTGAATGACAACAAACGAAAAAAAAAAGGAGAAAGAGAGAATTTTGTTTTTTTAATATAAAGGAAGTTCGGCATTAGCCTACTCTCCCGGACTTGAATTAAAGAAAGGAAAGTACAAGAGAAGGGGACTAGTGCCCACGGGACCCCCCAAATCCCACAAAGCAGGGGAAGCTTTTACAGAGCTTAGATGGCATTACAAAGAAGGTTAATTACCGTCTCATCACCCTCATGTGGGGCCCACTTGGATTTAAGCTTGTTATTGATCAAAAGGAGTACTTGATGATGCCTGAAGAGGGGGGGGGGATTTCTTAGAGTTAACAATCCTTTTACCAAGGAGGAACAATGATTTCTCAATTGACCACTCTTTGGGGGAGTCACCGAAGTTGAAAGCACATCTTTCCCGCCAGATTTTCCATAGGACCTCCCCTCTGATGGCATTCCAGAGAGTCGCGGAGCAGCCGATCGCTTCTCCCAGCAGGGCTTGCTGCCAACTGAGACGTTTCTGAAGTCTAATTTTCTTTCCAACCGTCTGCCAGAGTCTGTTGGAGATTGGGCAGGTAAAGAAGATGTGTGAAACATCTTCGATAGACCGGTAGCAGCGTTTGCACCAGGGAGGAATCCCACAAAATTTGCTAGCCTTAAGGTTGGTCCAGATTCCATGATGCAGAATTTGCCATAAGAGGACAAACTTTTTGATTTCTATGAGGGGGTGCCAGATAGCCATGCACTTCATGTCCCACCGAAGCCGCGTCCATGAGAGGCACCACTTCTTGTTGAGGTTAACCTGATAGTCAATCGTTTCTTTAATGTTCGGGATTTTTGATAGGCTATTCCCATTGTGCCATTTGAGACCAAGCGAGCTCGATGTGTCATGTCCCATGAGAAGACGAACTTTGTGTCGGTCCCAAGCAAGACATCTGCTTTGCAAAGTGTTCCATTCTTCGTATGAAATGTTGATGCAAGGGTCAATATCCTCGAAGTTGATCGAGCAGTTGGTGTCTTGTTTCCAGAGATGTTTCCATTTTGTGAAGCCTTTGTTCCATAACTTCTTGGCATTTTGAATGTTCCAAGAATCCACACTTCGGATGCCATGGATCGGAAACCAGATAGAGTCGTTTTGTCTGATACCGACTGCCCACTTCCAGTCTTCACTTATTCTTGTGTAGCTTTTGAATTTATTCCTGCTCTTCCATAAGGAACACACGAGATTAGAGCCTTTTGGGAAGACAGGGATCGGGGAAAACAACAAGGTCAAGATGTCAAGATTCTTCCAATTTGGGAAGCCCATGAGAGCCAACTCATTCTTGTTTCTAAAGATCAACTTGGCCCATGAGGCCTCCCCATTGCACCAAGCCTTAGTCATCCATTTGACCGTCAGTTTGTTAGCCATGCACTCAATGTCCAGGATGAAAGAGAGAATTGAATTGCGCTCACATCCACGCTCTCAAGGCTGCCGCAGTTGTGTAATCTCAGCGTTCGGAGATTCGGAGGGAGTAAAAGGCTCTCAAGGCTGCCGCAGTCCCATAATCTCAGCGTCCGGAGATTCGGAGGGAGTGAAAGGGTTGTCGTACCATTTAATGATTTCAAGCTCAATTCTCGTAAGGATGGAAGATCCCCCCCCTTCAGGCACCATCAAGTCCTCATTTTGATCAACAACAAGCTCAAACCCAAGTGGGCCCCGCATGAGGGCGATGAAAGGGTGATTAACCTTCTCTGTAATGTAACCTAGGATTCATTCAAGCTTCCCCTGCTTTGTGGGATTTGGGGGGTCCCGTGGGCACTAGTCCCCTTCTATTGTACCTTTGTTTCTTAATTTAATTCAAGTCCGGGAGAGTAGGCTATTGCCGAACTTCCTTTATATATAAAAAAAAAAGGATGGAAGATCTGTGCCAAAATTGGCAAATATATAATAACATACTTCAGTTGAGTGACCTGAGAAAAGAGCAAGAACAAGAAAGATTCTCACACTCACTTATTCAAAAGACTTCCGTTCAGCCATCCACGAAAAGAAACTAACCAACAATTTATGCTCTAGAATTCCTTGGAAAAGATACGATCTTAAGCTGGAAATTTTAAATCTTTCATTTGTCTCAATGTCATTTCCATTTTGGAGGGTCGTTTGATCGATTGTGTTGTTATTTAGGCTTCACAATACTCATAGTGCCAACACATGAACATTTGAAGCTTCCTAGATGGAGAGCTAGAATGGAGAACTAAAGAGTGCGATAGAAATCAACGCAGATAAAAGAAAAAGGAGAGCCAAATAGCATAAAAGTGTTTGAGTTTGAGGTCTATGAAAGCACAAAAACAACAAGATGATGAAGGAGAAGCTTGGAGCACAACACAATACATAATGTATTACCAAGTGAATGTACAAAAATAAGTGAAGTCATGTATAAGGAAGTGCCAAGCTATGTGGAAAGAGATGAATCCACAAAAGGAAGTAAACCCAAAGCTTTGCGAAAATCTTTAAATGTATCCCTACCCAAAGCCTCTGTGAAAAGGTGTGGAACTTTATCATGTGTGGGCACATAATCCAAACTTATCTCATTAATAGAGCAGCTCTCCTTGACATATTGATAGTGCACCTTGTTGGAGAATTCCTCTCCTATTTGTAATGTAAAGTGTAGAAGACCTTCTCAAGATCAAGACTTTTACCTATAGTGGAACCTTAAAAGCAAAACTGATATGAAGGAAGAATTCAATGAACTTGAGGCTTTGCTCACTCAAAGGAGACACTATTAGCTTTCAAATGAGCTATCAAACACTCAATTCAGAGTAGTTTTGATTTGGAAATTCTTTGCCTCAAAATAGGCTACCTATCCACTCTGTTAGGCTGAAAACTAGATTTCATTAGAATCTGAATAGCTCACAGAGCCTAAGGATTTTGATAAACGTCTTTCAAAGACATGAAGTATGCAAGATACATTTTCCAATAAATATTTAGACTTTAAAAATGGATACTTATATTGAGAGATATGACTCTCACAATAAGACTACCCAACAATTGGTATGCGGTTGGACATAGTCTATGAGACTGAAGAGAACAAAATGATTGAAACCAAATGAACTACCTACAAGGGGACTTCAGTACCTTCTTCCTCTTTTATTAAGTTTCCTCTCTTACCTCGTTTTTAACCAAATAACCATGAGCTCTCATGATGAGTTTGAGAGGTCTTCTCCATAACTCCTCCACTACTTTGAGTAGCTACTCTTCTCTTCTAGTTTAGTTTTTGGATTTGATTCTCTTTTGATTCATTCTCTTTTGGCCTCCACTACTTGATGAAGTAAATGATTCCATTTTTCATTTTTTGATTTTTCTTCTATTTGAAGAAAATACTTTTTGCAAAGTATATATGATCTTACTTCTTTATTTTCAACACTCCCCCTCAAGCTCACATGTGAGCTTGCAACTTGAGCCATATCTTGCAAGTTGATTTCATCCTTAAACCTATTTAGCTTAGAAGCATCTAAGGACTTTGTAAGCATGTCTGGAACCTGGTCTTTACTTTTAATGAACTTTATATCCACATCCTTGCTCAAATTTTTTTCTCGAACATAATGATAATGCACTTCTATGTGCTTACTTTGTGCATGAAACATTGGATGGTTTGTCAAGTGAATGCTTGACACATTGTCACCATAAATTGGAATGATCTCTTTCTGCACATCAAGACCATAGATTCACAAGTTGCAAAGGCTAATCCTCTATATTAAGCTTCTATAGATGATAGTGCAACACTATGTTGCTTCTTTGAACTCCATCCACGCTCTCAAGGCTCCAACACTTCTCTAATCTCAGTGTCTGGAGATTTGGAGGGAGTGAAAGGGTTGTCACATAATGTAATGATTCCAAGGTCAATTCTCGTAAGGAGGGAAGATCTATGAGAAAAGTACGATTCCAAAACACAAAAATAAATAATAATGTATATACCTTCATAAGTTTAGAGATATCCAAACTTACGAACTGAAGATGTAGAACACAAACACATACACATTCGAAAACACAAAAAAAAAAAAACAAACAAACAAACAAAGGCAAGAGACTTGAGATCAATATAAGACATAAAAAAACAAACAAAAAAGAAAATCAATACAAACAAAGACACACCAATATATATATATATATATATATATATATATATATATATATATATATATATATATATATATATATATATATATATATATATATATATATATATATATATATATATATATATATATATATATATATATATACTTCAATTAACGGACATCAGAAAAGAGCATGTGCTTACTGTCAAGAACAAGACAGAGTCTAACACTCACTAATTCAAAAAGATTGTCGCTCAACCATCAAGGAAAAAAAAAACTAACAAACAATTTATGTTGTAGAATTCCTTGGAAAAGATAGGATTTTAAGTTGAAACTTTTATATCTTTCATTCGTATCAATCTCATTTCCATTTTGGAGGGTCCTTTGATCAATTGTGTTGTTATCTAGGCTTCACAATACTCAGAGTGCCAACACATGAACATGTGAAGCTTTCTAGATGGAGAGCTAGAATGGAGAACTAAAGAGTGCGATAGAAACCAATATAGATAAACGAGAAAGGAGAGCCAAATAGTGTAAAAGTGTTGGAGTCTGAGGTATATTAAAGCACAAGAACAACAAAACGAAGAAGGAGAAGCTTGGAGTACAACACAATACATAATGTATTTCCAAGTGAATGTACAAAGGTAAGTGAACTCATGTATAAGGTAGTCTCAAGCTATGTGGAAAGAAATGAATCCACAAAAGGAAGTAAGCCAAACGCTTTGTGAATGTCTTTAAACTTATCCCTACCCAAAGCCTCTATACAAAGGCATGCATCTTTAGCATTTGTGAGCACATAATCCAAACTTATGTCTTTAACAAAGAAGCTCTTGCTGACATATCGATAGTGTACCTCAATGTGCTTTGTTGGAGAATAGAATAGAGAGTTCCTTGCAATTTCCAAATGGCCATTGAGCCACACACACTCTATAGTCATTGTGACCGCTTCCCTATACTCAACCTTACAACCAGAAGTGAACATAGTAGGTTGCTTCTTGCTAAATGCATGAGCTATCAAGTATGAAGTAATAATCCTTGGTGGGTAGATGCGTATTAGAGAAATCAACCTAATCTCTCTTAAAACAAAACACATAAATTTCACAATAATGATCCCCCTTGGGAGAACAATCGAAAAAGGCAAGTACCATTAAAGTAGAGAAACGTTAGTTTAAGCACTTGTCATTGCTTCACACCTGGGCAATGCACAAACCGGCTCATCTAAGAGACAAAATTTGAATATCAGGCTGCATTATACATAAGTGAGTGAAGCATCCAACAAGTTGTTGATAGGGAATAACATCGAATGCATCCCTAGCATCATCAAGAGCCAATCATAAACCTCTTTCTATGGGTGTGGCAATGGGTTTGAAATATTCAAGATCACAATTTTACAATAATGTGTCAACATGTTTTGTTTGGAACGAATTTATTCCTTCATTGACTTGCATAAAGTAAATGCCCTAATAATGATGCAAGTGTCCTATATCATACATCTCCAAAGATGAATGCAAATCAGCCTTAAAATCAGAAATATGCTTCTCATTAGGATCATTGAGCAGGATATCATCAACATATACTGCAATGATTAGGAGTACATCATCTGCAATCTTAACATATTAGGTGCTTTCATTTCGATTGTTCCCAAAACCATGTGGTAGCAAGTAGGCAGGTACCTTCCCATACTAAGCAGGTGGTGCTTGCCTCAAACCATATAATGTCTTTTTCAATCTGCACACTAACTTTTCATGTCCATTCTACACAAAACCATGGGGCACAAAAAAAAACACGCATTTCTTCATGTAAACGCCAGTGAGGAGCTAGAAGTGTGCAAATGTTATGAATAGTGGTCATAGTAGCAATCCATTTTCTTAATAGTTCTCCTTCATCAAAAGAAATGAGAACATTCTCATCATAAAAACAAGAGACAACCATCACATAGAATTAGGATGCAAAGGAAGCATTGTGAGAGCCAAAACGAGTGGTATATGATAGAGATGCATCTAATTTGCTATCCATCAAAGTTTGTAGAAGCCATTTAGGCATAGTTTTAGCATTTTCTATGTGATCCATGTCATCAACATATGCATCATGTAAATCTACATCAGAAATGGAATGATCTTCATCATCATTTAGAATATATAAGGAATGATAAATTACATCATTTAGGGTGAATAATTAGATAATTGATTTCATCTCATTGTTCATGTATATTTTCTATGCTTGCAAGTGAGAAACAAGAGAATCAAATTCATTCAATTGAACAACAACAATGTGAGTGTCTTTCATGCATAAATCATAGACACTCCTCATCAAATACATTTAGTTGGTACTATCTTCCCAAGGTAATCACATAGCCATGTCTATAGATCTTCCCAACATTCATCATCTCTTTCATTAGGTTTCTTTGCTATGCCACCAATAATTTTGCATTCTCTTCTTTCAATTAGAACGATATAACTCTGATTCGTATACAAAGAAAACTAGAACGCATGGCACGTTGCATTTCTTTTATATCTGATCTTATACAAAGAAAACTAGAATGCATCACACGTTGCAATTCTTCTTGGAGACACATGCATTGTTCCCTCATCCACTAGATATAGTAGAAACGTATGATACCATAATATGAAATTGTCATAATATTGAATTCTCATATTCTTGAGAGATGAACCATTATTAATGTCAAGAAAATGATTCATGTCAATTTCTTAGGCAATTTTTGTAGAATTTCTCGTTAAAGAACATATGACTAGCTATTCAATGTGGACACATGAGCATAACACGTGTGCATGCGTATTTTAAGCAATAGGTATTGAATCCTATGTGTGAGGACAAAGTGGCATGGTCACCTTCAAAATTCGTGTGAAGTGGTTGACAATAACAACACTATCCTCTTTGTCTATTTTGCACTCTACACAATGCTATCAGTCATATATAGAAGTGATTCATTATCATGCTTCTTCTTTAGCATTCTACACTATTCTTTTGATGGTTTGTCCACCTTTCGTCCCCACCTATTCTTAAAGTACATTTGAAGATTCTTCCTTTATATTTTTCTCTTGATATTCTAGTGTGCTTTTGATCTTTTGAATATAAGATTGAATATGGGAATAGCCTTTTTTGGCTTGAAACTCGAACCATTGGAGCCTTTACAAAACCTTCTCCCTTTTGGAATGACTAATGTTTTTGAGTTTTATATGAGTCATGAAAAAAATCTTATTTCTTCTTGACTACCGCAATCCAATACTTGGTCGGAGAAGAGGGACTTTTGAAGGCTTCGTTCTAGGTCTAGGTTATGTGTTGCTAAGCTAAACTGAGGAAGAACGTCATAGAATTGGCATGGACTCTAGGTTACGTGTTGCTAAACTAAAGGGAGGGAGAAGGAAAGGGAGAACTTCAGGGAATTGACATGGAAGTAGGGAGTTTTCTGTTGGTTTTCCTAATTTCCATGTATTGTTCTACTATATGGGACTCTTGGCTTAAGATTCATTTATAGAAAGATAATGGGAGAGTTAAAACAACACTTTTGTCTCCCTACTTCATTGAGTTGTACAAGTGACCAAAGCACTTTGATGCAATTGATGATCAACTTATGTTTGTGCCTTGAACGCCATCTTGACAGTGCTTATGAACAATTAATCATTGCGTCATGTCTATCATGTCCATAGGCTATTAGTTACCATTGCAATTTTCATTGATTTCATCGAGAAATAAATTTAAGACATATTCTTCATCTCTTAAATTGTGGTTGAATTGCTACTTTATCAATGGCTTCACTCCTTACAATTGTTGTATATTATTGAACAATGCATTGTGAAAGTGTTATATTATTGATGTATTAATGTGTTTTTTGATGTTTTTTTTTTATACAACAACTGAAGGTTCGTGAGGAGCGTGCAAGGTGTGAAAGGGCGGATAGCAATAATCGGAATAATTATTATTTAGCTTGTAAATAAACCTGCGTAGAAGGTTCTATTGTTAGAAAAGTAATGGTTAGAATAAGGGTTGATTTAGACTGCAGTTTCTGTTATTCAAAGCAATGGCTTTTTGTAAAAGTTATCAACTTTTAGTTTCATGTTTGCTTTTCGAAGCCGCCCTCATTTAACCACTCTTTTCGACGTAATCAAAATTCCTATAAATACATGCACTCTGTGGACTGTTGAAACAGAGTGCATGGGGGGAGATTGCACCCAATAGTGCGTACTGTCTCGTCTCTTGTTGCGTCTATTCTCTGTATGTTTTTTGTATCCGCAATATCTATATGCGCGTGAGCAAGGTCCTGACAACAATGGTATCAGAGCTCTGCACGCGTCCATACGGAGGGTTCCGTTTCCGTTTCCGTTTCCGATTCCTGTTCATGTTCCGGTTTCGGTTTCTGTTTCTGTTCCAGTTCCAGAACCAGAACCTACGTTTTCACCTACGTTTGCTCCTACGTTTGCTCCTACGTTTACACCTACGTTTACACCTACGTTTACACCTACGTTTACTCCTTCGGCTTAGGTTTCTGTTTCTGTTTCTGTTCCAGTTCCAGAACCAGAACCTACGTTTTCACCTACGTTTTCACCTACGTTTTCACCTACGTTTTCACCTACGTTTGCTCCTACGTTTGCACCTACGTTTACACCTATGTTTACTCCTTCAGCTTACTCCAAGGCGTCGACTAAGGCAAAGAACTTAGGCAATACATTGGCAACATTGGCACCCAAGGCTCCCTTGGTGACCGTTGGCTATGTGCGAGGCAATTTTATTTTTGAGTAGCAATAGAGTGGTTTAGAGTCCCTAAGGTAGGAGGATTTGAACCCACAACCTCCTACTTTCAAGGGAAGTACTTTGACCACTCCACCATTTCTTGGAATTGTTACTCAAGTTCTCTCTCCTTAAATTTAACATAACTTTCAGTTTTTACTTTTGAAGGCGGCATGGTGCGACGCGACGCGGCGCGTCTCAGAGTACACTTCCGAGGGTACACTTTCCAGGGTACACCAGGGTACATCCTGTCAGGGTACATGAGGGTACATCCTGTCACGGTACATCAGGGTACATCCAGACAGTGTACATCAGGGTAGATCTAGGTAGGGTACATTCTGCTAGGGTATATTTCCTGAGGGTACATCCCGAGAGGAAAGCACTGGCTTAAGGGTCCAAGAGCACCATGGAGGATTACAGTAATTCACCTCTACCTGAGGTAAACAACCTTACGACGGTATTTGGTTTGGAGGTGGGAATCCAAGATAAGCTTCACACCCTACAATCTACAACCCTCAACGAGGTTATATCTTTTGCCTATGATGCAGAAAAAGAATTCCGGTCCATAACCAAGTCACTTCGACTCCAACAACCACGTCAAGGACCATTTTTTGTTAAACCACATCTTCCTCTGAAGTATAATTTTAATACCCCATCTTACCCTAGTTTTCCTCGTCCTCCACAATCCAATTACTCAACTCCACCTGTTGCTTCATCTCTCTAACCAACCAAACCACCTACCCTTCAAACTTCAGCAGTGGATGCCCAAGAGAAGCAACCACGACTCACTTGCTGGAATTGTGGTAAACCTAGACATACAAAAATAAGGTGCACATTGCGACCTCTTCACTTGAAACCGGCTATAGCTCAATTGCACAACATGGAGGTCCATAATGAAGAAATTCCTCCTGTTTGGATAGAGGAATCATTGGAGAAGGACTTAAGTACCTTGGGTAACGATATCTCTCTTCACTCTCTACTTTTCATGCAAGGTACAATAAATAATAAACTAGTTAAAATTCTACATGACATATTATTTCAAGTGAAGGTGTGCATGTGGATCCGAAAAAGATTAGAGTTATAGTAGAATGGCCTACACCACAATCAGTCAATGATGTTCGTTCTTTTCTTGGGTTGGCTAGTTTCTATAGGAAGTTTGTTCGAAATTTTTCTTATTTAGCATTGCCTCTTACCTTGTTGTTGGAAAAGAAAATAAAATTTGCATGGGGACTTACCCAACAATAGTCCTTTGACAAAATTAAACATGCACTTTCACATGCACCTGTTTTACAATTACCTGATTTTTCACAACCCTTTCATGTCCTTATTGATGCTAGTGGTTCAGGAATAGGTGCTGTTTTAATGCAAAATGACCATCCCATTGCATTTGAGAGCAGGAAGCTTAAACCCTCATAGCAGAATTATAGTACATATGATAAAGAATTCTTAGCAGTTGTGCATGCTTTGAGAATTTGGAAACACTATCTTATGGACTCTGAGGTCTTAATCAAAACCGATAAACAAGCTATTCAACATTTATTAAGTCAACTTTTAATCTTTGATAAGCATCTTAAATGGGCATCATTCATTAAAAATTTCCAACCCATGATACAATATCAGCCTGGTAAAGCTAATGTTGTAGCTGATGCTCTTAGCCGTTTTCCTTCGAATTCTGTTGTTTTGAATAATATTTCTGCCATCCAAATTCATTCTTTTCAAGACATGGTTTCCACTTATGCATCTGATTTGTATTTTTCACGTGCATGGCATGACTTCAATAATGGTGCATCTTTATCTTATGAACATTATACATTTCATAATGGTTATCTTTATTTTCAACATAGATTGTGCATAACCCAAGCTTTTAAATATTTTGTCATCAAAGAAATGCATGAACCATCTTACATGGGTCATAGAGGCATACAAAGCACCATTTTTGCTTGCAAAGATCTCTTCTTTTGGCCACACATGGAAAAGGATATTGCACATTATGTTTCTCAATGCATTGTATGTCAGCGTGTCAAACGTCCTCATGGTAAACCATTTGGGTTATTAATGCCACTTCCCATTCCAAATGAACCATGGGAACAAATCTCTATGGATTTTATCACAGGTCTTCCTATCACTTCATCACATAATGATATGATTTGGACAATAGTTGATAGGTTTAGTAACTATGCATATTTCATTCCATGTAGAAAAACTTTGACTGCACCTCAAGCTTCAAAATTATTCATTAAATGCATTTTCCCACATCATGGATTTCCTACAGTATTGTTATCTGATCGTGATGTTAGATTTTATAATCATTTTTGGGTTGCCTTATTTCAACATTTTGGTTCTAAAATAGATTTTAGTTCTGCATTTCATCCTGAAAGTAATGGACAAAGTGAGGCTACAAACAATACGCTTTTTGATTTATTGTGTTATTATTCATTAGATAATCCTAAAAACTGGAATGAAAAGTTGCAATTGCTTTAATTTACAATAACACTGCACACACCACTACTGGTCGTGCACCTTTTGAAATTGTTTTTGGTAAAAAGCTTCCCACTCCCATGTCCCTCACCCCAAATGACATTCTGATGCCTGATTTGATTGCTAAAGATCACGTTTCTAATTCCTGAGAAAATCATTGATCATGATGTCACTATTACATGCACAGGTACTCAATATCATCGATATTTGGTTAAGTACAAAAATCACTCTATTGAAGAATGTCAATAGATACATAAAACACAATTAACACCTCATTATGACCACTTAATTTCTGCATATCATACACAAACACATTAATGTAACAGATCCAAGAACATTTCCATTCATGTATTTTTACATGGCACATGCCTATTCTTTTTATTCAGTGATGAAACATGTGACTAGCCATCCATGTTTATTATTTTATCAACTGAGGTCAGTTGCTTTTTCAACTAAGGGGCATGTTATAACTTATGGAATATGTTGAACAATGCATTGTTGGATTGTAACATGGAATATGTTGGCCAATGCATTGTTGGATTGTAATAGTAACATGGAATATGTTGAACAATTCCATGTTGAACAATGCATTGTTATTGTTTGAATGTAACATGGAATATGTTGAACAATGCATTGTAATTGTTAGAGTGTTAAATTATTTTATCAACTGAGGTCAGTTGATTGTCAACTGAGAGGCATGTTGTATATTATTGAACAATGCATTGTGAAAAGTGTTCTTTTATTGATGTATTAATGTGTTTTTTGATGTTTTTTTTTTTGATATAGCAGCTGAAGGTTCGTGAGGAGCGTGCAAGGCGTGAAAGGGCGGATAGCAATAATCCGAATAATTATTATTTAGCTTGTAAATAAACCTGCGTAGAAGGTTCTATTGTTAGAAAAGTAATGCTTAGAATAAGGGTTGATTTAGACCGCAGTTTCTGTTATTCAAAGCAATGGATTTTTGTAAAAGTTATCAACTTTTAGTTTGACGTTTGCTTTTCAAAGCCGCCCTCATGTAACCACTCTTTTCGACGTAATCAAAATTCCTATAAATACATGCACTCTATGGACTGTCAAAACAGAGTGCATGGGGGGAGATTGCACCCAATACTGCGTACTGTCTCGTCTCTTGTTGTGTCTATTCTCTGTGTGTTTTCTGTATCCGTAATCTCTGTATGCGCGTGAGCAAGATCCTGACAACAACAATTCTTCTTTGACTTAAGTAACTTGTTCTATTATGCACCATCCTTCATGCTTGATAATGCGGATCCATGTGTAGAAGTCATTAGATCCATTGAATCCCTCGAGATCTTTGGTTTTAAACCCATATTGTCACTCTTCCTAGGGTGAACATTTTTTATTAAACAATATGAGCTAAAGAAAGTTTGTCTCATTGGAAAAATTCTGGGTTCTAGACCTCCTCTCAAATCAATTCATCAATGGTTTAGAAAATAGTGGTTTACTCGTGCCATTATTGCTTGCAAGTGCTAGTTTCTATTGACAAATGACATTCTTTTTATTTTTGAAAATTAGGAGGCGGCCTTCCAATCTTTGCAAGATTATGCTTTGCAGAATTGGTGCACAACTATGTGCATCTTCAAGTGGTTATGGGGCTCCATACCAAATAAGTTGAAACACTTAAACTTTCCACTATGCATTAAGCACCCTAACCTTCCATACTTTTTTTATTGATTCATCAAGGAGATTGTGTTGTACATTGGTCAAGCTATGGCCTTTAGCAAAAAATGTCAAAGGATTGTGAAGGCGTGATGAACTAGCTCAATGCAATATGTCATCCAAATATATGTGTCCAAGTGGACCTAAATAACGCTCTTTCCTCCAAAACTATAATAGATATCGGTGAAGAGCAACCCCTCAAGCAAGAGGTGATCTATAAGAACTTGCCAAATGCTTGTTTTCACTGTGGTATGCAAGACATGTCCAAACATTGCAAGAAAGCAATAGTGGAAGCGTTAGGTACATGATTTGACAATGGAAGTACAAAGTTTTTCCCAAGCGTATGTAATTAGAATTCAAGATCTATTACTCAATGAGCTAATATTAATGATTTTATTGAGGATGATTAACTTGTGATCATCACTCTAAACTCTTTTCCTTTCTTCTTACATGTCATTCATGACTACTTGCAAATGCTTTTGTTCCAAGAAGAGAAATCTAGACATAATTTGCAATTATAAGAGACCATGAATGATCTATCCCTAGCTAGAAAAGAAAAAGGAAAAGGTAAACACAAGAATACTAAGAGTCCTTCCAAATCTAAGAGGAATTGTAGTTCTACATTGTAAGAAGGAAACTATAATTTCTATTGTAAGAAATTGGTCATTTGCATGAATATACATAAAATTAGGCTAGAGAAAACAACATGAGATTTTTCTTATGAAATATATGATGATAAAATCAAATTGATAGACAAATTGAGACATGGAACACCATAGAGTATATTGAGGAAGATTGTGTGTTTTCCATAGACTCAAAATGATTTTAGACGTATGTTGATTGGTCCATTTTTCTTATAATTTAAAAATTTTTGTTTCTTGGTGGAATAGCTGGACCCTTCCAGTGGAGGGCATAGAAACAATAGTTCTTAATAATCGATGGAAGGATTTCAAATTAATCTTTGAAGGTTTGCACATTCATGATGTTTCCCAAGACTTATTTATTATATCTAAATTAATGAAACAATATTATTCATTCTATCTAAAATAAGTGATTGCATTCGATATAATTAAAGTATAGAAGTGATGTCTTCAGAGTAGTTAGAAATTAATAATTTGTTTGTCCTCAATATGCATCATACAAAGAAAAATTTTATAGGAGTTATTGAGCTAGTCAAAGGTAAAAGTGGTGACTTGTCAAAATGGTGCATAGGTGTTGCATAAGTGGCTGAGAACATGAGTACACAAATAGTTTGATCACAATGGTTTGTAGGAAAATTTTCATGGAAGCTGCAAAAAAAGGTCTACTTGAAGGGCTTTCAAGGCTTCTTAAGTTTTTGGAAGGCGCAAGTGAATCCTCCCTTATTCACGCAATTTTAAAGTATGAAAGTAAAAAGTGGAAAAGAGATGAGGTGAAGTGGTACACAAGAGTTTATGTGTGGCCCCCCATTTAAAAAGTTTTTTTATTATAAAGACACTACACATCAAAATAGAAAGTTGTTCACCTTTCACAAAAAGAGGTTCTTGGGACATCAAAGTGAGCACCAATATACACTAGCAGTTGCTGCAATGTCGGTGAATTGAAACACCATAATGGAGGATGCTTCAGATGCATAAGGGGGGGCATGAGGAAGAGTATGAAAAATCAATGAGGATGGATATGGAGGGGGTTGATTGCACAAGGAATTGTGGTATTTTGTATACATGAGTGTGTGTGTGTGTGTGGTTTTGGGCTTAAGCATTGCATACAAAGAAATTTTTTCCTATTTCAAGACAAGGATATTGTATTTCTTATTGTTAATCAAGCCACATAATATTTTGATCTACTTGTCTTTCCTCTTCTTCTCCATTCTTCTCCTACAAAAATTCAAATCCCTTTCAACTAAAGAATCCCCAACAGAATTTAGTACACCCACTAGGACGAGGCAGATTGAGCATAGGAGAACCAATATTATAAAGTGAAGAAGAAGTGCAAAGTTGTTGTAGGCACAATGACAAGCCATGTAACTATAATACGTCCATTGTTGTGCAAAATTCTACATCCTTCCAAATCTTCTTCGTCGTCATTCACTTCTCCTTGTGTCATTTGCATGTGCCTTTCTTACTCCTTGGGTATTCACACATATTATATTGTCCTCAATATGCATCATACTCAGAAAAACCACATAATATTTATGTGTGATTAATAAAATTTTTCGTCTCTTACTTGGTTTGATTGTACAAACCTTGTAGTCGATTTTTAATTTTTTCATCATGTGAACACGAGTAACTTATATCTTCTGACTCATATTGTTGAAGAGAGTTCTTACACATTTGATAGAGGCAAGCTTGTATCACATTCTTTACGTTCAGTTATTCTATGTCGCAATTCGTGATTGCATAAGCACTTATATTTTTACCTATGCTTGAAGGAAAGAAACAATGTAATTCCTGTGCTTGAAATATGTATTGATAATGTTTACTTTAACGTTTTCATAGAGAAGACAAGTATATGTGAAGATGAACTAAAAAGAAAATCTACTTGATAGGAATTCATTCACAGTTCTTTTTCAAGCTTGTCCTATATGTAAGGTATCGTACTATCTTTTTGAAATGATCATCTAGAAGTTATATTTGAGAAGTTCTCAAAAGCTAGAATCTTGTGAAGACTTATTAAATAAGAAGATTGTGTTAGTGAACTCAATTGAACTTGAAAAGAATCTACATCAAGTTGAGAAGAGAGATAAATATTAGTTTCAATATCTACTGAGTAATATTTTTTTCAACTCTTTGGAAACATACTTGGATTTCCAATTAGAGTAGAAGACTCATAATTCAAGAAACCTTGAAGTTTATCCCTGTGAAGAGATTCATTCCACATTGAATTTTTCTGGGGAGGAAAGGAAAAGAAGATGTTCAAAATGGTATGCTAGGTAGACACACATTCCTAATAGAGATTTCCAACCATAAACAATACTTGCCCATCCAACAACTCTAATCAAATCAAATTTGAAAACCTAATTTCTACACATGCTTTTAAAAACACAGGCGTCTAAAACCACATGCTTTTACAAATACCACTTCCATATATCAAAAGCCTATTAAATCTTGTAGAACTATATCCTAAGACTATAGTTGATGACAGATCATATATGGAAATCTGGTTGCATGTGCGAAATGGTACTTTATGATAGTTTGTGCAAAATAAAGCTAATATTAGCTGTTTAAAATAATATCCAAGTCTAATTAGACTTTTTGTAGATTTTCCTGAGTCAAACTTGTGGATGTTGAACCGACATAAGTGGATGCTCATCTGCACTTGACAATCAACTCCTTCATGCATCACATATTAGCATGTTTTGCGCCACATGCATCTCTACCTTTGTGAGAGTGGATTCTTCAGAGATCTTACCTAGCCTCTTCATGCCATGTCCCTTATCCTCACGTGCTCTCTTTGGTATTGATGGGTTGTGAGTATTTGTACGTTACCTTGTGCTTTTGATTTGGGAAACATCCTCATCTTCTACAAGTTGTTCATAGCAACAACATATAAATTTTTTACTACATCTTTTGTGATTTCTCTTGATTTCATGTGTGTGTGTGTGTATGTGTTTCCTCTTGTGTGCTATTATGTCTCTATCTTGGGTTATTTTTTAGTTACAAAATAATCATAAAAGTACCTTCAACTTTTAAATTTCAAGCACGAATAATCAAGAACAAGTCCTTCACAATTCTAGATTTTGAATCCAACGAGTAAACTTCCAACTATTGGAAACGTTTTCAACTCTGGAATTCAAATAGATCGAGCACTTCTAATTTTGGTAGCAAAGTTGTATACATACATACATACATACATACATACATACAAACATACATACAAACATACATACATACATACATACATGCATGCATACATAGACACATACGTAGTACATGAACGAATCAGCCTCATGTTTCATGATAACGAACGAAAGAGAAAAAAGTTAAAGAATCAAGTTTTGTTCTAGAGTTTTATGCTCTAGGATGTCTCAGTAGCAAGAGACCTTTGGGACATTGCTTGGCATGCTTTAATGTTTCTAATGACCTAGACGAACACGTAATAGAAGTAGAAGACGTGAGACATATTGAGATGATGATGAAGCTTCTACATCTACTGACCTAGAAATTGGTACGTGAAGTTATCACACATTCTCTAGAGATATTTCCAACGATAAAAAAATGCTTGCCCATCCAACCACTCTAACGACATCATCATTCAATACCTAGTTTCTACACATGATCTTAGAAAACGTGCTTTTTAGAAACACATGCCTACCTCTCAACCAAGGCCAGCTGATCATGAGGCTATTGGAAGATGACATGGACACATTTGTGCATACTAATTTGACCAACATTGAAACTTTTTGGGGTGCCCTGACACATTCTATGAGGCATTTGGTTTCAAAATGAACGACTCAAAAATCTCTAATAGATCCATCATCTGACCGCCACCCAAACTGCTAGTTGACAACAGTTGCCAAATTATCCCGATGGATCTGGTCTTTTGCATACTCGGTATTCCGATGGGGTTTCATATCTCGCTGCAACAATGATGCAGTTGGGTGCTTTACAAACTAGAAAACAAGTTAGCATATTGGAAGGGCATGCAAATCAACATTGTAGGGTGTGCCATGGTAATTAACACCTTCCTCACCTTCTCGACTATCTACTTTCTCTCTTGCTGGAGCCCAAAGGATCAAGAGCTTTCTTTGGATGTGGGACCACAATAGAAGGGGGGGTTCCCAAAATTAAACAATCTACTTGCATCATCCAAAAGGATTGTGGGGGTCTGCACATTATGGATATTGAAGGAATCTTCTACAAGTTTGTTCATAGCTACAACATATAACGTTTTGACTACATCTTTTTTTTATTTCTCTTGATTTCAGGTGTGTATGTTTCCTCATGTGTGCTATTATGTCTCTATCTTTAGTTATTTTTAATTAAAAAGTAATCATAAAAATACCTTCAATTTCTAAATTCCAAGTACGAATAATGAAGAACAAGTCCTTCACAACTCCAAATTTCAAATCCAACGAGTAACCTTACAACGATGGGAAGTAACTTTCCAACGATGGGAATCTTCTTCAACTCTTGGCGTTCGAATAGATCGAGCACTTCTAATTTTGGTAGGAAAGTTATAGACGTGCATACAGAAATACATACTATAGTGGATGTCAAATCATATATAAAAATCTAGGTGCACGTGCGACATGCTACGCTATGATAGTATGCGGAAAATAAGGCTACTATTAGATTCTTAAAATAGTATCCAAGTAACACTTAGACTTCTTACAGCTTCTTAATATCCAAGTAACACTTAGATTTCATGTACAGTTGTCTATCAACGCATTCATGCATTACACCCTAGTATGTCTTGCACTACAACGTCTTCATAGTTACAACATATAACGTTTTGACTACATCTTTTGTGATTTCTCTTGAGTTTATGTGTGTATGTTTCCTGATGTGTGCTATTATTTCTATATCTTGGGGAACTATTTAATTAAGAAAATTACAGTAATACCTTCAATTTATAAATTCCAAGCACTCAACATCAAGGAGAAGAGAAGTGCACCAGAACGTCATTTTTCCAATCCAACCAAACAGCTTCCAAGTACTATAAACTTCTTCAACGCCGGACATTCCAGTCGGTCGGATACTTCTAATTTTGGTAGCAAAGCATGTATACATACAAACATACATACATACATGCATACATACATAGTACATGAACGAATCAACACCCTTTTTCATGTGAATGATAACAAATGGAAAACAAAAAAGAGGGAAACAATCGAATTGCGTCCTCTTCTTGAGGATAGCTCTTATTTTCTGTGCTATAGTTTTATGCTCAAGAATATCTGGATAGTAAGAGACGTATGAGACATTGCTTGACATGATTTAGCGTATCTAACGGACCTAGACCAACACCTAATAGAATTACAAGACGTGACACAAATTGAGATGATGATGAAGCTTCCACATCTACTAACCCACAAAACACAGCTAGGAATATGATGACATTAAAAGGATACGTATGACTCATGAAGGGGACGATAAAATTTTAAAGGTGCTTTGTAACTCAAGCTTAATCGTACATAAGAACTTTAATGGGTACCAAGGCACACAAATGTTATATAAAATTTAAAGAAATCCTGATTAATAAGTTCGATTGGTATCCGATTTATCGGATGAATCTAAGTGAAGTTTATGAATGGCCAAAGTCCATGTCACTAAAAGTCCGCATCAAAAGTGTTTAGGCTCATTTAGTGTTGAAATCTGCTGAGTATAAAGAACGTAGCTTTGCACCGAAGTTGAGAAGGTGACACCCAAGTTTTCAAGGATCGTGCATTAAGTACTGACACCGAAGTCTTGTCTTTGTGTAGAGTCCATTATGTGGGTTGACGAGTACTATGATTATCATAAATTCATAGATTTTAGTTTCATACCGCCACTTGCTTTTGCTCAGAATTCCGTGTTATCATGCATTCAAATTGTAGTTCATAGGTTCCATTTGAAGAGTTCAATGTGAGTATACGCTACTGAGTGTGAAGCGACACCTTTCCATTCCAAGTGCTCGTCATCATGGAGACGAAGTTCAAAACATTCACGAATTGTCAATCGTACCAGCGAACTTCCAAGCATTGGAAACCTCTCCAGCTTGCCGCAATCGAATAGCTTGAGTTCTTCTAAGTTTGAGAGCGAACCCTGCAATACATACATTTGAATGACAACAAACGGAAAGAATTGAATTGAACACCGTTTGATGTGAGTGACAACAAACGAAAAAAATGGCAAAAGAAAGAATTGAATTGCGCTCACATCGAGGCTCTCAAGGCTCCAGCACTTCTCTAATGTCAGCGTCCGGAGATTCGGAAGGAATGAGAGGGTTGTCACATGTTTTAATGATTCCAAGCTCAATTCTCGTAAGGATGGAAGATCTGTGAGAAAAGCAAAATTGGCAAATAAATAATAATATACTTCAATTTAGGGACATGAGAAAAGAGCTTGTGCTTACTGTCAAGAACAAGAAAGAGTCTCACACTCACTTATTGAAAAAGACACATCTGCATTGTTGGGAGAGGTTAAGTTTATGCACATGTAGAGTGTATTCATTTCTCACAAATTTGAAAAAAGATATATTTGCTTAATTATAACTTGATATGGAATCGGACCAATAGTATGACAATCAGTACGTGACTCTCAAACAATCAAAGGTTGTCATTGTATGTATGAGCTTTTGTGTATTTCAGTTGATCGTTGAAATCGAGCTTATATATATGCAGACAAACAAGGATGATCATATTATACTCATGTGACCCTCAAGTCAATCACACTTATATGAGCACTTGTTCATTTATGTTGATTGTCATCTCTGATATATCAAGTGGAGCTTTTTCTCTAGCTTCTTACATGTGTAGCTTCTAAGTGGAGGTCTTGGGTTGAAGGCCTCCAAGGAGTAGACAAAGTAAGGTATAGTTCATCCAATCACAAGAGCATGCTTGTTGAAGGTTATAACTCTAGCTAAGTAGGACACTGGGAGCACATGTAGTTGCATGAGGAACACCTTGACGGATAGTATGAACATATCAGAGGAGGTAACAGTTCTTACTGTCAAGAACAAGAAAGAGTCTCACACTCACTTATTCAAAAGACTGCCGGTCAGCCATCTAGTAAAAGAAACTAACCAACAATTTATGTTCCAGAATTCCTTGAAAATGTTTCACAACATCATTTTAGTTTACAGATTCAATTTGAAGAGCTGAAGTATGCTGTTATTTTGTAACGGCAGTACATACCTTTCAATTCCAAGCACTTGTCATCATCGAGAACAAGCCCATCACATCCACTAATGGCCAATCGTACCAGCGAACCTCCAAGCATTGGAAGCCTCTCCAGCTTGCGGCATCGGAATAGTTCGAGTTCTTCTAAGTTTGGGAGCGAGCCCTGCAATGGAACACCGTTTCATGTGAATGACAACAAACGGAAAGAATTGAATTGAACACCGTTTGTTGTGAATGAGAACAAACCAAAAAAAAATGGAAAGAGAAAGAATTGAATTGCGCTCACATCCAAGCTCTCAAGGCTCCAGCACTTCTCTAATCTCAGGGTCCGGAGATTCGGAGGGAGTGAGAGGGTTGTCACATATTGTAATGATTCCAAGCTCAATTCTGGTATATGACACAATTCTCGTAAGGATCGAAGATCTGTGAGAGAGAGAGGGAATAACATAATAAGATACTTGAATTTACTGACATAACAAAAGGGCGAAAGCTAAAACATACTTGGGCAAAACCGAAGTTAAATTTCAAGAACAAAATAAAAAATCTTATGCTGAGTTATTCCGAAGGCATTGATTTATCTACAAAACCCTTATGCTTTCTCCACAAATCTGTTATGATTTGTGGTTTGTTTGTAGGGGAGGTTTGCAAAAGAGGTTAATAACCCTCTCCTCTCCCTCATGTGGGGCCCACTTGGGCTAAAGCTTGTTGTCATTGATGAGAAACACTTTATGATGCATAAAGGGTGGAGACCTCTTGTAGTTGGAGATTCTTTTGCCAAAGAAGAATATCTTCTTTCATTTTTACCACTTACACTTTTTACGGTCACGTTTGAATGAAAGCTAAGATCTCATTATGTGCAGCCCGTGATATTGTACTGCCCCTCAGAACTCCTGCTTCACCTAATGCACATAACTCTTGTAGTAGTTTTTGACCCATACATGGTGGATGGTGTGGGTGAAGAGATGGAGGGATGGTGGGATGGAGGGTTGATTCTCCTTCCATCAATCATAGAGCCCAAGGAATTCCCTGAAAAAATGAAGTAAGATGTCTGCAATCAAATATCCTTTGTTAAGGCAATGAGTAACAATGTAGTCAAATTCTCCGAAGCTTTGGGTGTTCTAGTCTGGGTGAGTTGTAGTCTTCATGCAACTAGCAAGTTGAAATGTATGATTATGTACTATTGAGGGTGCCATATGCCACACCATAATCACCAGATGCTAATGCTGCTGAGGAGGTTGAGTAACAAAGAGTCTTTGAAAGGGGTATTCAACAAAGAGAGTCCTTGAGGACATTCAACAAGGAGAGTTGAGATGGGCAGAAAGGCTGCGGCACGAAGATGAGAGAGAGTGAGAGAGAGAGAGAGAGAGAGGGAGAGGGGATGGCGGGTGGGGAGAGGAGGGGGCCGCGGGGGAGCGAGCTATGGTAGGAGAGGGAGAGAGGGAGAGAGAGAGAGAGAGAGAGAGAGAGAGAGAGAGAGAGAGAGAGAGAGAGAGAGAGGGAGGGAGGGAGGGAGGGATGGAGAGAGAGATAGAGAGAGAATGAAAGAGAGAGAGAGAGAGAGAGAGAGGAATGGTAGGTGGCGAGAGGACAGGGCCGTGGGGGAGGGAGCTGTGGGAGGAGAGGGAGAGAGAGGGAGAGAGGGATGGCAGGTGGGGAGAGGAGGGGGCCACGTGGGAGGGAGTTGCAAGGAGAGAGAGAGAGAGAGAGAGAGAGAGAGAGAGAGAGAGAGAGAGAGAGAGAGAGAGAGAGAGTGGAGAGAGAGAGAAAGAGAGATAGAGAGAGAGAGAGAGATGGCAGGTGGGGAGAGGAGGGGGCCAGAGGGGAGGGAGCTATGGGATGAGAGAGAGAGAGAGGGCGAGAGGGATCGCGGGTGGGGAGAGGAGGGGGCTGCGAGGGAGGGAGCTGCGAGAGGGTAGGGAGATAGAGAGAGAGAGAGAGAGAGAGAGAGAGAGAGAGAGAGAGAGAGAGAGAGAGAGAGAGAGAGAGAGAGAGAGAGAGAGAGAGAGAGAGAGAGAGAGAGAGAGAGACAGAGAGAGAGAGGGAGAGAGAGAGAGAGAGAGAGAGAGAGAGAGAGAGAGAGAGAGAGAGAGAGAGAGAGAGAGAGGGAGAGGGATGGTGGGTGGGGAGAGGAGGGGACCGCCGGGGAGGGAGCTGCAAGAGGAGAGGGAGGGAGAGGGAGAGAGGGATGGCGGGTGGGGAGAGGAGGGGGCCATGGGGGAGGGAGCTGCAAGAGGTGAGGAAGAGAGGGAGAGGGAGAGAGAGAGAGAGGGAGAGAGAGAGAGAGAGAGAGAGAGAGAGAGAGAGAGAGAGAGAGAAGGGGAGAGAGAGAGAGAGAGAGAGAGAGAGAGAGAGAGAAGGGGAGAGAGAGAGAGAGAGAGAGATAGAGAGAGAGAGAGAGAGAAAGAGAGAGAGAGAGAGAGAAAGAGAGAGAGAGAGAGAGAGAGAGAGAGAGAGAGAAGGAGAGGGGAATTGTGCGCACTATAGAGGGTTTTCCCTCTTATAGTGTTCCATAGTGATGTTGAGACACGGATCGCTTCACCTAGAAGGGCTTGCTTCTCGATGATTTGTTCTTGTAGTCTGAAAATAATCCCAAGGGTCCGTTAGAGCTGAACAGACTTGGGGCATGCAAAGAAGACATGAACCAAATCCTCAATGTGTGATGGCATCACTTGCACCACAACAGAGCCCCATAAATTTTGTTAGCCTTTAGATTGGTCGAGATGCCATGGTGTAGAATTTGCCACATGAGCACCAATTTTGGATCCCTATGAGCGGATGCCAAATAGACATGAACTTTAAATCCCAACATAGTCTTCTCCAAGGTAGGCACCACTTTTTATTAAGCATGATGTGATCGCCCATGTTCACCTTGATTCTAGGGATTTTGGACAAGCAATTTCCATTGTGCCAAATATAACCCTCATGGAACAGCAGATCCCACCCAATGAGAAGTCAGATTTTAGATCGTTTCAAAGCGATGCATCTGCTTTGAACGAGAGTTCATTCTTTGTAGTTCACTATTATTTCAGGGTCTACATCCTCAAAGCTAATCCACTAGTCAGTTTCTTGTTTTGAGATGTGTGTGCAATGTCTGAAAGCCTTGCTCGAGATCCCCTTAGCAATTTGAAGGTCTAAGGAAGCCACACCCCTGATTCAGGTGATCGAAAACTTGTTGAGTCATTTTGTTTGATAACGAGTGCCCATTTCCAATCTTATCTAATTCTAATAAATTGTTTGAACTTGTTCCAAATCTTCCATAGGGAGTGCACTAGATTTCAGCCTTAGAGGAAAACCAAAATTGGGGAGAATAGAAGGGTAAGGAGGCCCAAGTCCTACCAACCAAGGAGGCCCACCAGTATAATCATGTTCTTGTTCGTGAAAATGAGCTTGGCCCAAGAAGTCTCATAGTTGCACCAAGTCCTGATGATCCATTTTTCTGTCAACTTGTCAGCTATGCCTTCAATATCCATAATGCCCAGACCCCTATAATCCTTTTGGTTGATGCATGTAGACCATTTAATTTTGGGAAACCCCTTCTCTTGTGGTCCCCTCTCCAAAGAAAGTTTATGCATATTCTTTCCAATTTGTTAAGCTTTTGATCCTTTGGTCTGCATCAAGAGAGAAAGTAGATGATCGAGGAGATAAGGAAGGTGTTAATTACAATGGAATGCCCTACGAGGCTGATTTACATGGCTTTCCAATATGCTGACTTGTTGTCTAGTTTGGAAAGGACCCAACTCCATCATTTTTGCATCAAGACACCTAAGCCCATCGGAATATCGAGTAGGTGAAAGACTAGACCCGATCAAAATCTTATTGGAGCTCTCTGCTTGGCCATTTGCCCTTGGATAGTAGGCGCAAGATTTCTTATGGAAGACCTTGTACTTGTCAAATATAAATTGGAGCAATTGATTTACAAAATCTGTACCTCTATCACCAGTGATTTCCAGTGGGCAACCAAATCTTGAGAAAATACGTTTATACAAAAACTTAGCTATTGTTAAGACTGTGCAATCCACAATAGCTTTAGCCTCTATCCATTTAGTTGCATAACATGTGGCCATCAAAATTTATTTTTTACACCAAGTTTGACGAGTTGGACTAATTGGTCCTATGAAATCAAGACCCCATCGTTCAAATGGGAGCCATCCTGTAGATATGACTAATGGTTGAAAATTCAATCTGGTTGCTGTGGGAGCACACCTCTAGCAGATGTGGCATTCTTTAGCAAACTTGATCGCATCCTTGTAAATATGAGGCCACCATAGCCCTTTGTGGATGATTAGGTGAGCCAGTTCTTCCCCCTTTAGATGTCCTTCACTGTGTGCAGCTTCTAGCAAAAGATTTACCTCATCTGGATAGACACACTTTCTCAAGATATCATCCTGACAGGATTTATATAAATTTCCATTTATAAGTGAATATGCTTTGGCTTTCAGGAGAAATCTTCTCGTTTCTATAGGTGTCAAGTGTTCTGGGATTTTTCCAGTAGTGAGAAAATGGAGTATTCCATCATACCAATCAGTCTAAATTACCACTAGGAAGAGATTACTATCCACCAGTTCATCATCAATACATGTTGCCTTCTCGTTCATTGCAGTCCTGGACACTTGATCTGCCATGTAGTGCTCTCTTCCAGGCTTAATATGAATATCAAAGTTAAATTCTTGAAACAGGAGTAACCATCTCCAAATCTTTCCAGCTACTCTAGGCTTGTTTATCAAGTACTTCAAGGGCTGATGTTCAGATATGACTATAAAATGTACACCAGTAAGATAATGCCCAAACTTCTGAAGAGCAAATACAATAGCCAAACCTTCCCTTTTTGGTGTACTGTAGTTCCTTTCTGCTGAGTGAGTAGTGTGTTGGCATAGGAGATAGGTCTATCAACTTTGTGTGATGATGGTTGAGCTAGAACTACACCAACAGCATGAAGACTAGCATCAGTATGCACATGAAACTCTAATGACGAGTTAGGAACAATTAAAAGTGGAGTAGTACATAACCTCATTTTCAGTTCACAAAATGCTTTCTCAACTTCAGCACTCCATGAGAAAGGGACCTTTTTGTTGGTAAGCCTTGATAAGGGCTTAGCCATTTCTGAATACATTCGTATGAATCTTCTATGATATCCTGCACGGCCCAAAAAACTTTGCACTTCTTTTGGGCTTTGTGGAATAGGCATGGATAGAATAGCACTAACCTTTGCAGGGTCAACCGTTATCCCTTCAGCAGATACTATGTGACCAAGAAGTGTGCCCTTGGTGACCAAAAAATGACATTTAGCAAGATTTAATTTCAAACCTGTTTTGAGACATTGCTCAAAGATTTCCTTTAGATTTTCCAAATGATCATGGAAATCTTGAACTACTGCTCTTCTATCTGTGCCTGAAAGCACTGAAAAGTCATCCATGAAAATGCGGAGAAAGCTTGTTAACCACTTGCCAAATACTAGATACATTGTTCTATTAAATGAAGCTGGTGCACTCTTCAAACCAAAAGCCATGTGAGTATAGACATAAGTGCCCCATGGAGTAACAAAGGTTGTTTTGTCCCTATCATCAGGATGGATCACTATCTAACTAAAGCCACTAAAACCATCCAAGAAGCTATACAAAGTGTGACCGGCTACTTCCTCAAGTACTTCCTCTGAAAAGGGCTGAGGAAATTCATCTTGAACAATCATTTTATTTAAGGCAGGAAAATCAACGCAAACTCTTATCTTTCCACTATTTTTCTTGGGTACAATAACCATAGAAGAAAGCCACCTGGAATGTTCTACTGGAACAATTATACCTGCTTCTTCTAGTTTTGTAACTTCCAACTTTACTGCCTCTGCATATTTTGGATTGAGTCGATACGGCCTACTTCTTGCACGCGCAGCTCCCTCAACTAAGGGTATTCTGTGTAATCCCAGCTCCTCTGGTATTCCTGTTAGATCTTTGTAGGACCATGCGAAGACATTTTTGTAAGTGAAAAGTAAAGAAGTTACCTTCTACAGTGAATGAGTCACTTGGTCGAAATGTCTGTGAGAACGCCATCTTCAAAGCCTCCCATGTTGCAAAATAGCCATCAACATATTGACCATACCATTTGTCTGCAAGGCCTTCCAATGTGGATGTGAAGAGTGCCAACATTGCATCCTCTCTATTCTGTAAACCTCATCCATGGCATAATGAGATGAATCTCCCCACATTATCATCAGCATCCTCATAAGCTTGTCCCTTGAAGGTAGGGAACTTGATATTGAGTCTAGAGAGTAAATGAGAGAGATCCTCCATTTGCACTGGTGTTTCTTCTGATGTATCTGAGGAGAAGTCTAGCGTTCTCCTATGCTTCTCCTTTGACAGTGGTGTCACACCCAAATCAATAGATAAATTCAACGAGAGTAGAGGGGAGCTTGGTTCACTAGTCGAAGATATAGCTAACTTATTAAAGCTCCTTCGCACATGAAGAGGCTCCTTATCTACTCGCGTATGGGTCATGAACTTACTTGCAAATGCAATAGGGAAAAAAATACTGAAGAAAAGGACTATTTACTATACTCAAGGCATTTGACTTCTAATCAAGGGATTGTGTGTTCCTGTCCCACCGGGTGTGCCAAACTGTAGAGGAGGTACTAGGGTGTCTATTTTTAACAGGAGCATGCAGCACGCACTCCAGTACTTCACCTACTCAAAGGACGTTCTCCTTAGGGAAATATACCCTTTAACACTTCTGTGAGCAGGCAGATATCAATGATTGCATAGAGTTGTGAATACTTAGGGATAATATTAATGAAAAAATGACAATATTGGAAGACCAACCACTCCTTAGTTTGAATCAAATGATTACAACATAGGAAAAAGAGATGCTCAAAAGTTTATGCTCTGGGCTAACATGCCACTCGAGAACTAAACAACATCAAGACAAGGGATTCATCCATTCCGTACAATGGACACAACTAGATGTAGACTAGCACTGATCAATACAATGTATGAAGACTTGCTCTAAGGGGAAGAGCACGAAATACCAATGTCTCACACTGAATGACAAAACCAAGCCACTCTCTTCACGCTTTGTATCCTCACCATAGAGTGACTTCCTACACTAGGCTTGTAGCCACAGAGTGCCAAGAGAGGAACCCTGTATGTATATGTGTATGTCTGAATGTATCCCAAATGAACACAAATCCATTGCTTTTATAGGCTCCAATAGGCCAAGAGGGCCTTGCTGATTCCTCACGTCCACTGACCATGCACCCGTTGATTGCCCAAGATTGGAGGGGTAAATCAAATATGCCACCAGTCTTGAATTGGATCCTCAAAACTAGGCAGTCCTCATGAATGGTTGGCGGCAACGGTCATTTCTCTACTTTCACTTTTATCACTTACACTTTTACTGTCACTTTTGAATGCAATCTGAAATCCACATGTTGTGTGGCCCGTGATATTTGAATGCTCCTAAGAAGCACCTTCCTTACATAATTTTCTATACTTGCTTGTGACCCTTACATTTGATGAATGGTGATGCTTCAACTCACATATAATAGTTCCCGAATTCTTCATAAGCATCCAACAACCCCCAAGTAGTGTTGTCATCTGATAGCTTTCAAGAGTTGCATATTCCCCTCAGCATCACAAGAAAACAAGAAAATATCTTTTAACCAGATCTAGAGCCGAGATGCCCGTTGCTGAGAGTCACAACTGAGCATAATTGCAGTGTTTCTTGTTTCTCAGAAATCATGGCCAACCCGAAGGTGTTCGGTAGTCCTTCGGGATGATTTGTAATGGAACCCTTGGTGAGGATTGGGAGGGTACGCGGGGGCTGAGGGGAGGGTGCTGAAGGGGGGAAGTGGGGGGCGGGAGGGGTGGTGTGGTGAGGGGCGCGAGGGGTGGTGTGGTGAGGGGCGGGAGGGGTCGTGTGGTGAGGGGTGGGAGGGGAGGTGTGGTGAGGGGCGGGTGGCACGTGGTGGCGTTGTGAGGGGGGCGGAGGGGAGAGAGAGAGAGAGAGAGAGAGAGAGAGAGAGAGAGAGGGGGGCACGCAGGGGCCTGAGGGGGCAGTGGGGGCGGGAGGGGTGGTGCGGTGAGGGGCAGGAGGGGAGGTGTGGTGAGGGGCGGGTGGTGGGTGGTGGAGTTGTGAGGGGGGCGGAGGGGGGAGAGAGAGAGGGAGAGAGAGAGAGAGAGAGAGAGAGAGAGAGAGAGAGAGTGAGAGAGACGGAAATAGAGAGAGAGAGAGAAAGAGAGAGAAGGGGGGGCACGCGGGGGGTTGAGGGGGCAGTGGGGGGAGGTGTTGGTGCATTTTACCCAAGCCTACATGCTTGATATGCTTGATATTATCCTCATTCGTAAGTCACATGAGTAGTCATGTGAACACCTCTTGTAAAAGAGTACATTTTATCTCTTGTAAATGGAAAAAGAAAAAAGGAAAAGGATGGCTTACCTCATGCATGATGTAAAAGAAAATTCGTGGCTCCAACTACCAAAATCACGAATTTTTGAGCTGAGGGAATCTCTCCTAACTTTGGGGATCACTTTTAGGTGGAGCCATTCGAATTCGAATTCAAAACTCCCTCCAAGAATAGCTATAAAAGGATCAAGAAGGAAGAGGCGATTAGCAAGCCTTGTACGTGACCACTTCATGTCATTTTGTAGAGATTGAAGAGCTTACTCCATAGCTCTATCATTCTACTCCCATTGTGCAAAGATTCATTGCCAATGTGGTTGTAATCATATGTGAATCTATACATTTATTATCATCTACCTCTCTGTTTTGTTCTCTGCTATACTCACTCAGAGCAGTGACTTCAGAAGGTCATATCTCGCGTTTTACTGAACCTTTTTCAGTGATTTAAAGTGTGTTGGATAGCTCTTACTCTCTAATTTTTGCATATAAATTGTCAAGGTCATTGTATTAATACTTTGGGAGATAGCTGCATTTTACTGCTCACTGGTCTATCTCTGCAGAGCCCCGAGAATTGTGGGAATGTTCCAGAAATTGATGAAACTTGTTCTCAGTGCTCAGTCCATCATTTGAAGTGTTTTAACTTGGATTGGAAAGCTTACTAAGTCTATTTGCTATGCCCAGAAGGAATTTTTCTAATTCCTTCCAGGTTGAGAGCACTGTTCATTTTTTCCAGCAGGTGTATGTCCAAAAATAGCAAGTTTTGGGAGCTAGTCATTTCGCAACTAGTCTGTCTTGACTTAAACTTTTCGGATACATGTTCCAAAGTACTTGGATGATATTTTGGTGGATTTAGGAAGCTCAAAGGGTCTATTAATCAACTCTGAAGTCTCAGTTGGCTGGTGTGAAGCTGGTTGTAGCATCACCTACTCATCTTTGGATTGCATCCACCATCTCTCTTCACAGTGGTATCAGAGCATAGTCAAGCAACATGGGAGATGGGTTTCCATCAACAATTGACAAATTGGATCGAAACAACTACCCGGCATGGTCTCTAAGGATGGAGGCTTACCTTCAAGGGAGGAATCTATATGGATTCATATCTCGAGATGAAGCAATGCCAACCATGAGGAACAAAGGGCAACCATCACATGAAGAAGTGGAAGGACTTTCGAATTGGTGTTCGAAGGATGCACTTGCAAGGTCCTATATTCTAAACTCAATCTCGGATTTTCTTTTACCTCATGTCAAGGGATGCAAGACATCAAGAGAGACCTGGAATGCACTTGCTTCTTTCTTCTCTTCCAACACTCGAGCAAGGAAGAACCAATTGTGGATGGAGTTCACAACAATGAAGAAAAGCCCGAAGCAAAATGTGACTGATTATGTCACAAAGATGAAGGAGATTTCCGACCAACTTGGAAGCATTGGAGAGGTAATTGAAGAGGAGCAAATCATAAGACAAATCATGAATGGAATCAAAGCAGACGACAAGTGGGAGTCATTCACAACAGCCATGGATTTATACATGGATATGCATGTACCCGACCTCAACACACTCATGGGCCAACTCTTCACTCATGACACAAAGATTAGCAAAGGTGGTGAGTCCTCAAGAGGTAATCAAACTTCTGCCTTATATTCTGATAAAGCTAAGGTCAAGGACAAGTCAAAGAATAGGAAGAATGAAGATGAAGGAAGCTCTTTCCAAGCAAACTTTGCAGGTAGAGGAAGAGCTAGAGGAAGAGGCAGAAGTGGAAAGCAAGGCAGGGGGAGATTCCAATCATCTCAACCTTGCAACATATGTGGCTTATCTAACCATACTACTGAAGAATGTTTCAGGAACCTGAGGAACTCAAGAGGAAGAGGATTCAATAGAGGTGGCTATGGATCAAATAGAGGTAGGTACAAGGGAGGCTACAACAACAACAACTACTACAACAACAATTACAACAACAACAACAACTATCAAAGTGGCCATAGAGGAAGAAGAGACTACAATAACTATGCAGAGGACCAAAGTCAAGAAGATTCATTATTGATCATGAATCTATCAGTAAAGAAGGGTAAGGATGATGATCACATATTTTACATTGATTCGGGATGCTCGAACCATGTAGCAGGAAATGTGGCTTTACTTTCTGATTTGGAAGATCCTCATAACAAGCATGAAGTGCAGACAGGAGATGACACAAAGCACTCAGTGGAGAAGATAGGTAATGTGAAGACATCAGATGGGAATATGAACCTCTTAAGCAAAGTCTTGTATGTCCCTACAATTACCAAAAATTTAATAAGTGTTGGACAGATTGTTGAAAAAGGATTGCAGGTTAGATTCAATCGATTTGGAGCATATGTTGAAGACCCAAGGCAAGGCTTTCGAAGGATTGCCAAAGGAGAAAAGACAGGAAGGCTTTTCACTTTTGAAGTGGAAGATACAAAGAACATAGCTTTGTTTAGCTATGGATCTCAAACTCTAACAGAGTTGGAGATATGGCACAAAAGGCTTGCTCACATTGGTGAGAGGACACTCAAACAGATTTGCAGGGACCAAAGTGTACTTGGTTTGCCTAATATCACAAGGCAACACATGATTTATAAGTGTGAAGCTTGTCAACTCGGCAAGGCTCATAGACAGCCTTTCAATAAGAAAGGATATATGTATCAAAATCCTTTGGATCTAGTGCACACAGATGTGTGGGGTCCAAGTAAGGAGCCATCTATATCAGGCTCAAGATATTATGTGTCTTTCATAGATGATTGTAGCAGGTGGACCATTCTGTTTTTCATGAAGCACAAGGATGAAGTGTTTAATTGCTTTAAGAAGTATATTGCTCTTGTTGAAAACCAAACAGGTAGGACTTTGAAACGACTTAGATCAGATGGTGGAGGAGAATACTTCTCTTCTGAATTTGATGCCTTCTTGCATGAAAGAGGCATTAAAAGGGAAGTCACTACAAGGTATACACCCGAACTCAATGGTGTAGCAGAGAGGAGGAACAGAGCTATTGTCGAAGCTGCAAGGTCCATGCTCAACGAAAAGGGATTGCCGAACTACCTATGGGCAGAGGCTGTGTCGACAGCCACATATCTCATAAATAGACTTTCATCTAAGTCACTAGATGGAACCACTCCATATGAAGTGTGGAATGGAAGAAGACCTAGTCTAGAGCATTGCAAAATCTTTGGATGCTTAGCCTATGCTCACATTCCTTCTCAAGTAAGAGGGAAATTGGATCCCAAGGCAGAGAAGTGTGTATTTATTGGTTATGACCAAAACCAAAAAGGATATAGATTGTACAATCCAACCAATAAAGAATTTTCTGTGAGTAGAGATGTAATTTTTGATGAAAACAAATCATGGTTTGATGATGACAGGAAAGTGAAGCTGCCGTATGACTTGGATGAAGACTTTCCATCACTTCAACCAAAGGAGCCAAAGCACATTGAAGAAAGTGATTCGGAGATTGACCTAGAAGACTTGGAAAGACTAAAGCTATGGAAGAACAAAGGTAAAGCAAAGATCAGGATGCTACATATGGACCGGAGAGCTCACATCAACCACTTAGAAGGTCTTCAAGGGAGAAGAAGAAACTAGAGAGGTTTGGTTATGATACTTCTTTGGTCACCAAGCACTCAATCTACATTGCAAAGGATTCAACCAATGAAGAACCTACCACATTCGAAGAAGCACAAAGCAAGAAAGCTTGGAGAGATGCAATGGATGAAGAAATGGAAGCCTTGAAGGAGAATGACACTTGGGAGCTTGTACCTAACAAGCCATCTATGAAGATAATCGGATCTCGATGGATATACAAAATCAAGAGGAATCCAGATGGAAGTATAAATAGACACAAAGCAAGGTTAGTTGCTAAAGGGTTTTCTCAAACCATGGTATTGATTATGAGGAGACTTTCTCTCCTGTTGCAAAAATGCCTACAATTAGGGTTCTCATTAGTCTTGCTGCATCTAGAAATTGGAATCTCTATCAACTTGATGTAAAGAATGCTTTCTTGAATGGATGGATTTCTGAGGAAGTGTATATGGCACAACCTCCTGGATATGAGGATGCACATCATCCTAACTATGTATGCAAACTAAAGAAAGCT
>CM035438.1:18046311-18106311 GCA_020310875.1 Ceratopteris richardii
ATTCTATACGAATGTTTTGATCAATTCTCCTTCCACAGTGTAAAGATTTGAGCAAGCAAGCACTCAATCTTTAAGTTGGAAGGTAAGCTATTTGTGGCTAAGAGAATTTGCAGAAAGGGGTTCTAGATTGAGAGAACCAAGTGTTAAATATTATAAGTGTCTAAATCGACTTCTTAGAAGAACACTTTTAGACATAGGTGAGTTGTTGAGATCATTTCTCAAGATCTATTGAATCTTTTGGAGTTATTCAACTTGGAGTAGGTGCGCAATCTACATGTGACACCTCATACAAAGTTTTATCAAAAACTTTACACATTTGATAAGGCAATGAGTGAATTATGTGCAGCAAACATTTTTGTGTAATCTTCTTTTTCACCGTTTGATCAAGAATTTGACAATTGAGTATTGATCTTCTAAAATTGGGGAAGGTTTGAGTTATTCTTGTTAAAGAGGTGCTCTAAATACAAGAGTAGCTTGTTATTTTGGAGATTAACACTCTCCGTTAGTGGTACCAGAGCAGGAAGCATCAGAATTGAAGAAAGAAGGATCCCGACTGCTGCAGCTGCAAAGAATTCAACATCTGAAGTTTCAAAAGGTGAAAGCTTGAGAAGGAGGTCATACGACATCAAGGGAGACAAAAGGAGTATCATTCGAGGTAAAGGTACATCTATTACTCATAAAGTTTGAAGAATTCAATACACAAGTGAAGAAAGGATGAGAGATTCTCTTCAGATAGAGAAATTGGATAGAGAAAACTATCCAGCATAGTCAATGAGGATGGAATCTCATCTTATGAGCAAAGACTTGATAGCCTACATTAGAGGTGAAGAAGAAAAGCCTCGGTTCAGAGATCCTAGTGTTCCAACTAGGGACGAATTATCAGATTTGAAGACTTGGATGAAGAGAGATGCTCAAGCTAGGAGCATTATCTATATGGCAGTCAATGATTATTTGTTACCTCATATTAGAGGTCTTGAAAGTGCAAGTGATATATGGAATGCTTTGGAGGAGCATTTCCAAAACACCACAAAGTCAAGGAAGGCATCCTTGTGGGTAGAATTTACCACTTTCAAGAAAAAGGCCTCTCAATCCATCTCAAATTATGTAACAAGGATGAAAGACATTGCAAATGCATTAGGGGCTGTTGATGAAGACATTGAGGAGGATGAATTGGTAAGGCAAATCCTTACAGGTTTGAGAGGTGATGACAAATGGAAGCCATTCATTTTTTCTACTGAATTATCACTTGATCATTTCACTCCTGACTTAAATGAGTTGCTAAGTCACATGCTAACCTTTGAGGAGGTTGTCAAAGGAGAAAGTGATAAAAGTACAGGTCATGCAATGTATTCAAAGGATAAGAAGAAAAATAGCAAAGGGAAGCAACAAGCAAATGAAGATGAAGGTACAACTAGCCAAGCTAACTTCCTAAGAGGAAGAGGAGGTGGCAAAGGTAGAGGAAAAGGCAGGAGTAATAAAGATGGAGTTAAAGCTTGCTGGATTTGTGGTAAGACAAATCACTTAGCTAATGATTGTTGGCATAATACTCTGAATAATGGTGGATATAATCAGAATTTTAATTCAAGAGGAAAATGTGGCAGAAATCAAAGAGGTAATTTCAGAGGTAGAAGTAGTAGGGGTTACTTTGGAAGAAATGCAGGTAGAGGATTCCAAAGTCAACAATACAACAATACCTACTACAATTATGCTTTAGATCAGAAGGAGGATTCAACATTGATAATTAATGCAACTTGTGAAAGGCAAAGTGAAGACCAAAGAGTCTTCTACATTGACTCAGGGTGTAGCAATCACCTAAGTGGCAACATAGCATTGATGACTGATTTGGAGAATAAGGTATCAAATCATGTTGTTCAAACAGGTGATAATACAAAGCACAATGTGAAGTCAATTGGATCAGTAAGACCAAGGATGGTAGCACCCTCTTGAGTAAGGTCTTGTATGTTCCTACAATTCCTAAGAATGTGATAAGTGTAGGACAAATTGTTGAAAAAGGTTATGAAGTTAGATTCACTAATGAAGGAGTGTTTGTGGAAGACCCTAGCAATGGGTATAAACAAATTGTTTCAGGGAAGAAAGAAGGAAGATTGTTCACATTCAAGATTCAAGGTAATGTTGGTCATTCCTTGTTCACTTATGGAGGACATAAGATCTCTGAGTTAGATCTTTGGCATAAGAGGCTTGGACACTTCAATGAAAGAGGTATCAAAGATATGATTAACAATGGTTGAGTGCTTGGATTGTCTAATGTTGCAGGTCAA
The DNA here is from genome assembly GCA_020310875.1 of Ceratopteris richardii. Classification (NCBI taxonomy): domain Eukaryota; kingdom Viridiplantae; phylum Streptophyta; class Polypodiopsida; order Polypodiales; family Pteridaceae; genus Ceratopteris; species Ceratopteris richardii. The sequence continues at coordinate 18,048,591 of CM035438.1, forward strand.
CATATGACATACAGATGTGAGGCATGTCAATTAGGTAAGGCTCATAAGCAATCTTACTCCAAGCATGGTTTTATGTATTCAAAGAAGCTTGAGTTGGTACACACAGATGTGTGGGGACCATCAAAGGATTTCAGTATCAATGGTTCATGGTATTATGTGATTTATGTTGATGATGCTACCAAATGGATCACTATCTATGTGATCAAAGATAAGTCAAAGGTATTCAATACATTAAACACTATCATGTGTATGGAGAGAGAATTACAGGTCATAAGTTGAAGAGATTAAGGTCAGATGGAGGGGGAGAGTATTTCTCTAATGAGTGCAGTGATTACTTGTGGAATGCAGGTATAAAAAGGCAAATTACTTGCAAGTACTCTCCTCAACAAAATGGTGTAGCAGAGAGAAGAAATAGAACTCTTGTTGAGTTTGCAAGGTCAATGATGAAGGAGGAAAATTCCCCTAATTATTTGTGGGCTGAGGCTGTAAGTACAGCTACTTATTCGGTTAATAGGTTACCATGTAAAGCGTTGGAGGGTATGACACCTTATGAAGCTTGGTGGGGTAAGAGACCTACCTGGGATCATTGCAAAGTATTTGGATGTTTGTCAAATGCATATGTGCCATCACAATTAAGGCACAAATTGGAACCTAAAGCCAAAAAATATGTGTTCATTGGTTATGAGGATAAGCAGATGGGATATAGGTTGTGGAGTCCATCCACAAAACAATTCCTTGTATCAAAGGATGTTACATTTGATGAGCAAGGTACTTGGTATGAAGGTACAATCAATATTAATACAGGTGATGAAGAAGTTGTGAGTCAAAAGCCTAAGGTAAATCAAAGGTTTAGATATTTGATGAAGAGGAGAATAATGAAGTGCAGGTTGAAGTTGGAGAAATGCCAAGATTTGATCCTGAGTGTGATGAACCAGAAACCTCAAGGAGTGGAGAACTCAGAAGGTCATCAAGACATAAGTGGAAAACTACAAGGTATAGCTATGTCTCTTCTTTTTTGGCTACCAAAGATTATGTTTACATGATAAAGGCAGATGAAGACCCTTCTACATATGAAGAGGCAAAAGGTAAGGAAAATTGGGAGAAAGCTATGCAGGAAGAATATGATGCATTGATGGAGAACCAAACATCGGATTTGGTTCCTAAACCAAATAGTCAAAGATCATTGGACGCAAATGGGTCTACAAGACAAAGAGGTTTGCAGATGGAAGTGTGTCTAGGTACAAAGCTAGACTTGTTGTCAAAGGGTTTGCTCAGACATATGGTATTGATTATGATGAGACCTATAGTCCTGTGGCAAAGATGACAACCATCAGGACACTCATAGCTATTGTTGCATGCAAAGGTTGGAAATTATGTCAATTAGATGTGAAGAATGTTTTTTTGAATGGTTACATTTCAGATGATGTTTTCATGGAGCAACCTCAAGGATTTAGAGAGGAAAGGTATCCAGATCATGTGTGCAAGCTCATGAGAGCCTTGTATGGTTTGAAGCAGGCCCCAAGGGCATGGAATTATAGACTTGTGAAGTTCTTGAAAGAACTTGGATTGCAAGTATCTAAGGCAGACAGTAGCTTGCTTGTTAAAGCAAGTGATGATGGGTTCATTTACATGTGCATATATCTTGATGATATAATTCTTATAGGTAAAGATGAGAAAGGCATTCAAAGCCTAAAGAAGCAAATGGAGAAAGAATACAAGATCAGTGATTTGGGAGACTTGTCATACTTCTTGGGCATGGAGATCTCATACACTCAACCTGGAGTGTATGTAACTCAAGAAAGGTATTTGAAAAACTTGTTAATCAAGTTTAAGTGAATGATTGCAGGATAAGACCTACTCCAATGGAGGTGAATCACAAATTGAGTAGATATGGTGCAGAATAATTCAAGGATATGAAGCTATATCAGAGTTTGGTTTGTAGTCTTATCTATGCTACATTAACTAGACCTGACTTGTCATATGTAGTTGGAGTATTATCTCAATTTATGCATTGTCCTAGGAAAGAACATTGGATTGCAGGACAAAGAGTGTTGAGGTACATTAAGGGTACACACAAAAGAGGGTTTGTATTATGGTTTTACATCAGATACACACATCAAGATATATAGTGATGCAGATTGGGCAGGTAATCCTCATGATAGGAGATCAACTTATAGATACTTGTGTTATGTGGGAGATAAATTAATTTCTTGGTGTTCAAAGAAGCAACACATAGTTGCTTTGTCATCTACAGAAGCAAAGTACAAAGGTATGGTGGAAGCTGCAAAGGAAGTGATATGGCTTAAGACTCTGATGAAGAGTTTTGACATCATTCAAAGTATACCCACTATTCATGGAGATAACATGAGTTCATTGTATTTAGCTGCTAACCCTGTGTTTCATGCCAGGACTAAACATATTGAGATTCAGTCTCACTTTGTGAGAGAGAAGGTGATGGATAAAGAGATTGAAGTCATACATACATCAACAAAAGATCAGATAGCTGATATGCTTACCAAAAGCTTAGATGGACCAAAGCTACAGAGTTTCAAAGACATGGCATGCATAAAGAAGATAGAGAAATCCTCAATTGATGATCGAGGGGGATCTGTTGGTGCAGGACTATCAACAATTGATGTTTTGATGAAGGATTGAAGTCAAGGATTGAAGAAAAGGTTCATGTTGTGAAGCATGAAGAAAGAATACATTCAGAAGATGAAGGTGTACACTTATGTACATTAAGTTAGAGATCGTTCACTTATATGTTTGAGTAGTCATAAGCTTGTAAATTTTTGTCTATATATACTATGAAAAATTTTGGGGCAAAATTAGAGAGCATGAAAATAGAATAATTAGGAGTTGTATGAGTCATTAGACATCTTAGAAGTGAGTTAAGACTCTCTCATCACTCAGTTGTAAATTTCTCAAAAATGAAGAAAATGTTGCGCCCGATGTTTCTGAGTTTTCTTCTTCTGTGTTAGATCTTACGTGAAATGCTTTTGTACAAGTCTAATCTATAGTTGATTGAACTTTGTAGAAATTTTCAGCTTCTAATTGTGATCATGCTAAGAGAATTGAGTGTAGGAACATTTACATGTGTAAATGAAAGAAGAGAAGCTGCAGGAGGTGCAAAATTTGATACGAATGTTTTGATCAATTCTCCTTCCACAGCTTAAAGTTTTGAGCAAGCAAGCACTCAATCTTTAAGTTGGAAGGTAAGCTATTTGTGGGTAAAAGCATTTGCAAAAACGGGTTCTAGATTGAGAGAACCAAGTGTTAAAAAATATAGGTGTCTAAATCGACTTCTCAGAAGAACAGTTTTAGACATAGGTGAGTTTTTGAGATCATTTTTCAAGGTCTATTGAATCTTTTGGAGTGATTCAACTTGGAGAAGGTACACAATCTATAGGTGACACCTCGTACAAAGCTTTATAAAAAACTTTACACATTTGATAAGGCAATGAGTGAATTATGTGCAGCAGACTTTCTGTGTTATCTTCTTTTTCACAGTTTGTTCAAGAATTTGACAATTGAGTGTTGATCTTCTAAAATTAGTGAAGGTTTGGGTTATTATTGTTATAGAGGTGCTCTAAATACAAGAGTAGCTTGTTCTTTTGGAGATTAATACTCTCCATCAAGAGAGAGAGAGAAAGAGAGAGCGAGAGAGAAAAAAAGGGGGGGCATGCGGGGGGGCCGAGGGGGCAGTGGGGGGCGGGAGGGGTGGTGCGGTGAGGGGCGGGAGGGGATATGTGGTGAGGGGCGGGTGGCAGGTGGTGGAGTTGTGCGGGGGGCGGAGGGGGGGGGGAGGAAAGAGAGAGAGAGAGAGAGAGAGAGAGAGAGAGAGAGAGAGAGAGAGAGAGAGAGAGAGAGAGAGAGAGAGAGAGAGAGAGAGAGAGAGAGAGGGAGAGAGAGAGAGAGAGAGAGAGAGAGAGAGAGAGAGAGAGTGAGAGAGAGAGAGATATAAAGGGGGTTGGTCATGGGCGGAGGAGGGAGGGGTGGTGAGGTGTGGGTCTGAGGGAGATGGTGGAGGGCTGCGGGGTCTAAAGGGAGGAGGTGGAGGGTTGCGAGGCGGGGTGTTGGGGTGAGGGCGGGGGTGTGGGTGGCAAGGGGGAGAGAGAGAGAGAGAGAGAGAGAGAGAGAGAGAGAGAGAGAGAGAGGCTGCCCGTGTTCTACTAATCATCCATTTCTCCAATAGAGAGAGTAGCAGTAAAGTCCTTTTCAGCATCTACAGCTCTAAGCCCCTTCAACTTCAACTCTCATCTCCCAAAAGATGATTAGAGAGTAAGAAAGAAGTGTTCAAGCTCTTGTGCCTTCTCTTAGAGGGCGAATTTGGTGCTTTCAAGAGGTCATCACCATCTTGTACTTGGAGCATTATATGCACATCTATAGAGGGAAGAATAAAACTTCCGTGATACAGACCCCCACATCACGTCTTTGCACCGTCTCGGTGCAAGTTTCCTTTTTATTTTCTTATTTCGATAAGATCAAGAGAAACTGAGAACACTAAATGAAACATGATATGTACAATGAATGAAGTACTTCTAGTTTGTCTTAATTCAGGTACTTCTTCACCCTAGAGATATTGACCACGGGTATCCTCTTACCCTGCAAATCCTCCAGATGTATTGGTCCATGTGGTAATACCTTTATCACCTTGTATGGTCCTATCCATTTGGGTGCCAACTTGGTTGAAATTGCTGGAACCTGATGCACTAAAACCATGGATCCTTCCTATACTTCATTGGACCTAAGATACCTGTCATGCAATCTTTTGTGCTCTTCTTGGGTTATCTGAAGTTTTTGCATTGCTCCTTCCCTGTATTCTTCTAATGCCACAAATCTCCTACTAGGAGGTTCCATTCCCATGGTTTTGGCTCCCATTTCCTTTTTTATAATAAATTCAAATGATGCTAATGCCTCCTTTCCATATACTAAGCGAAATGGACTTTCTCTAGTGGTTCCCCTTCTTGTAATTCTGAAAGCCCAAAATGCACCGATCAATGCTTGTGGCCATTCAACCCTTATCCCTTCAGCAGATACTATGTGATCAAGAAGAGTGCCCTTGGTGACCAAAAAATGACATTTAGCAGGATTTAATTTCAAACCTGTTTTGAGACATTGCTCAAAGATTTCCTTTAGATTTTCCAATGATCATGGAAACCTTGAACTGCTGCTCTTCTATCTGTGCCTGAAAACACTCAAAAGTCATCCATGAAAATGCGGAGAAAGGTTGTTAACCACTTGCCCAATATCACATACATTGTTCTATTCAATGAAGCTAGTGCATTCTTCAAACCAAAAGCCATGTGAGTATAGAAATAAGTGCCCCATGGAGTAACAAAGGCTATTTTGTCCCTATCATTAGGATGGATCACTATCTGATTGTAGCCACTAAAACCATCCAAGAAGCTATACAAAGCATGACCGGCTACTTCCTCAAGTACTTGCTCTCAAAAAGGCTGAGGAAATCCATCTTGAACAGTCACTTTATTTAAGGCACGAAAGTCAATGCAAACTCTTATTTTTCCACTATGTTTCTTGGGTACAATAACCATAGAAGAAAGCCACCTCGAATGTTCCACTGGAACAATTATACCCATTTCTTCTAGTTTTGTAACTTCCAACTTTACCGCCTCTGCATATTCTGGCTTGAGTCGATACGGCCTACTTCTTGCGGGCGCGGCTCCCTCAACTAAGGGTATTTTGTGTAATCCCATCTCCTCTGGTATCCCTGTTAGATCTTTGTAGGACCATGGGAAAACATTTTTGCAAGTAAAAAGTAAAGTAGTTACCTTCTGCAGTAAAGGAGGATAATGCCATAGCCAAGAGGCTAAGTGGACTACTTGAGGGTTCTCTTCATCCCCTAGATTTGCTTCTTGAACCTGTGTTTCAAGACTAGTCTTGTTTGAGAAATCATCTCCACTGTATGCCGTGTCGGAAAGATTTCAACCTTTCCGTTGATGACCAGATAAAATAAAATTAACTTAATTGGTGAATTCTAACCTTTTATATCACTGTTGATTAATTGTTCTGGATTGAATTAACTACTTTTGAAGTGTTTGCAGGTACAGGAAATGATAAAGAATACATGTTCATATTAGGGCTTACTCTAATTTCATATTTAATGAGTTGTTTTATTCATACATTCAAGGAGGAAGTGAACAAAGGAAAACAACAAGCCCAGAAAGGCCTCAGGAAAATCAGAGCAGTGTTGAGATACGAGGAAGAATTACAAAGGAAAAACTTGCAAATCTTCTTCAAGGAGTGGTGGGCTGGCAAAGCCGATAAACCCACCAAAGAGATGTGTCGTATCCTTAAAAGGAAACACAGCAGAGAGTCGATCCCCCTACTGCTAGACCCACATGGCAATGTTTGCAATTCGGAAGAAGATAATTTTGGCATCATCGAGGGGCACTTCACGAGACTCCTAGGAACCTCGAACCCCCTTTCCCACCATAGAAGGGACTGTATGGCTGCCATTTCTAGGGTTTCCCCCCGGAGGATACCACCCAACCTCCACTCCCTTCTTCATGCCCCTATCTCGGAATCAGAAATCATTGAGGTCATTGATGCCCTCCCCCTCGGTAAAAGCCCGGGACCCGACGGACTCACTAACGAGTTCTTTAAATCCTTCAAGCTGGTGGTTGCCACCCCTCTTCGGATGGTTTGGCAAGAAGCGCTAAAGTTTGGTGCTCTTCCTTCTTGTCTAAATAATGGAATTATCAAGTTGATACACAAGAAGGGGGAAAAGAACAGAATCGAGAACTGGCGGCCTATTACGATGCTCCAAACAGGATACAAGATCATCGCCAAAGTCATTGCCAATAGACTCTCGTGCCACCTGAGATCTTGGCTTAGTGAGGACCAAAAAGGTTTCGTCAAAGGCAGGTCTATTCTGGAAACCATTATGGATATTTGGGAAGGTATTCAATTTGCAAATGAGTCTAATCAAGATGTGGTTTTCCTCAAGATCGACTTTGACAAAGCCTACGACAGGCTAGAATGGGACTATATTCTGCAGTCGCTCCAAGATCTCGGACTTAGTCAGAAATTCACCAAGATGATCGCGACCCTTCTCGGAAACGCAACGACCCAAATTAACGTTAACGGCAAACTTTCGAAGGTGATCCATCTTAGAAGATCGATTAGACAAGGATGCCCTTTGGCCCCCCTTCTTTTTGCAATCGCCACTGAGGGGCTGAGCAGACTTGTGGCTCATTATGTGGAGGCTAGCAATATCAAAGGCCTCCGGCTGCCTCACGACCACAGTCAAATCATCATGAGACTCTTTGCTGATGATATGAACGCGTTCGTCCACAATGATAATACCAGCCTGGAGACTTTCTGGAGGTGTCTTGCTACCTTTTGTGATGCCTCTGGATCCAAAATCAACCACTCCAAGACCGCCTTCAGGGCTATTGTGGGATAGCATCCTGGCCTTCTCACTGATCATGGCTGTCAAATCATTCCGCAGGGCCAAATCCTTCGACTTCTTGGAATCCCCTTGGGGTTTGCCGTCTCTATGGAGCAGCGATGGAACTGGGTGTTGGCTAAACTCAAAAACAAACTTAACTATTGGAGAGGTATGCAAATCAATCTCGCTGGGCGTGCGATGGTTATCAACACGTTCCTCCTCTCTTCTACCATCTATTTCCTTTCTTGTTGGAGACCGAATGAGCAAGGCCTGTCCAAACTGAATAGTATTTGTAGAAACTTTCTTTGGACGGGCGATCATAACACAAGGGGGGTGCCTAAAATCAAATGGGCCATCTGCACTAGCCCTAGAGATAGTGGGGGGCTTGGTATCCTGGACATTGGGTGTATGGCTAACAAACTGGCAGCCAAATGGATGATTAGGGCTTGGTGCAATAGGGAGGCCTCGTGGGCCAAGCTGATCTTCAGAAACAAGAATGAGTTGGCCCTCACGGGGTTCCCGAACTGGAAGAATCTTGACATCATGACCCTGCTTTTCTCCCCGATCCCCGTCTTCCCGAAAGGCTCCAATCTCGTGTGCTCCCTTTGGAAGGGCTGGAATAAAGTCAAAAGCTTCACAAGAATTAGTGAGGACTGGAAGTGGGCGGCCGGAATCAGACAAAACGACTCTATCTGGTTTCCGATACATGGCATCCGGAGTGTGGAGTCGTGGAACATTCAAAATGCCAAGAAGCTATGGAACAAAGGATTCAAAAAATGGAAACACCTCTGGAAACATGACATCAACAACTGGATCAACTTCGAGGATATTGACCCTCGCATAAACATCTCCTACGAAGAATGGAACACTTTGCAAAGTAGATGCCTCGCTTGGGATTGTCACAAGACGCGCCTTCTCATGGGACACGACACACCGAACTCGCTTGGTCTCAAATGGCACAACGGAAATAGCCTACTCAAAATCCCGAACATCAAAGAAACGGCTGACCTCCAGATCAGCCTCAACAAGAAGTGGTGCCTGTCTTGGACGCGGCTTCGGTGGGACATGAAATTCATGGGTATCTGGCACCCCCTTATTGAGATTAAGAAGTCTGTCCTCTTATGGCAAATTCTTCATCGAGGAATTTGGACCAACCATAAGGCTAGCAAACTTTGTGGGATCCCTCCTTGGTGCAAACGCTGCCACCGTGCTATCGAAGATGTACCACACATCTTCCTCACTTGCCCCAACTCCTACAGAATCTAGCAGACGGTTGGAATGAAAATCAGACTTCCAAAACAGCTTAGTTGGAAACAAGTCCTTTTGGGAGAAGCGATCGGCTGCTCTGCGACACTCTGGAACGCCATCAGAGGGGAAGTCCTGTGGAAAATTTGGCGGGAGAGGTGTGCTCTCAACTTCGACGATCCCCCCAGGGAGTGGTCGATTGAGAAATCACTATTCCTCCTGGGCAAAAGGATCGTTAACAGTAAGAAGTCCCCCCCCTTCAGACACCATCAAGTTCTCCTTTTGATCAACAACAAGCTCAAACCCAAGTGGGCCCCGCATGAGGGCGATGAGAGGGTGATTAACCTTCTCTGTAATGCAACCTAGGATTCAATCAAGCTTCCCCTGCCTTGTGGGATTTGGGGGGTCCCGTGGGCACTAGTCCCCTTCTATTGTACCTTTGTTTCTTAATTTAATTCAAGTCCGGGAGAGTAGGCTATTGCCGAACTTCCTTTATATTAAAAAAAAAGAATCATGGGTATTTAACCCTAGGATTTCATAAGTTGATATGATTTTATGTCAGTTAGGTTAATCCAAAGGGTCTCAAAAGATTCTAATGGGTTAATGCTAGGGTTTATTTAAGTGTTAATGGATTAATGATAGGATTTTTGAAGGGTTTTTAGTAGGTTTTCTAGGGTTTTATGTATGTTTCAAGGGCTAAAACAATTAATATTTTATGAAATTAATCTAGGAATGAACATTCATTTAATGAAAAATTAAAATATGATTTAATTAGTTACCTTAATAGTTTGTGTGCATTTAAATATTAAGGTTCAAATTAATTAAACCCTTAATCTAAGCTTAAGTTAAATGATTTATTTAATTGAGAAATTTAGGGTAAATAGAATTAAAATAATTAATTAAATGGATAAATAACTAGTGGTGTGTATGAGTGCTAGGAAAAAGAATGGTATGTGAGCAATATGTAATTAAAGTGAGTTAAGGAGTGGAACATAATAGATATGGATTTAAAGTAAATAAAGATGGTTAAAGAAAAGAATGGTGAGAATTAGTGTAGATCAAAAGAGAGGAGGAAATGTGTTGTGTGGATAAAGTCAAATTAAAGTATGGTGGCTAAGTGTGGGTTAAAGGATGGATGAGAAATAAAGTAGTAATCAAAAAGAGTGGTAAGCTCATGATTTGTGTGTGTATATAAATGTGTATGCTTCTTGAGTTTTCCCTAATGTTTTTTTTTCAGGTAACTCCTTCTTTCCTTTTTGCTCACGCATGAAAGTGATTGTTTCTCCTTCTTTTTCCTGGCCGGGCTTTGTCTGCGTGAGTTTAGAGAAAGAGTTTATCCATCTCTTCTTCTCACGATAAGCTATGACTATGCATATAGCAAGAGTTGGAGAGAGAGAGAAAGAGAGTGAAAACGATCTGTCTGAAACTATAACAACTAGGCGGCGCTCTGGTAAAATCAGAGAGAGAGAGAGAGCCTCTCGACTGCTGTGCTACAGAGCACATGGAGGATAGAGACAGGCGCTCTCCAAAGATATGCACGGAGAAAGAATCGGGCGCATTCTTGCTGCCACTGAAAGTGGAATCATTAGCATAGAGATATCTCGTGATTACGGTCTGCTGTACGCGTAGGAACAAATGGAGAGAGTTTTTTTTAAGTCATATTTACCTTCCCTCCCTCCACAGCGCTGCGCACGGCAACGTGTAGAGAGAGAGAGAGTTTAGTATCTGTGAGTTTTGCACATGAATTTTTTTTTTTTTTTTTTTTTTTGAAGAACAGAAAGGATAAAATTGATGCTGGAGGAAAAATACAAACAAAGGATCAAACTCTCACGTGAGTCTGATTCATGTACAAGGGGGCAGTATTATGAGAGTTCTCATATAAGAACAAGGTTAACATAATCATCAAGCAGAGTGATCATCTGCATCCTAGGCTTAGAGTACATCTTCAGGAGTTTTAATTTCCAAACATTGTAGCGATTATTCCTAAGAATTACAAAGGGGTTTTTATCTTCCGAATGAGAAGCACATCTGGCGGTGAAGCAGAGATTGAGAATTTTCTTCAAGCCCACCAAAAAGGAGAAGAAGTAGTCCTTCCCCTTCCTATTGAAGATGGCACTGTTCCTGGTCTTCCATATAAACCACAAGGAGTGGATTCTGATGAACTGCCACAACAGAATGTCCATACCACGAGCTTCGCCCAGCAAAATATCTTTACTGCTAGGAGCATTAAGACCTTGGTTCTGATAGAAAAACCTCATTCCAAACCAGAATCTGGAGGAACTTTTACAATGGACGAACAAGTGATCCAAGTCCTCATCTTTTCCACAGAGCTTGCATTTACCAGCATCAATTTTATACTTCCTAGCAAGGCTACCTGTCCAGATGCCTTTGTGGAGAATGAGCCAGTTAAGGTAGGACTGCTTGTTGGAGAAGGGAAAGGCCCAAGTGCACTGGAATCTGTACTTCCACTGCAAGGGGGGACCATTGGAGATCCCACTTCTTATTGAGTTTCCCTGTTATTTCTTTGATACTTCTGCCACTCTTTTTGTAGGTTTTAAGAATATCCTCAGCTACGATTTGGAGGGAGATCTCCTTTCTCCACAAGTGTTTTTCCAGCTTTTTCTTCAGAATTTCCTTCTGGATTGAGAGGACCTGTTTACATTGAACAGAGAGCCCATCAAACCCGGAAATGACCGTGTCATTAATAATGTTACCTGCATTTAACAAGTCTTGCCAGTGTCCAAATCCCTTCTTTCTGCATTTATTCCATCTAATGGGAAGGGAAGGGGAGGGAACAGTATTAGTCCACCCAAACCAAATGGAGTCTTGAGCTAAGAAGGTCAGGTTGTGAGCAAAGTAGACAAGTTATACTTAGCTTTCACAGCCATCCAAGCTTTCCAAAAAGAGCATATAAGCTGACTACCTTTGGGCACAAATTCAACAGGAGAAGTAATAACATCCCAAAGAGAACAATTGACCCAACTTTTATTATGTTTAATGTGGAATTTGCTAACATTTCTTTTAATTAAACAGGCCCAGAAGTCATTAGAGGAGATAGATCTGAAAATCCACTTAGCAGCCATTTGGGTGGCCATCCTGGAAGGACAAATGAGTCCAAGCCCCCCCTCAGCTTTTCTCATACAACAAATATCCCAAGAAACTTTGGGAACTTTAGAACCTCCCCACAAAAATTTTCTAGCAAGCGAGATGGCCTGACCAAGCTGCTTCTTACTAGGCTGCCAGCAGGACAGAAAATAGGTAAGGGAAGGGAGGATATAGTGCTTTAAAACAAAAGATCTTTGAGAAATACTTTGCTGCACATCAGACCACTTAAAAATTTTAGCTCTAAATTTATCTAGCATCCAATTCCACCTTTGCTCATTGGATATACCAAAGCCCATGGGAATGCCCAGAAGCCTGAAAATACTCCCTTTCTTGATGATATCACAACCTGCAGCCACAACACAAGCTGGAACCTTATTATCAGTGGCAAAAAAACCTGTTTTCTGATGGTTGACCACAGAGCCACTAGCAAGACAGAAAAGGTCAAGACAGTTAAGGAATTGACTAGCAGACTTTTCTTCAGCAATCATCATCATGTTAGTGTCATCTGCAAACATCTACAGACCCAGGGGAGAGTGAGATTGGGGAATAACTAGACCAGAGATGGTCCCTTGTCTGAAGCTATCCTTGACAAGCCAGCCCAAAGCATCACTAGAAATAGCAAACAGGAGAGGGGCTAGGGGACACCCTTGTCTAATAGACCTGCATAACTTAAAAGAGTTAGACATATTTCCATTAATAGCAACTTTAGAGAAGGCATTACCAAACAAGATACTGACATATCTAATAAACTTTTTGCCAAAACCAATGTCATGAAGAGACTGAAGAATGAAATCCCATTCAATCCTGTCATAAGCCTTATCAAAATCAATTTTGAAGAAGTAAGTGTCAATATTAAGCTCTTTATAATACTCAAGACTTTCCCAAATGGTAATAATGTTATCCAAGATAAATCTCCCTTTGATAAAGCCTTTTTGCTCAGGCAGAATTATACTATCCATTAAAGGACTCAGCCTTCAGGCAAGGATGGAAGCAAAAATTTTGTATAGAGAAGTCAGGCAGGAGATGGGTCTCCAATTGTTTAAGTCATCTTTGGGACCCCTTTTATGTAAGAGCTTAATCACCCCCGTGTTGATAAAAGGAGAAAGAGACCCCCTTCTAGAGGCTTCTTGCCAGATCTTGAGAATTATGGGCACCAACAAATCCTTGAACTCCTGAAAAAACTCATAAGGAAGACCATCATGACCAGGGGATTTACCAGGCTTCAATTTGCTAATGGTTTCTCTCACCTCACCCTCAGAGAAGGGCATGTCAAGGAGGGAGTCCATTCCCTGAGGAACCATTTTCTTCCTACAAAGGGCAATGGCAGCTCCTGCACTCCACACATCAGCCCCTCTCTTGGGAGGCAGAGAGAAAACATTGGCAAAGAACCTATGGGCAACCTCCAGGTTATCCTTCATATTTGAAGCTAAGAGACCATTACTGTCTTTGAGCAGAGGGATGAAGTCCCTAGCTTTTTTCTTTCTCATAAGATCAAACATGTGTTTATTAGGCTTATCCACTTTACCTGCCCAGAATTATCGAGACGTGACAAGGGCACCTCTAGCAAGGAGGTAATCAACTTTCCTCACTTTATCCTGCAACTCAAGGATTTTCAGCCTTTTGGTATTAACATCAAGCTTAGAGGACTCCAGAAGATCCAGCTCCTTCAATATCATCATTCTTCTCTCATACCTAATATTTTTAGCTTTATTCTTGAAATTCGTAATAGTAATTTGAATTTCTCTAACAGCCTCTTCCCAAGCCACAAGGGGAGACCTATCTTTATTAAAATGAGAAATAAGGATATCAGAGATTTTCTCCTTCACAATAGGAATTTTAAACAAGGAGGAGTCCATGTGAGGCCAACCAGCACGATACGAGGGGTTGTTCATGAACAGCTTCACAATCAAAGGCACATGATCAGATAAAACCAAGGACCGATCAATGTCACAATTATAATTCCACAAATTATTGCTCCTACCAGCATGCATGTAAAATCTGTCCAATCTGGCAGACAGAAAGTTAGCTTGATTTCTGTTGTTCCAAGTGTGACCTGTGTTGAAAGAGAGATCCAGCAGGTTGTGCTTATTAACCAGATTAAACCAACAATGCTTCTCTCCCCCAGAGATAATATTATCACTGTTACCAATCCTATCACCCAGGTTAGTGACCATGTTGAAGTCACCAGTCAGCAGAATAGCATTATTAATTTTAGCAATTTCTTCCCAGCATTTAGCCCTTTGAGAAGCCTGATTAGCAGCATAAACACACACAACAGTACAATTAAAAGGCTCTTTACACTTAACAGCAATCCACTGGTTAGTACTACTCTTGTACACCTCCTCAATAAGATGACACACACCATTAGCCACCCCAATGGAAGCACCACCTTTACCACTATGATCCGTATGAACCCAATGGTAAGAATTCGAAACAGTTTTTAAATTCGACAACAGAGTGGATCCCCCCACCTTCAGCTCATGCAAACAGATAAAGTCAGGAAAAGTAGAAGAATCTTTGATCCAGTTGTTGATGGACTTGCTCCTGATAGGATCAGAGAGCCCCTTAGTGTTAAGAGAAATCAACTTAATACAATCCATGGACAAAAGAAAGAAAAGAAGACTTACTTTTTAAGATTCTTACCAGGCTTAACTGCTGAAACCGAATTCCTGACCATATCCTTTCTTTTGGTCTTGTTTTTACCTTTAACGTTAGGTGACAGGACATTGGACATATACACATCTTGGTCAATGATGGGACCAGAGCCCACCTGATCTGTAAAATGTTCATCAAATTTATTAATTTGATCCATAAACATTTCATCACAGTTACTTAGGGAGTCTTCTTCAGACAAGACCGCAACAGGGGTGGAGCCCGTATTAGGTCTGGGAACCGATTCCAAACAAACAGTTCCACTTCCTTCACAAACTTTGTGAGTTTCCAAATTAGACTTACTTACCTGAGCCTTTAGCTTCTCCGTATCCCCAGCATTTGAGCTGTGCATGTTGTCTTCAAAGTTTTGGCTTCCTTGATTCTTATTCTCCACTTGGCCTTCAGAAGTCGAGGGAAGATGATCATCGTTGATGGCATCTTCAAGTAACTGATAAGGATTGAATACACCTTTGTAGAGAGGCTCCGACCTGATCCCTGAGTTAGGGTTTTTCTTCCTTTGCTTAACAGGAACTTTTTTGAACCCTGAGTCATCTTTGGGAGGAGTCTTAATATTAGGGGCAGCAGCTTTGGTGCCCACTTCCTCTCCAAAATTCTCTTTAGACTGATTTTTACCAAGCAAAGGACAATCCTTTATTAAATGACCTTGTTTATAGCATTTAAAACATGCATTAGGCAAATTCCTGTAAAAAACTTTTTGAGCATGCAGCCTAAACCCCTCAGAGTTTTTAATGACTAGCTCAGTTTTAATACTTTTGGAAATGTCGACTTCAATATTAAGCAGCTGAGGTTCCCATTTGAGATTGAACTCTTTTTTTTGTTTTTGGCCCAGAACTTTACCAATGAGAGAACCAAGTTTATCAAGCCATGGGTAGAATTCCACAGGAAAATCCGGAAATTCCACCCAGACTGGAACTTTAGTCGGCTTGTTACTTCTGGGATTAAAGCCAGGATACCACTTGTAAAAGGAGATAGGAGTATTTCTTATAATCCAATGCCCCTCTGCTATAACTTGCAAAGCACTACTCACATCATCGAAAAAAAAGAGAAAGAAATTGTTAGGAAGGAACTGAACATGCTTGGCAAAAAGCCCTTTACTTTCCCAATTCACACGCATCCAATTTTTAAGAAGTTCCTGCACTGGCCGAGGACCATGACAGTGAGCAATCACAACCTTATCTTCAAGGTGCACATTCCACTTATTCAGAGCTGAACTCTCAATGATCATGGTGCAATCATCCTGTTCATTAGATTCAAGGTCAATGTCAATGGTATGCACACCCTCCTTATCAGGAGAGGAACAATCTAACCCATTACCCTCCATGATCTTGCCTTTACCTTTGGTATCAATGAACAGTGAGTGAGGAAAGATATTACCTGTAGACTCCTGATTGGAAAACATTGAGTAAAAACCTTGTTGTTGATTCTGCAGGACCTTGGCGTAAGACGCAGTCCCTTGCAAGGATTGGTGAGTGTACTGTACACTCGCAGTTTGCGCACCATTACCCTCTTCGTGCCTCAACTTATCACCCGACACAGAAGCAGAACCTGCAATACCTTCGAAAACAGGATTCAGCATAGAACTTAGGCTACTGTTATTACCTTCCCCCTTAGGGCCAAGTAAACCAACAGGCAGCGCCTCGTGTAAGGCCATGGTAGCACCTTGAAGAACAGCACAGACCGCAGGAAACACCAGCCGAAAGAGCAGAACGAGGTCCCCCTCACAGCGAGGGGGACGAGAGACGAGCGAACAAAGAACCCTCCCCGCCGAGGGGGGCGAGAAGCCGACTTCCCCAAAAACCCAGAACCCTAGGCACATTCAAAGCCCACTCCACCCACGACTTCACAAGCTGATTTCTTCACTGCCCACTAGTTTTGCACATGAATTGCTTCACTATGCCACAACACTCTGTTTACTTGCGTGTTATGCTCTGACGCTCCGACTCCAAGTGCGTTATATTCTAATGAGTTCTGATAGTATAAGAGTGAATTCAGGTATTAATATGACTTGCGGCGCATGTGACAGCACATTCTCTGACGTGAATTTGCAGATATCTAATCTCAAACAACGTTTATATTGTAGCACTTGACTTTAGCTCAGACATTCGAGAGTGTTTTTTTTTAATCTCTGAAATTTCAATTATTTCTTTTGCGAAACTTCTGTTCAACATCACTAATTGTTTATCGTGATTTTACTCTTATCAGTTTATCTATCAATTATTTTCTATGATCTCCCCTTTCATCACTTATTTTTTTTTAAACATGCACAATCAACTACTAGCTACTTGAGGCACACGTTGAACATATTGTCGGATTATGCTTTGAACGTTACAAAATTATGTGTTTACTTAGAATCTCTAGCAAAATATTGCTTATATCCTAGATGACCGACTCTTTCTATCTCAAATAAAAGCGACAGAAAAATTACATTCATCAAATTCATGTGATCATTGAATTTCTACTGTTTGACATGAACCGTCAAGATTTGAGTTGTTTATTATTCATTATTTAGTAATTAGTTTATGCATGAATGTGTGTATGTATTAAACAGATGTATGTGTATTAAGTTAAATACATGAATCATGATAGAGTTGATGCATAGTGTGGATATGCAAAGATGCATGTGTGTATGTTAACATATGGTTGAGTGTTAGCATGCATGTGTAGTTGCATAAAATTAGGTGTTAGCATTTGCATTAGAGCATGTGAATGTTTTGATGTATACATAAACATATGCATGTGCATAAATGCATTTAAGTGTTAGTATGAATATGCATTTAACTAATGCTAGCATGTGCATGAATATATGTTAGCATGAACAAGCATGTGTATGCTTTAATGTAAGTGAAGTATGTCTTTAATATTTCTTATTGATTTTTTTGTAATATTACTAATACCCTAATGTTTTTTTGTCAAAAACATTGAAGATTAAAAAGCAAAGTGAAGATTTCATCAATTCAAATATCCGACAAACTGAATTAAATCCATAGAAATTAGCCTTGATTAAGCTTTTGTATAGGATTCTCTAGTTATTAGCAATCTTTTAGAGAGCTTATATCATTGATTTTATAGCATTGTAATCATCCATTATTGTCACAAGCATTAATTCAAGTTCAATTTGCATTCTCTTTTTTGTCCATGTCATCTGAAAATCCGATTCAATCTGAAAATAACGCACCTTCAGAAGTAGAAGTAGAAGTAGTTAAGGATATTATTACACACGAATCGTTAATATCAGTATATCACAATTATTGGCTTAATAGATTTATAACAGTATTTTCAAGTGCATCTAATGACCCTCAAGATAACATAGATTCATTTCCACCACCCTTAATTAGGCGTACCCAACCTAATCATTTAGAAATCCACGAAGACGAAATTATAAAAGAAAAATTAACTGAGGAAACTTTGATACTACCTATACCTCAAGAAGCTATTGATAGATATAGAGTAGCCCAGCCTTACGGTTCTTAAAAGTTTAAAGTGTTACAATTATTTACTCGAAATTTCATAGATTTTTCAGTAATATAGAATTTCTGATACCTTAGACGAAAGAAAGATATACCTAAAACACCTACGATTGTCTCATACACCCTACGTGTGCCGAGGGATTTAGTGGCTGACTGATCCACCAGCCTTATGTCCGCAACTTCCCGACAATTTGGTGAACCCGACGTGAAGGTTCGGCCCGACATCGTAGGTATAAAGGTATATTTACTTTTTGTTTTGCATATGCATATATAGATAATTTGACGATTGAAGGAGAAGTATGGACATCGTTTGTAGCTGTAGCTGATTGTTCCTCGTCACGTCACACCTTTATCCATCAACTTTTATAAAAGTGACGATTGCACATGCATGAAAAATTTTTTTGCACTGAGCACATTCACAATGAACCTCTTCATCAAGCTGGTTGATCAGGTACATTTATTTTTATTCTGTTGCATAAAAGTAGGAAAGGTTTCTTTATTTCTAGTTGCAAAGAAGTAAGAAAATTTTCTTGCACAATAGTAGGAAAAGTTTTCTTTATTATTTCTAAAGCAGTAGGAAAATTTTCTTTATTGCATAGTAGAAGGAAAGTTTCTTTATTGCAAAATAGTAGGAAAGTGTTCTTTATTTCTATTTACCACATAATAGGAAAAGTTTCTTTATTGCAAAATCATAGGAAATTTTTCTTTCTGTTTACAACATACTAGGAAAATTTTCTTTTTCAAAGCAGTAGTAAATTTTTCTTTAGTTTTGTTGGCAAAGGAGTAGGAATATTTTCTGTATTTCTGTTTCAGTTTACCACGGAGTCGTATCAGGATCAAGATATAGATGGATTATTACGAGAATTATATACGTATATTTCATATTTATCTATAAAGTTAGACCTATCCACTATGGCTGACCACTTTGAAGAGCAGCGAATTTGGAAGATCATAGATGCAATTAAAACAGATAGGGGGGAATTTACTGGAATAAATGTAACAGCTTATCTTAAATATTATGAACAATTGACAGAACAATATGGGTTACCCGAAGACAATAAAAAAGATACATTTATACGAATTGCTCATGGTTTCACTAGAGAGAGAATCCAATTGCGAGTAGTCCAACCAAACATGACTTGGGCGGATTTCAAGACTCGGCTTCTTACTGAATTTTCGCATGAAGATTACAGTAAGAATAATAGAGCCACATTCATGCGATGGGTAGGAACAACAAAGTTAGACCAACACATAACTCAGGGATTAACTGAGTTTGATATCAAATTTAACCAAATGCCTCAAGCAGACCAAACAGCTCTAGAACCAGATAAATTAAGAAATTTTCTAAACATGCTAGATCCATCTCTTAGAGGAGAGTTAGAACCAATGCTTGAGGACGGAGCCACTGCGAGTGGGCTTACTGGGAATTGGGATAACGTTCGAGCAGCTGTCCATAGGTTAGCCCAAAGACAGGAGTGAAATCAGATGCAAACTCCAAAAATATATGAAAGAGATGTGTCAGGAAAGATAGATAATGACCCCACTTCGCATAACCCTAAAAAGGATGACTCTGAACTTACAATGTTAAAAACATCAGTAGAATCACTTGTCAAACATGTGGAGAATTTGGCGACTGAAATAGCTACTATAAAGAGTATGCAAGAGCTTAAATTGAGAGATCAGGAGAAACCAAAAGAATTAGAACAAAATCCTAGGAATCAGATGCCAGCTAGAAGACCATTTAACCAAGCACGTAGATGTCTATGGTGTGATGATTTAGAGCATCCACACTGGACATGCAATTTATTCAAAGAGGCCAAGGATAAGAATTGGGTCACAGAAATAGATCGCAAGATCTATGATTTTGTAACAAAACGGCCTTTGGCATTAAACTATGGCAAAGGGGGTATGAAAACCTTCTTTGAAGCCTCCACAAGCCAAAATACATATGCTTGTAGGCTGGATAGTGAAGACTCTAATTGTGATTTTTGGAATCAAGTTTATGATACTGCTAGTAGAGGAAAGTTATCAGTTGAGAACTTATATGCTACGAGCTCGGATATTAGATCAAAAACATGTTGGAATGAGCCAGTAGATATGTTCTCAGTATATGCTCATGAAATTAATGTAGACGAGAAAAGAAAAAGGGATGAAGAGGGACAGTCTAAACGAACAACTAGGGCTAGAAAAGAGGGTGAAACGACTGATACAATTGAAGAACCGCCTATGATGGAGCCTAGTCAGGAACCAAAACAACAGGAACAAGAAAAGAAGCCTCAAAATAAGGGTAAAGGAAAGAAAGTAGGAGAAAATTTAGAAAAGAAAGCTACAAGTGAAGATAGAAGTCAAGATAAACCTAATGAATCGCAACCCATACGAGAAGAAGGTAATAAGGAAGAAAAACCGAAAAAGAAACCTCCGACTTTCCGATTGATCTCGCAAATCGAAAAGCAAATAGATATTCGGAAAGCTATGGATGAGAAAATCATGAAGGCAGAGGTAACCATGACCTTAGAGGAATGGTTAGCGTTTTCAAGAACTGATGTGAAGGAAGATTTCATGAGTATCATTAAAAGACGAAGAGAACCTATAGAGTATAGAACGGAAGATATAGAAATGGAGGAAAGGAAAGATCAGGATGAATCAAAAGTGAGTGTTGTGCAAATTAATGAATCTGAGTATCGAGAATCTTCTGATCGTAGAAATTATTTGGGAGCTGTTATTGGACTTTTGGAAAAAGGAAATGATGACCCAAATAGCCATTATACTCAGAAACATTGGGCTCGAGGTACCACTGAAACTATGGTTAAGATAGGTAATAATAATAAACCGCAAGTAGCATTAATCGATTCAGGATCTGAAATCAATGTAGTCTCACGGGAGATTTATAATGAGGGAAAATGGCCCATAGATAGGGACCATGGATGGAAAATGAAGGGAGCCAACAATGCTTCTGGCTATTTACTAGGAGCTTGTGCAAATGTTCCTATTACTATTGGAGATGTTAAAGAAGAACATAATTTCTTCGTTCATGATGACTGCTCGTACCCAATTATTTTGGGGCAGCCATTCATTTGTGAACAAAGAATGGAGACAAAAGTTCTGGACGATGGAAGTGCTTTCGCAAGAATTCGTTCTCGTGATGGCCTTAAATCTGTCCAATTTATGACGCTTTGTATAAACCATCCTCGTAATCGTAGATCTTTAAGAAAAACTCCTTTAAGACACATTGAACAGGATTTCGAGTAAATGCCACTGTTGAGCGAGATGACAGTGGACTTTGGTTCGAAATCTCGCAAAATCTTGTACAGAACTTAGATAAAATGACTGTTTATTTTCTATCTGCTACATTAAATACTTCTGATTTTAAACAAATTCCAAGAAAACTTATAAAAAATAATGAAAAACATTTGAAAAACAAAGGAGATTTGTTAATGGATGAAAGTATTGAATATATTATTGAAACTACTCATTGCTTCTCAACATTAGAAGAATTAGAACTTTGTTATCAAAGTAAATCTAATGCCCATATTCTTATATCTTCACTTGATATGTATGCATTAATTCAGGAATATGCCTCTAGTATTAATCATGAGTATGATGCCTTAGTGGAGACCAAATACAAAACTGTTAGCAATAAGGTTAAACCCGTAGCACAACCACTACCAAAATTTAGTAATGATATTATAAAGAATGTAAGTCATGAGCCAATCCTCAGAAATCCGACAAATATTGGCCATGTATTTACTAAAGAATCCTTAAATCAAACTAAATTAGATGCTAGTGGTTTCCTTCTTCCAGCAGAAAAAGAGTATTTTCTGAAGATTATTGAGCAACATGGAAGAGCATTTTCTTTAGAGCCTTCAGAGATAGGATGTGCAGATCCTCGGATAGTTGCACCGATGATAATTTTCACTATTCCCCATATTCCTTGGAATTTGCACCCTATTCCTGTACCTAAAGCTCATCTTCTAGAGCTGATTAGATTACTGAAAGAAAAAATTCATATTCATATTTTAGAATCCTCTTCAGCTCCCTATTCAAACCGTTGGTTTACTGTGCCCAAGAAGAGTGGAAAACTTCGGTTTATCCAAGATCTTCAACCAGTTAATAAAGTGACTATTAGAAATGTGGGTACAGGTCCAATTGTGGATGAATTTGCAGAAGCATTTTCAGGCAATTCTATATATTCAATGGGTGATCTCTACTCTGGGTATGATCAATTTCAATTGGCATTAGAGAGTAGAGACATTACTACCATGAAAACACCTTTGGGATTAGTTAGGATGTGTACATTACCTCAAGGTGCGACCAATTCAGTAGCACACATGATGAGTGCAATGAATTTGGTTTTGCACGATTTTATTCCTCACATTACTATGCCCTTTATAGATGACATTCCCATTA
Organism: Ceratopteris richardii; assembly: GCA_020310875.1. Lineage (NCBI taxonomy): Eukaryota > Viridiplantae > Streptophyta > Polypodiopsida > Polypodiales > Pteridaceae > Ceratopteris > Ceratopteris richardii. The sequence goes on from CM035438.1 coordinate 18,070,902, forward strand.
AGGGTTGCTTGGAAGAAGAGAAAGATAGCACTCTGGATGAAGATGGTTGTCGTAGATTTGTAAAGGCTCATATCCTTGATTGCCAAAAGATCTTTCAGTGATTTATTCAAGTTGGCTTAACATTATCAATAGAAAAATCTACTTTTGGTGTTAATGAGGTCTTAATTGTAGGTCATCTTTGTGGCTATTATGGACGAAAGCCATACCCTCAGAAAATTGACGCCATTAGTAAGATTTCGGAGATATGTCAAAATATGAGTGAAGTTCGTCGATTTTTAGGAGCTTGTATCTTCTATGTTATATGGATACCACATTTTGCACATGTAGCTGACTGTCTTTATGATTTATTAAGGAAGAAAAGAAAATTTTTATGGACAGAAAAACATACTCAAGCAATGCGTAGATTAAAGAAGTTGTTACAAGAAGCTCCAATCCTTAAACGAGTAGATTATACGAATAATAAGCCTATTATTTTGACTGTTGATACTAGTCCTATTGGAATTGGCTGGGTCATAAGTCAAGATGATGAAGAGGGTAGAAGATATGCTATTAGGTTTGGAGCTAAAATTTTGCATAACACTCAAAGACATTACCCTCAAATTAAAAGAGAACTTTGGGGTTTAGTCACAGCTCTAAAGTCTGATAAAGAATATTTCATAGGAGCAAATGTGATTGTGGAGACAAATTGTTTACCGCTAATTGGAATGATCACAAACTGTTCTTCACCGGATATTGCAATGCTTCGCTGGATTTCTTATATTAAATTTATAAATCCAATTTTAATCCATATTTCAAGAAAATCTAACTCTGTTGCTGATATGCTCTCAAGAGCTAGGTATGATGAGAATGATGAAGCCAAAGTAGATACTAATACGATAAATTATGATTCCCAAGTTTATGTATATGAAAAATTTAATTCAGAGGAATATGAAGGAGAGTGGCTAGAGATTGGAAAGTGTCTTAGTACTTTAGTTAGATCACCTTCATGGTCTTCAAATAGATTTAAAAATATTAGAAAAAGAGCATTTAACTTTTTCTTAAAAGATGGGTTAATCTGGAGACATGCAAGGGCGAAGATCAAAATGCCACAAAGAGTACTAGGTACTAAGAATCTTCAGATGCAAGTCTTGAAGAGCATGCATGATACTTTATGGGCCGGGCATAAAGGTTTTGTTGCCACTTATGAAAAAATTAGAGAGTGTTACTGGTGGCCAGGTATTTATGTTAATGTAAAGAAATATGTGGATTCTTGCGATGTATGTCAAGTTTATTCATCGGTTAAGCATAGGGATCCACTGCATCCTACGTATCCACCATGCATACACTATAAGTGGGTAGTAGACTTAGTAACCATGCCCAAAGGTATCGATAGAATGAGATACATAGTTCTTGCTCGAGAAGATCTTACTAATCATGTGGAAGGTCGAGCTCTAAGATCAAAAACTACTTTCAATGTATGCAAATTTCTTCTTGAAGATGTTATTTCAAGATTTGGGTATATTGAAAAAATAGTAGCTGATAGAGGCGAATTAGATGCGCAAGAGGCTAGGGAATTCTTTGCTAGGCATGGAATTCGTTTAGCTCTTACGACTGCATATAACCCTGAGGCTAATGGAAAGATTGAAAGAGGGCATTCCCCTATCATAAAAGCGATTTCTAAAGCTTGCAAAGGAGAACTGAAGAATTGGCCGAAATTTTTGCCATTCGCTTTGTGGGCTGATAGAATGACCTGTACTAGAACGACGGGGTTTATGCCGGCAGAGCTAATGTACTGCCAAAAACCAATTTTTCCAGTAAATACCCAAATTCTTACTTGGACTACGCTTCCTTGGAAAGATAATTTATCTACTGAAGACTTATTAGCTTTAAGGATTCAGCAGCTTGAGCAAGGGAATGAGAGATTGGAAGATGCTGTAGCTAAATTAAAAACCTCTCCACTTAAAAATAAAAAGTATTTTGATAAATCACATAGGTTAAGACCAAAGCCAATTCAAATTAATGATTGGGTATTGATATATGATAGCACATTCGATATACAGTATGATGCCCGTAGAAAATTAAAAAAGCGTTGGTTTGGACCTTATGTGGTGGTCAAAATCTATGAAAATGGAACGTATGCCTTAAGAGAGTTAGATGGAACTCCGCTTAAAAATTTAATTGCAGGTAAAAGAGTTAAAATATTTAAGCAAAGAAATAAAGAATTTTATAATTTATTATCTGATGAAGAAAATGATGAATGAATGTTTTAATAAAAATAATGTTTAAATTTTTTGTTAAGTATGTTTTTTCTTTTTTTTATGTATGAAAATAAAAATTTTATTTAAACTAATTTTCTTGTGAGTTTATATGTTGTTGCTTGATAGCAGGAGTTGAAGATGTTTTTTGAACCAATAAATTAAAAATTGATTTATGATAAAGATGAAGCACAGGAGATTGAAGATAGTACATGCAGTTTAAAATTCAAGCAATCAAAGTGATATTTGGATGAAAGGCGATGCTAAAGATGCAATCAATATAGATCAGGTGAAACAGTTCTAACCCTGATTAATGTTTTAAGTTTTGTTTTTCTGCATTATCATAATTAGATATGTACATTCTTCAGATAGGTTAAGAAACTTCTTAAAATTATGAAAAGTAGAATTTACACTGAAGTACGGATGTGCTTGAAGAGAAGATAGGGATTAGAAACCTATGGCTGTCATATGAATAGTTGAAGGAACCCTTTACTTGCAACTCCTAGTAGGAGTAAACTTGTTTTATATAGGTAAGCTTCCTTAAATCTGACCCATTTAGCTAAAGAGATCCTAGTTCCTGCTTTAGCTTACCTCTAGATCCTTTGCTCTGATTAGGGGTTAAGCCTTTCCCCTTCATCAAAAAAGTTGCAAAGAAAAATTGAAAGCAGTACATTAATGGTTGCTGCATATGAAAAGAGGAAAAAAAAATGACACAAAGAGAAATTATGATAAAAAAAAAAGAGATGAAAGAAAAAAAAAAGCAAATAAATCAGTTGTGGTCTCGAAATCACTTCTGAAAAGAAAAGCGGGCTATATAAGGCGGATGTATGCTAGAGGGGAGTTAGTTTTTTTTGTATCTTAAAGGCAAGTGGTTAGAAGATGAGGATAGATGGCTTATATAACATATGCTTTACTTATGAACAGAGTTAATAGAAGAGTTAGTACGAACACTATTTAAATGACTTCTATAGTTTCTTTCTAAAACGTGTTTCCAATTCATGCATTGAACGAAAAGGTTTAAATTCAAGTTTACATAATTTTATAAGTTTTCTTTGCTATTTGAAGATGTACTAATGATAGAAGCATTTTTTTTATATACAGACAATTTGAATTTGAGTCATGAATAAGTTTCAAAAGAATTTGATATTGCTGTCTATGATCTGCAGGTTAGCCCATCAGGGACGATGTGCAGGTTTGGCCGGGGCGAATGTCGGAAAGATTTCAACCTTTCCGTTGATGACCAGATAAAATAAAATTAACTTAATTGGTGAATTCTAACCTTTTATATCACTGTTGATTAGTTGTTCTGGATTGAATTAACTACTTTTGAAGTGTTTGCAGGTACAGGAAATGATAAAGAATACATGTTCATATTAGGGCTTACTCTAATTTCATATTTAATGAGTTGTTTTATTCATACATTCAAGAATCATGGGCATTTAACCCTAGGAATTCATAAGTTGATATGATTTTATGTCAGTTAGGTTAATCCAAAGGGTCTCAAAAGATTCTAATGGGTTAATGCTAGGGTTTATTTAAGTGTTAATGGATTAATGATAGGGTTTCTGAAGGGTTTTTAGTAGGTTTTCTAGGGTTTTATGTATGTTTCAAGGGCTAAAACAATTAATATTTCATGAAATTAATTTAGGAATGAACATTCATTTAATGAAAAATTAAAATATGATTTAATTAGTTACCTTAATAGTTTGTGTGCATTTAAATATTAAGGTTCAAATTAATTAAACCCTTAATCTAAGCTTAAGTTAAATGATTTATTTAATTGAGAAATTTAGGGTAAATAGAATTAAAATAATTAATTAAATGGATAAATAACTAGTGGTGTGTATGAGTGCTAGGAAAAAGAATGGTATGTGAGCAATATGTAATTAAAGTGAGTTAAGAAGTGGAACATAATAGATATGCATTTAAAGTAAATAAAGATGGTTAAAGAAAAGAATGGTGAGAATTAGTGTAGATCAAAAGAGAGGAGGAAATGTGTTGTGTGGATAAAGTCAAATTAAAGTATGGTGGCTAAGTGTGGGTTAAAGGATGGATGAGAAATAAAGTAGTAATCCAAAAGAGTGGTAAGCTCATGATTTGTGTGTGTATATAAATGTGTATGCTTCTTGAGTTTTCCCTAATGTTTTTTTTTCAGGTAACTCCTTCTTTTCTTTTTGCTCACGCATGAAAGTGATTGTTTCTCCTTCTTTTTCCTGGCCGGGCTTTGTCTGCGTGAGTTTAGAGAAAGAGTTTATCCATCTCTTCTTCTGACGACAAGCTCTGACTATGCATATAGCAAGAGTTGGAGAGAGAGAGAGAAAGAGAGTGAAAACGATCTGTCTGAAACTATAACAACTAGGCGGCGCTCTGGTAAAATCAGAGAGAGAGAGCCTCTCAACTGCTGTGCTACAGAGCACATGGAGGATAGAGACAGGCGCTCTCCAAAGATATGCATGGAGAAAGAATCGGGCGCATTCTTGCTGCCACTGAAAGAGGAATCATTAGCATAGATTTATCTCGTGATTACGGTGTGCTGTACGCGTAGGGACAAATGGAGAGAGTTTTTTTTAAGTCATATTTACCTTCCCTCCCTCCACAGCGCTGCGCACGGCAACGTGTAGAGAGAGAGAGAGAGAGAGTTTAGTATCCGTGAGTTTTGCACATGAATTGCTTCACTATGCCACAACACTATGTTTACCTGCGTGTTATGCTCTGACGCTCCGACTCCAAGTGCGTTATATTCTAACGAGTTCTCATAGTATAAGAGTGAATTCAGGTATTAATATGACTTGCGGCGCATGTGACAGCACATTCTCTGACGTGAATTTGCAGATATCTAATCTCAAACAACGTTTATATTGTAGCACTTGACTTTAGCTCAGACATTCGAGAGTGTTTTTTTTTAATCTCTGAAATTTCAATTATTTCTTTTGCGAAACTTCTGTTCAACATCACTAATTGTTTATCATGATTTTACTCTTATCAGTTTATCTATCAATTATTTTCTATGATCTCCCCTTTCATCACTTATTTTTTTTTAAACATGCACAATCAACTACTAGCTACTTGAGGCACACGTCGAACATATTGTCGGATTATGCTTTGAACGTTACAAAATTATGTGTTTACTTAGAATCTCTAGCAAAATATTGCTTATATCCTAGATGACCGACTCTTTCTATCTCAAATAAAAGCGACAGAAAAATTACATTCATCAAATTCATGTGATCATTGAATTTCTACTGTTTGACATGAACCGTCAAGATTTGAGTTGTTTATTATTCATTATTTAGTAATTAGTTTATGCATGAATGTGTGTATGTATTAAACATATGTATGTGTATTAAGTTAAATACATGAATCATGATAGAGTTGATGCATAGTGTGGATATGCAAAGATGCATGTGTGTATGTTAACATATGGTTGAGTGTTAGCATGCATGTGTAGTTGCATAAAATTAGGTGTTAGCATTTGCATTAGAGCATGTGAATGTTTTGATGTATACATAAACATATGCATGTGCATAAATGCATTTAAGTGTTAGTATGAATATGCATTTAACTAATGCTAGCATGTGCATGAATATATGTTAGCATGAATAAGCATGTGTATGCTTTAATGTAAGTGAAGTATGTCTTTAATATTTCTTATTGATTTCTTTGTAATATTACTAATACCCTAATGTTTGTTTTTCAGAAACATTGAAGATTAAAAAGCAATTGAGGTGCAGTGAAGTGAAGCAAAGTGAAGATTTCATCAATTCAAATATCCGACAAACTGAATTAAATCCATAGAAATTAGCCTTGATTAAGCTTTTGTATAGGATTCTCTAGTTATTAGCAATCTTTTAGAGAACTTATATCATTGATTTTATAGCATTGTAATCATCCATTATTGTCACAAGCATTAATTCAAGTTCAATTTGCATTCTCTTTTTTGTCCATGTCATCTGAAAATCCGATTCAATCTGAAAATAACGCACCTTCAGAAGTAGAAGTAGAAGTAGTTAAGGATATTATTACACACGAATCGTTAATATCAGTATATCACAATTATTGGCTTAATAGATTTATAACAGTATTTTCAAGTGCATCTAATGACCCTCAAGATAACATAGATTCATTTCCACCACCCTTAATTAGGCGTACCCAACCTAATCATTTAGAAATCCACGAAGACGAAATTATAAAAGAAAAATTAATTGAGGAAACTTTGATAGTACCTATACCTCAAGAAGCTATTGATAGATATAGAGTAGCCCAGCCTTACGGTTCTTAAAAGTTTAAAGTGTTACAATTATTTACTCGAAATTTCATAGATTTTTCAGTAATATAGAATTTCTGATACCTTAGACGAAAGAAAAATATACCTAAAACACCTACGATTGTCTCATACACCCTGCGTGTGCCGAGGGATTTAGTGGCTGACTGATCCACCAGCCTTATGTCCGCAACTTCCCGACAGCGGGAGTGGAATTTAGCTTATATTCTACAATATGTTCCCTAGTCCATCCTTGAGGTATATCCGAAAAGGGGAGATCCTCTCAGCATTCAGGCTCATAACTTTCCTTTTCTGGAACTTCTATAGTTGTTGCCCCTACGATGTTTGTATTCTCCTGCAAACTCTCATTCTCCAACTCCTTGTGATCTTCATGGGCTTTTTCTGCAACTCCTTCATCCGTACCTTCTTCTTCTATTTCACTGATTTCCACCGTGCAACACTCTACACTTTCCATCATCCAATTCAATAATGTATCTTCTTCTTGGGGTAGAGAGGGCATTACCTGAGTATCCACAGTATACCCAATAGTTTTCCCTGAGTCGAATCCTTCTTCCAAATGTAATTGCAGTTGGCTATTGGTGCTTGTTGAAATCCATAGTTTTCCCCAATCTTGCAAAGCTTTTGCTTGTCTCAGCCAAGGTCTCCCCGGGAGTAAAGGGTAAGAAGTCTCCTGTGGAAGTGCAATAACAACAAAATCTAGAACAAAGTGGCAACCGTGTACTATAATTAGTACCTTTTCAATAATGCCAAGAGGCACAACCCGATGTTGATCTACTACTGTAACTGTGAATGGTGCCATCTTGGTGGGGTTCAAATTCAGTTTCTTCATTGTGAAATCTGGCATCAAATTGATACCAGAGCCTCCATCTATGATCAGACCTGTGAGAGCTTCATCCTTTATACAAACAGATAATCTTGAGCTTTGGTAGTCTGTCAAGGGTGTAGGGGGAAAAATCAACCATGAAATCATCTATACTGGGTGATTGGATTAAGTGAGCAGAGTGTATAATCTTCAATACGTCACTTCTTATTTTTTAATCCATCCTTATAAGTTCGTATAGACTAACCTTGTGATGAATATCTTTCAAGATCTATTCAATGTTTACCTCATGAGTGTCTTCTTGCAGAGTTGTTGGTTGGTCCCTTAGAGAAGTAGCCATCCTTTCATAAGCTCCTTAAATTTCTTCTTGGCCCTTCCACCCAGACTTCTTTTCCTCCTCTTTATCCTGGAATCCTTGTTGTTCCTCTCTATGGATTGTTGCTGCTTCTCTGGCTCTAGTCATCATGGGTATTGCAGAGGATGAAACAGCATAAGACTGAGTGGTCATACCTTCTTCTTGTGGAGAGACTGCAATCATGTGGATTGCAGCAGGATGGCTTCTTGGGCATTCTTTGGTATAGTGATCCTTGGCCTCTGGACAATGTTGACAAGGAGGTGCATCTTCTGGAAGGGAACACCTATTTTGCGTATGGCCATACTCACCACAAGGATAACACATCAATGGTCTATTATATCTAGGCTTTGTCGTACGATTTTCCTCTCTATTAGGTGCATTTGAAGTACTAGCATAATATGAATCCAAAGCTTGAGGGTTACTTCATTGATGTGTACGCTTGAGGTAGTAACAGTCTCTAGCTTCATGACCATCCTTTGCACAAAATTGACAACTTACCTTGTTAGGGCAATTAGCATTGGAATTTCCATTGTTGTTACATATTGTACACCAAACCTCTCTTCTTATATCTTGAGTGGTCCGCAAATCTTCTAACTCATGGCGAAGGTGGGCTACTTCATCATCAATGCGACGCACTGGTGGCAAGACCTTCTCTTCTTGTTGATTTTGTTGCATTCTCAATGCCTTCAGTTCCTTCCTCAGTTGTCCAATAGGGTCTAGTTCTGCAACATAATTTGATTGTGTATCCCCTTCAAAATGTTGCCGAGATTCTTCAATGCATGATGCTGCTGCAACAAAATCATTGAGGGTTGCATCCAATCTAAGAGACTCACATAACTTCTGCTGAGATGACCTGGGCAAAGCTTTTTCTATCCATTTTTTAACCAAGAAATCATCTGGAGCATGAGGAAGACGTGCAACAAGTGCTTTTGTCCTAGTGTGAAGTTCATGGAACGATTCACCTGATCTCAGCCTTAAGTTCTCTAGCGGATCTAGAGCTCTTTTGGAGGAGTCACTTGGTCGAAATGTCTGTGAGAACGCGGTCTTCAAAGCCTCCCATGTAGCAAAATAGCCATCAACATATTGACTATACCATTTGTCTGCAAGGCCTTTCAATGTGGATGGGAAGAGTGCCAACATTGCATCCTCTCTATTCTGCAAACCTCGTCCACGGCATAAGGAGATGAATCTCCTCACATGATCATCAGCATCCTCATAAGCTTGTCCCTTGAAGGTAGGGAACTTGATATTGAGTCTGGAGAGTAAATGAGAGAGATCCTCCATTTGCACTGGTGTTTCTTACGACGTATCTGAGGAGAAGTCTAGCGGTCTCCTATGCTTCTCCTTTGACAGTGGTGTCGCACGCAAATCAATAGATAAATTCAAGGAGGATAGAGGGGAGCTTGGTTCACTAGTCGAAGATATAGCTGACTTATTAAGGCTCCTTCGCACATGAAGAGGCTCCTTATCTGCTCGCGTATGGGTCATGTACTTGCTTGCAAATGCAATAGGGCAAAAATACTGAACAAATGGAATATTTACTATCCTCAGGGCCTCTCACAGAAGTGCAAGGTCCCACCGGGTGTGCCAAACTCTAGAGGAGGTACTGGGGTGTCTATTTTTAAAAGGAGCATGCAGCACACATTCCAGTACTTCACCTACTCAAGGGAGGTTCTCCTTTGGGAAATATACCCTTTAACACTTTTGTGAGCAGGCAAATATCAATGATTGCACAAAGTTGTGAATACTTAAGGATAATATTAATGACAAAAAGACAATAATGGAAGACCAACCACTCCTTAGCTCGAATCAGATGATTACAACATAGGAAAAAGAGATGCTCAAAAGTTTATGCTCTGGGCTAACATGCCACTCCAAAACTAAATTACATCAAGACAAGGGATTCATCCAATCCGTACAATGGACACAACTAGATGTAGACTAGCACTGATCAATACAAAGTATGAAGACTTGCTCTAAGGGGAAGAGCACGAAATACCAATGTCTCACACTCAATGACAAAACCAAGCCACTCTCTTCACACTATAGTGCTATTAGCCCTCACTGGGAAGCCCATGCTCTGTATCCTCACCACAGAGTGACTTCCTAGAGTAGGCTTGTAGCCATAGAGTGCCAAGAGAGGACCCCTGTATGTATATGTGTATGTCTGAATGTATCCCAAATGAACACAGATCCATTGCTTTTAGAAGCTCTAATAGGCCAAGAGGGCCTTGCGGATTCCTCACGTCCACTGATCATGCGCCGGTTGATTGCCCAAGATTGGAGGGGTAAATCAAATATGCCACCAGTCTTGAATCGGATCCTCAAAATTAGGCAGTCGTCATGAATGGTTGGCGGCAACGGTCATTTCTCCACTTTCACTTTTATCACTTACACTTTTACTGTCACTTTTGAATGCAATATGAAATCCACATGTTGTGCCGACCGTGATATTTAAATGATCCTAAGAAGCACCTTCCTTACATAATTTTCTATACTTGCTTGTGACCCTTACATTTGATCAATGGTGATGCTTCAGCTCACATATAATGGTCCCCAAATTCTTCATAAGCATCCAACAACCCCCAATTAGTGTTGTCATCTGATAGCTTTCAAGATTTGCATATTCCTCTCAGCATCACAAGAAAACAACAAAATATCTTTTAACCAGATGCAGAGCCAAGATGCCCATTGCTGAGAGTCACGGCTGAGCATAATTGCAGTGTTTCGTGTTTCTCAAAAATTATGGCCAACCCGAAGGTGTTCGGTAGTCCTTCGGGATGATTTGTAATGGAACCCTTGGTTAGCATTGGGGGGGGGGTACGCGGGGGTTGAGGGGAGGGTGGTGAGGGGGAAGTGGGGGGCGGGAGGGGTGGTGTATTGAGGGGCGGGAGGGGTGGTGTGTGTTGGGGCTTCACTCACTAATTAGACATGGATATATGAAGGAAAAAGAAAGACAAGGAGAAGTGAAGAGAAAGCACTCAGAAAATTAAGCCTAAGTGAAGGGACAAATTCACTCTTGTAATTTAGTGCAAGATTAGAAGTCTAGTCTTGACATAGAACTTCAAAACTTACGAGTTAGAGTCTAGAAGTATTTAAACTACATGTATATAAGTTAATTTGTTTTGGAAAAATATAGAGTAGAACTCAATTTTGTAATCCTTGAGTGAATAGAGAAAAAGTTGAGTTTTTCTGAGAGAGATGTTGAGAATGCACTACTCAGTAGATGAGAGTTTTCTGTGGCTATGAGCAGAATGAAGCCAAGCCGTTTTGTACACATTCTCTCTGATAGTGAACACATGTGTGTGTAAAAGGAATTGATTGAATTCCTCTTGTACATTTAGTTCTAAGTAAGTTCACATCAGTGTGTAAGTTAGTTGACAGTTACGAGTTTTCTAGTGCACTTTTCTCTGATCTTCTTAAGGTCAGATCTGACAGTACAGTGTAAAGTTTTTAATGAGTGATAGCTCATTTTAAAGCTACTACCTTCAACTACAATTGGTCAAAAGATCTTTACGAAATGGGACGCATACTCGGAGAAATGAGTCTAACAGTGAAGGTATGTCAAATCGACGAAGTCATTTTTCAGATTTCAGACATAGTGCAAATGTTGGAGTAAATTCAGAAAAATTTGAAGTTTTTACTTGAAAGTTTTGCTTGGTATGTGTTACTTGACATTACAAAGAACTTCTATTAGCAAGTGTTCAAAAGAATTTGCAAAGATCAAGCTAATACAGATCAGTTTTGAAGCTTGAAGAAAAGGCACAGATTTCTGAGAAGTAAATTTTTGAAATTCAATAAGTTCAGTGGTAAAGTTTTTCAAGTTTAGAGGTATTCTAATACCACTTTATCTTAGTTCTTGTGATGTGTCACACATCAACAAGTGGTATCAGAGCAGAAAGGTCCTCATGAGTGAAAGGAGGAGCAGATACAAGAGGAATTGAAGAGTTCTCCATTAAAGAAGGTGAAAGCTGAGGTGTTAAACAACCAAAAGACATCAGAGGAGTACTTCGAAGTTATTCTCAAGGGTAAAGATCTACAAAAGGTACCATTCTTTAACTGTATACTCACAGGTTGAAGCAGAAGAAAGAAGACTATGGCAGATCATGTATCTATTGACAAATTGGACAGAGATAATTATCCTGCTTGGGTAATGAGAATGGAAGCCTTAATTATGAGTAAGGATCTAATGATATATGTGATAGGTGAAGAAGAAAAGCCTAAATTTGAAGATGAGAGTCAACCAAGGAAAGAAGAACTACAAGCTTTGAAGCTATGGCAGAAGAGAGATGCAAGTGCAAGGGCCTATATATATAACACTATCACAGATCATTTGTTACCACATATCAGAGGATTAGAAACAACTGAAGATATATGGAATGACTTGGAAGATCACTTCCAAAACACTACTAAAGCTAGGAAGGCTAGCTTATGGTCAGAATTCACCACATTTAAGAAAAAGCAAAATCTGAGCATTACTGATTATGTCACTAAGATGAAGGACTTGGCAGACAGCCTTGGATTTATTGATGAGGATATTGAAGATCATAGGCTGATAGCACAATTACTTGCAGGGTTAAGAGGAGATGAAAGGTGGAAACCTTTTGTATTATCAACTGAACTCTCATTAAATCACTATGTGCCAGAATTGAATCAGTTACTTGGATTGATGCTCACATTTGAGCAAGACTTGAAGTCAGATGGAGATAAAGGATATAGTTCTGCTATGTATGCAAAGAATAAGAAGAAAAATGAGAAAGGTAAAGCAAAGGATGAAGAAGAGGTTACTACTCAAGAAAATTATGCAAGAGGAAGAGGTATTGGCAGAGGTAAAGGTTGCGGAAATGGAAGAGGTAGAGGTAATCAGAACAATAACAAGAAAGCATGTTGGATTTGTGGATTGAGCAATCATCTAGCATATGATTGTTGGCATAACCAACAAGGGTCGAATCAAAATCAAAGCAATAATGGCAGAGGAAGAGGTGGAAGATTTCAGAATCAATTTCAAAGAGGTAGACAGAATTCAAGAGGAGGTTTTGGTAGAGGTGATGGAAGAAATTGGAATCAGAATTAGTCTTATAACACTACCTATTACAATTATGCAAATGATACACAGAGTGATAGTTATACAACATTGATGAATTCAATAAGTACATCAGAGAAGGAGGATCTCAAGGTATTTTATATTGATTCTGGTTGTTCAAATCATTTGTCAGGTAATATAGAATTGTTGTCAGAATTGGAAGAAGGTAATTCAAGTCATACAGTACAAACAAGTGACAATACAAAACATAATGTACATTCAATTGAAAAAGTGAAGCGCATGAGTGGAGCTGATTTGTTAACAAATGTTTTGTATGTTCCAACAATACCAAAGAATTTGATTAGTGTGGGACAAATAGTGGAAAAAGGTTTTCAAGTCAGATTTACAAATGAAGGGGTATTTGTTGAAGATCCAGAGGATGGATACAATCAAATTGTTTGTGGGTAAGAAGGAAGGTAGACTTTTTACTCTCAAAGTGCAAGGGAATGTTGGTCAAGCCTTGATCACACATGGTGATGGAGTACTTACAGAGTTAGATCTCTGGCATAAGAGGTTAGGAAACTTCAATGAAAGAGGAATTAAAACCATGGTGGAGAATCAATCTGTAATAGGGCTACCAAATGTAAAAAGTCAACATATGATTTACAAGTGTGAAGCTTGTCAAATGGGAAAGGCACACAGATTATCATTTCAGAAGAAAGGTTTCAAGCATGATGGTTTGTTAGAGCTCATACATACAGATGTATGGGGACCAACAAAAGAAGGATCAATCAATGGGTCTAGGTATTATGTTCTTTTCATTGATGATGCTACAAGGTGGATAAACATTTATGTTCTAAAGGAAAGATCAGAAGTATTTGGAGCTTTCAAACATTTTCATGCTTATGCAGAAAGAGTTACAGGTCAAAAGCTCAAGAGATTAAGGTCTGATGGAGGGGGAGAATACTTCTCCCAAGAATTCAGTGATTATCTTTGGAATGCAGGTATCAAGAGAGAAATAACTTGCAGGTATACACCTCAACACAATGGGGTTGGAGAAAGAAGGAATAGAACATTAGTTGGGTTTGGAAGAGCAATGTTAAAAGAAAAGAATTGCCCTAATTATCTTTGGGCTGAGGCTGTAAATACAGCTACATATCTTGTGAATAGGTTACCATGTGCAGCTCTAAATGGAATGACCCCTTATGAAGCATGGTGGGGTAAAAAACCAACACTTGATCATTGTAAGGTGTTTGGATCAATTGCCTATGCTTATGTACCATCAAACTCAGACATAAGCTTGACCCAAAGGCTGAAAAATATGTATTTATTGGGTATGATGAAAAGCAGATGTGTTATAGGCTATGGAATCCTCTAACTAAACAAATTATTATTTCCAGAGATGTGACATTTGATGAACAGAAGAGTTGGTATGCAGATAAAGATTGTAACCTTGAAACATTTGAAGAAGAGGTAAGAAGAAGTGAAAGAGGTAAATCACATATGCAGGTAGATGGAGATGAAGATCATATGCAAGCAAGTACATCTAGACTTGGATCATATAGAAGAAATGAAGATGAACCAATATTTGATGAAGAAGTATATCCAGATACACATGAAGAGTGTGAACCAAGAAGATCAACCAGAATGAGGAAACAACCTACAAGGTACTCTTATGATACTTCTTATTTGACTCAGAAAAACTATGCTTACTTGATTAAGGAAGATGAAGAGCCCCAAAGCTATGATGAAGCAAAAGGTAAGAGACAATGGGAAGAAGCAATGAAGGAAGAGTTTGATGCACTTGAAGAAAATAAAACTTGGGAACTTGTTCCAAAACCTAATGGCAAGAAAGTGATTGGAAATAAATGGGTTTACAAAATAAAGAAGCATGCAGATGGAAGAATAGCCAGATACAAAGCCAGATTGGTGGTTAAAGGCTATGCTCAAACTCATGGCATAGATTATGATGAGACATTCAGTCCTGTGGAAAGATGTCAACCATAAGGACAATCATAGCTATTGCAGCATCAAAAGGATGGACATTGAGTCAATTGGATAGAAAGAATGCATTTTTGAATGGGTATATATCAGATGAGGTTTACATGGAGCAACCTCAAGGGTTTGCAGATTACAAGTTTCCAAATTATGTTTGCAGATTGAGAAGAGCACTTTATGGTTTGAAGCAAGCTCCAAGAGCTTGGAACTATAGACTTGTGAAGTATCTTAATGATCTTGGATATCAGAGTTCAAAGGCAGATGCAAGTTTACTTATCAAGAGAACAGATGAAGGTATGATCTACATTTGTATTTATGTAGATGACATTATAAATATAGGTACCTCAAATGAACGAATCAAGGAGGTGAAGAGGTTACTTAAGAGGGAATTTAAGATAAGTGATCTAGGAAAATTGTCATATTTTCTTGGAATGGAAATCACTTATGCAGAACATGGCATATATGTGTCACAAGAAAGGTATCTATTGAATCTTTTAAAGAAGTTTAACATGGAGAATTGCAGAGAGACATGATCAACACCATTAGAGTTCAATCATAAACTCAGTAGATATGATGGTGTAGAGTTCAAAGATATGAGGAAGTATCAATCTTTAGTGGGAAGCTTGATTTATGCTACACTAAAAAGACCTGATCTTAGCTATGTAGTGGGAGTTCTTTCTCAGTTCATGCATTGTCCAAAGGATCCACATTGGATTGCAGGTCAAAGAGTTCTTAGATATATCAAAGGAACTTTGAAGGAAGGATTATATTATCCTTTTACATGAGATATAAGGTTGAGAGCATATAGTGATTCAGATTGGGCAGAAAGTCAGGATGATAGAAGATCAACTCATGGCTACATGATATGCATTGGAGATACACTTGTGAGTTGGTGTTCAAAGAAGCAACATACAGTGGCTTTATCATCAACAGAAGCTGAGTACAAAGGACTTGTGGAAGCAGCAAAAGAAGTGATATGGATGCAGACATTGTTCAAAAGCTTGGTCATTGATCAAGGTATACCTACAATTCATGGAGATAATATGAGTTCATTTTATCTTGCAGCAAATTCAGTTTTTCATGCAAGGACAAAGCATATAGAGATGAGAGAAAAGGTAATGGAGAAGGAGCTTGAAGTGGTGTACACTTCTACAAAAGATCAGATTGCAGATATTATGACAAAGAGCTTAGATGGAGTGAAGACAAGTAGATTCAAAGAGATGGCAGGAATAAAAGAGAAGAAGACTACATGAAGAAGTCAGAGCATGCTAATTAGTGATTGAGGGGGAGCTGTTGGGGCTTCACTCACTAATTAGACATGGATATATGAAGGAAAAAGAAAGACAAGGAGAAGTGAAGACAAAGCACTCAGAAAATTAAGCCTAAGTGAAGGGACAAATTCACTCTCGTAATTTAGTGCAAGATTAGAAGTCTAGTCTTGACATAGAACTTCAAAACTTAGGAGTTAGAGTCTAGGAGTATGTAAACTACATGTATATAAGTTAATTTGTTTTGGAACAATATAGAGTAGAACTCAATTTTGTAATCCTTGAGTGAATAGAGAAAAAGTCGAGTTTTTCTGAGAGAGATGTTGAGAATGAACTACTCAGTAGATGAGAGTTTTCTGTGGCTATGAGCAGAATGAAGCCAAGCCGTTTTGTACACAGTCTAGTCTTGACAGAGAACTTCAAAACTTAGGAGTTAGAGTCTAGGAGTATGTAAACTACATGTATATAAGTTAATTTGTTTTGGAACAATATAGAGTAGAACTCAATTTTGTAATCCTTGAGTGAATAGAGAAAAAGTCAAGTTTTTCTGAGAGAGATGTTGAGAATGAACTACTCAGTAGATGAGAGTTTTCTGTGGCTATGAGCAGAATGAAGCCAAGCCGTTTTGTACACATTCTCTCTGATAGTTAACACATGTGTGTGTAAAAGGAATTGATTGAATTCCTCTTGTACATTAAGTTCTAAGTAATTTCACATCAGTGTGTAAGTTAGTTGATAGTTAGGAGTTTTCTGGCGCACTTTTCTCTGATCTTCTTAAGGTCAGATCTGACAGTACAGTGTAAAGTTTTTAATGAGTGATAGCTCATTTTAAAGCTACTACCTTCAACTACAATTGGTCAAAAGATCTTTACGAAACGGGACGCATACTCAGAGAAATGAGTCTAACAGTGAAGGTATGTCAAATCGATGAAGTCATTTTTCAGATTTCAGACATAGTGCAAATGTTGGAGTAAATTCAGAAAAATTTGAAGTTATTACTTGAAAGTTTTGCTTGGTATGTGTTACTTGACATTAGCAAGAACTTCTATTAGCAAGTGATCAAAAGAATTTGCAAAGATCAAGCTAATACAGATCAGTTTTGAAGCTTGAAGAAAAGGCGCAGATTTCTGAGAAGTAAATTTTTGAAATTCAATAAGTTCAGTGGTAAAGTTTTTCAAGTTCAGAGTATTGCTAAGCTACTGATGATTATGGAGGTATTCTAATACCACTTTAGCTTAGTTCTTGTGATGTGTCACACATCAACAGTGTGGTGAGGGGCGGGAGGGGTGGTGCGGTGAGGGGCGGGAGGGGAGGTGTGGTGAGGGGCGGGTGGTGGAGTTGTGAGGGGGGCGGAGGGGAGAGAGAGAGAGAGAGAGAGAGAGAGAGAGAGAGAGAGAGAGAGAGAGAGAGAGAGAGAGAGAGAGAGAGAGAGAGAGAGAGAGAGAGAGAGAGAGAGAGAGAGAGAAGGGGGGCACATGGGGCGCTGAGGGGGCAATTGGGGCGGGAGGGGTGGTGTGGTGAGGGGCGGGAGTGGAGGTGCGGTGAGGGGCTGGTGGCGATCGGTGCGGTTGTGAGGGGGGCGGAGGGGGGAGACAGAGAGGGAGAGAGAGAGAGAGAGAGAGAGAGAGAGAGAGAGAGAGAGAGAGAGAGAGAGAGAGAGAGAGAGAGAGAGAGAGAGAGAGAGAGAGAGAGAGAGAGAGAGAGAGAGAGAGAGAAGGGGCTGCACGCGGGGGGCTGAGTGGGCAGTTGGGGGCGGGAGGGGTGGTGCGGTGAGGGGAGGGAGGGGAGGTGTGGTGAGGGGCGGGTGGCAGGTGGTGGAGATGTGAGGGGGGGCGGAGGGGGGAGAGAGAGAGGGAGAGAGAGAGAGAGAGAGGGAGAGAGAGAGAGAGAGAGAGAGAGAGAGAGAGAAGGGGGGGCACGCGCGGGTTGAGGGGGCATTGGGGGGCAGGAGGGGTGGTGCGGTGAGGGGCGGGACGCAAGGTGTGGTGAGGGGCAGGTGTCGGGTGGTGGAGTTGTGAAGGGGGCGGAGGGGAGAGAGAGATAGAGATAGAGAGAGAGAGAAGGAGGGGGGCACGTGGGGGCTGAGGGGGCATTGGGGGGCGGGAGGGGTGGTGCGGTGAGGGGCAGGAGGGATGGTGCGGTGAGGGGCGGGAGGGGAGGTGTGGTGAGGGGCGGGTGGCGGGTGGTGGAGTTGTGAGGGGGGCGGAGGGGGGAGAGAGACAAGGAGGGAGAGAGAGAGAGAGAGGGGGGGCACGCGGGGGCTAAGGGGGCAGTGGGGGGCGGGAGGGGTGGTGTGGTGAGGGGCGGGAGGGGAGGTGTGGTGAGGGGCGGGTGGCGGGTGGTGGAGTTGTGAGGGGGGCAGAGGGGGGAGAGAGAGGGAGGGAGGGAGGGAGAGAGAGAGAGAGAGAGAGAGAGAGAGAGAGAGAGAGAGAGAGATGTCGGAGAGTGTTAATCTCCTTCAGAATAACCTACTCTTGTGATTAGAGCGCCTCTATACCAAGAGTAAGTTAAAACTTCACAACACAAACATTCTGCTGCACAGTTTCTTCAAATTAATATATCAAATGCGGAAAATTTTTATGAAACTTTGTATGGAGTGTCGCCTAGAGTTTGCGCGCCTCCTTCAAGTTAAAGTTCTTCAAAAGATTTAGTATAACTTGAGAAATCACCTTCACAAGTTACCTATGTCTGTAACTGTCATTCTGAACAGTCAATCTTTACACCTGAAACTTCTAAGACTTGGTTCTCCTGGAATAGAACCCGTTTAAGCAAACGCTTCTGGTTACGAGTAGCTTATCTTCTAACTTAAAGATTAAGCTCTCACTCATGCAAAACTTTGAAGTATGCACTGAGAAATGATCAAAACATTGATCACCGAAATTGCGCCTGTTTCAGTAAACTTTGAACACTCAACACATATGAATGTTCCTACTGACAATTCTCGGTTTCTGTTTACAATCAAACTCTGAAACTTAAGCTATAGATTGATTAACTATAGACTTAGATATCCTCAATAGGATTTCACAAATCATCTATCACAGATGAAAACACACAGAAATTTCGGCGCAATATTTCTTCGATTATTCAGAAAGTTATAGTTGAGTGATGAGAGGAAAACTCAACTAACTTCTCATATGTCTCATGACATCTAACTTCTATTCCTTTCTCTAATCTCTACTTTCTCATTCTACCTCTCATTCTTTTCTTCGCCTATGTGCCTCTCAATTCTTCCTAGCCTTCGCGCCTCTACATTTTCCATGTATTTATAGATAAATTTGTACAAGCTTATAACGCGGACTATACTACTGTACATATGTGTACAACTTTTCCGGTTCTTCTTCCAGCTTCAAAATTTGTTCTTTTCTTCCTCCTTTCATCTTTCAACTCTTCATGAACTGAAAACTGTAAAAGTGATCATTTCCGGTAACATTCCGGTGACTTTCCTGTAACCTTCCGGTACTGTTCCAGTGACCTTCCGGTGGCCTTCCGGTGACCTTTTTAAGGAAATTTTTGCTGAAGTTCCTGTGGACTTAAAGACCTTCAATTGTTGATTGTCTTGCACCAATAGCTCCCCCTCAATCATCAATTGAGGTTTTCTCTGTCTTCTTTATTCCTGCCATATCTTTAAACCTTTGTAACTTTGGTCCATCCAAACTTTTTGTAAGCATATCAGCTATCTGATCTTTCGTTGAAGTATGGATTACTTCAATCTCTTAATCCATCACCTTCTCTCTTAGAAAGTGATATTGAATCTCAATGTGTTTGGTCCTGGCATGAAAAACAGGATTAGCAGCTAAATATAATGAACTCATGTTATCTCCAAATATAATTGGAGTCCTCTGTATAGTGTCAAAATTCTTCATTAAAGTCTTTAGCCAAATCACTTCTTTTGCGGCTTCAACCATGCCTTTGTACTCAGCTTCGGTAGAAGACAAAGCAACTGTATGTTGCTTCTTGGAACACCATGAGATTAGCTTATCTCCCACATAACACATGTATCCATATGTTGACCTTCTCTCATCTGGATTACCTGCCCAATCTGCATCACTGTATATTTTGATATTTGTATCTGATGTAAAACCATAATACAAACCTTCTTTGAGTGTACCCTTGATGTACCTCAACACCCTTTGTCCTGCAATCCAGTGTTCTTTCCTTGGACAGTGCATGAACTGAGACAATACTCCTACTGCATATGATAAATCAGGTCTGGTTAAAGTAGCATAGGTAAGACTACCAACCAAACTCTGATATTGTCTCACATCCTTAAATTCTTCACCACCAAACTTACTCAGTTTGTGATTCACCTCCATTGGAGTAGGTGCTATCCGGCAATCATTCATTTTAAACTTGATTAACAAGTTCTTCAAATATCTTTCTTGAGTCACGAATACTCCATGCTGAGTATATCTGATCTCCATACCCAAGAAATAAGACAAGTCTCCCAAGTCACTTATCTTGAACTCCTTTTCCATTTGCTTCTTGAGTCTTTGTATACCTGACTCATCTGTTCCTGTAAGGATTATATCATCAACATATATGCACATGTATATGAAACCATTATCACTTGCTTTTATAAGCAGACTACTATCTGCTTCAGACACCTGAAAACCAAGTTCTTTCAAGAACTTTACAAGTCTGTAATTCCACGCTCTTGGCGCTTGCTTCAAGCCATACAAAGCTCTCTTGAGCTTACACACATGATCTGGATACCTTTATCTCTGAATCCTTGAGGTTGCTCCATGAACACATCATCTGAAATATAACCATTCAGAAAAGCATTTTTTACATCTAACTGACATACCTTCCAACCTTTACTCGCAGCAACAGCTATGAGCGTTCTGATAGTTGTCATCTTTGCCACCGGACTATAAGTCTCATCATAATCAACTCCATATGTTTGAGCAAACCCTTTGACAACAAGTCTAGCTTTGTATCTAGACACACTTCCATCTGCAAATCTTTTGGTCTTGTAGACCCACTTGCATCCAATAATCTTCTGGCTATTTGGTTTAGGAACTAAATCCCATGTTTGATTTTCCACCAATGCATCATGTTCTTCTTGCATAGCTTTCTCCCATTTTTCCTTACCTTTTGCCTCTTCATATGTAGAAGGGTCTTCATCTGCTTTCACTATGTAAGCATAATCTTTCGTAGCCAAAAATGAAGTATCATAACTGTACCTTGTAGGTTGCCATCTATTTCTTGATGACCTTCTGAGTTCTCCAGTCCTTGAGGTTTCTGGTTCTTCACACTCAGGATCAAATCTTGGCCTTTCTTCAACTTCTTCCTGCACTTCATAATTTTCTTCTTCATCAATTATTCGAACCTTTGATTTACCTTTCTTTTGACTCACTTCTTCTTCATCACCTGTATTGACATTAACTGTTCCTGCATACCAAGAACTTTGCTCATCAAACATAACATCTTTCGATACCAGAAAATGTTTTGTGGATGGATTCCACAACCTGTATCCCATCTGTTTGTCATCATAACCAATGAAAACATATTTTTCAGCTTTAGATTCCAATTTGTGTCTTAACTGTGATGGCACATATGCATATGCCACACATCCAAATACTCTGCAATGATCCAGGGTAGGTCTTTTACCCCACCAAGCTTCATATGGTGTCATACCTTGCAGGGCTTTACATAGTAACCTATTAACCAAATAAGTAGCTGTATTTACAGCTTCAGCCCACAAATAATTAGGGCAATTTTTCTCATTCATCATGGACCTTGCAAACTCAACAAGAGTCCTATTCCTTCTTTCTGCTACACCATTTTGTTGAGGAGAGTACCTGCAAGTAACTTCCCTTTTTATACCTGCATTCCATAAGTAGTCACTCAATTCATTGGAGAAATACTCTCCCCCTCCATCTGATCTTAGTCTCCTCAGTTTATGACCTGTAGTTCTTTCTGCATACGCATGATAGTGTTTAAATGTATTAAACACTTCTGACTTATCTTTGATCACATAGATAGTGATCCATCTAGTAGCATCATCAACATAAATCACATAATATCTTGATCCATTTATACTGAAATCCTTTGATGGTCCCCACACATCTATGTGTACCAACTCAAGCTTCTCTGAGTGCATAAAACCATGCTTGGAATAAGACTTCTTATGAGCCTTACCAAATTGACATGCCTCACATTTGTATGTCATATGTTGACCTGCAACATTAGGCAATCCAAGCACCGAACCATTGTTAACCATATCTTTAATACCTCTTTCATTGAAATGTCCAAGCCTCTTGTGCCAAAGATCTAACTCAGAAATTTTATGTCCTTCATATGTAAACATGGCCTGACCAATGTTTCCTTGAATCTTCAGTGTAAACAGTCTTCCTTCTTTCTTTCCTGAAACAATCTGTTTATATCCATGACTAGGATCTTCCACGTATACTCCTTCATTAGTGAATCTTACTTCATATCCCTTTTCAACAATTTGTCCTACACTTATCAAATTCTTAGGAATTGTAGGAACATACAGAACCTTACCCAATAAGATACTGCCGTCTTTGGCTTTTACTGATCCAATGGATTTCACTTTATGCTTTGTGTTGTCACCTGTTTGAACAACATGATTAGAAATTTTATTCTCCAAATCAGTCATCAATGATATGTTTCCACTTAGGTGATTGCTACACCCTGAGTCAATGTAGAAAACTCTTTGATCTTCACTCTGACTTTCACAAGTAGCATTCAATATCAATGTTGAATCTTCCTTCTGTTCTGAAGCATAATTGTAGTAGGTATTGTTATATTGTTGACTTTGGACTCCTCTTCCTGCATTTCTTCCAAAGTAACTCCTACCACCTCTTCCTCTGAAATTTCCTCTTTGATTTCTGCCACCTCTTCCTCTTGCATTGTAATTTTGACTATATCCATTATTACTTTGAGTATTGTGCCAACAATCATTAGCTAAATGATTTGTCTTACCACAAATCCAGCAAGCTTTACCTTCATCTTTGTTGTTTCGTCCTCTTCCTCTACCTTTGCCACCTCCTCTTCCTCTTAGGAAGTTGGCTTGGCTAGTTGTTCCTTCATCTTCATTTGCTTGTTGCTTTCCTTTGCTATTCTTCTTTTTATCTTTTGAATACATTGCATGACCTGCACTCTTATCACCATCTCCTTTAACATCATTCTCAAATGTTAGCATATGACCTAGCAACTGATTTAAATCTGGAGTGAAATGATCAAGCGATAACTCTGTAGACAAAATAAACGGCTTCCATTTGTCATCACCTCTTAAGCCTGTAAGAATTTGCCTTACCAATTTATCCTCTTTGATATCTTCATCAACAGCACCTAATGCATCTGCAATGTCTTTCATCCTTGTCACATAATCTGAAATGGACTGAGAAGCCTTCTTCTTGAAGGTTGTAAACTCTGCCCATAAGGATGCCTTCCTTGACTTAGTAGTATTCTGGAAATGCTCCTCCAAAGTATTCCAAATGTCCGTTGCACTTTCAAGACCTCGAATATGAGGTAACAAGTAATCATTTACTGCCATATAAATAATGCTCCTAGCTTGAGCATCTTTCTTCATCCATTTTTTCAAATCTGCTAACTCTTCCCTAGTCGGAACACTAGGATCTCTGAACTGTGGCTTTTCTTCTTCTCCTGTGATATAAGTTATCAAATCTTTGCTCATAAGATGAGCTTCCATCCTCATTGACCACGCAGGATAGTTTTCCCTATCCAGTTTCTCTATCTGTAGAGAATCTCCCATCTTGTGTCTTCCTGTGTATTGAAATCTTCAACCTTTATGAATAATGTATGTACCTTTACTTCAAATTAGACTCCGTTTGTCTTTCTTGATGTCGTATGATCTCTTCCTCAGGTTTCGCCTTCAAGCTTTCACCTTTTAGTTCTTCGGTTGTTGAATTCTTTGTAACCGTAGTAATCAAGAACCTCCTTTCTTTGATTTTGATGTCTTCTGCTCTGATACCACCGATTTTGATCTCCTGCTCTGATATCACTTATTTTGATATCTCCTGCTCTGATACCACTGTCGGAGAGTGTTAATCTCCTTCAGAATAACCTACTCTTGTGATTAGAGCGCCTCTATACCAAGAGTAAGTTAAAACTTCACAACACAAACATTCTGCTGCACAGTTTCTTCAAATTAATATATCAAATGCGGAAAATTTTTTTGAAACTTTGTATGGAGTGTCGCCTAGAGTTTGCGCGCCTCCTTCAAGTTAAAGTTCTTCAAAAGATTTAGTATAACTTGAGAAATCACCTTCACAAGTTACCTATGTCTGTAACTGTCATTCTGAACAATCAATCTTTACACCTGAAACTTCTAAGACTTGGTTCTCCTTGAATAGAACCCGTTTAAGCAAACGCTTCTGGTTACGAGTAGCTTATCTTCTAACTTAAAGATTAAGCTCTCACTCATGCAAAACTTTAAAGTATGCACTGAGAAATGATCAAAACATTGATCACCGAAATTGTGCATGTTTCAGTAAACTTTGAACACTCAACACATATGAATGTTCCTACTGACAATTCTCGGTTTCTGTTTACAATCAAACTCTGAAACTTAAGCTATAGATTGATTAACTATAGACTTAGATATCCTCAATAGGATTTCACAAATCATCTATCACAGATGAAAACACACAGAAATTTCGGCGCAATATTTCTTCGATTATTCAGAAAGTTACAGTTGAGTGATGAGAGGAAAACTCAACTAACTTCTCATATGTCTCATGACATCTAACTTCTATTCCTTTCTCTAATCTCTACTTTCTCATTCTACCTCTCATTCTTTTCTTCGCCTATGCGCCTCGCAATTCTTCCTAGCCTTCGCGCCTCTACATTTTCCATGTATTTATAGATAAATTTGTACAAGCTTATAACGCGGACTATACTACTGTACATATGTGTACAACTTTTCCGGTTCTTCTTCCAGCTTCAAAATTTGTTCTTTTCTTCCTCCTTTCATCTTTCAACTCTTCATGAACTGAAAACTGTAAAAGTGATCATTTCCGGTAACATTCCGGTGACTTTCCTGTAACCTTCCGGTACTGTTCCAGTGACCTTCCGGTGGCCTTCCGGTGACCTTTTTAAGGAAATTTTTGCTGAAGTTCCTACGGACTTAAAGACCTTCAATTGTTGATTGTCTTGCACCAACAAGAGAGAGAAGGGGGGCACGTGGGGGGCTGAGGCGTTAGTGGGGGGTGGAAGGGGTGGTGCGGTAAGGGGCGGGAGGGGAGGTGTGGTGAGGGGCGGGTGGCGGGTGGCGGGTGGTGGAGTTGTGAGGGGGCGGAGGGGGGAGAGAGAGAGGGAGAGGGAGAGAGAGAGAGAGAGAGAGAGAGAGAGAGAGAGAGAGAGAGAGAGAGAGGGAGAGAGAGAGAGAGAGAGAGAGAGAGAGAGAGAAAGGGGGGCACGCGGGGCCTGAGGGGGCAGTGGGGGTCGGAGGGGTAGTGCGGTGAGGGGCGGGAGGGGAGGTGTGGTGAGGGGCGGGTGGCGGGTGGTGGAGTTGTGAGGGGGGCGGAGGGGGGAGAGAGAGAGGGAGAGAGAGAGAGAGAGAGAGAGAGAGAGAGAGAGAGAGAGAGAGAGAGAGAGAGAGAGAGAGAGAGAGAGAGAGAGAGAGAGAGAGAGAGAGAGAGAGAGAGAGGGAGAGAGAGAGAGAGAGAGAGAGAGAGAGAGAGAGAGAGAGAGAGAGAGAGAGAGAGAGAGAAAGAGAGAGAAGGCGAGGGGGCATGCAGGGGGCTGAGGGGGCAGTGGGGGGCGGGAGGGGTGGTGCGGTGAGGGGCGGGAGGGGAGGTGTGGTGAGTGTGAAGAGAGATGGTGGATGCAATCCAAAGATGAGTAGGTGCCGCTACAACCAGCTTCACACCAGCCAACTGAGACTTCAGAGTTGATTAGTAGACCCTTTGAGCTTCCTAAATCCACCAAAATATCAGCCAAGTACTTTGGAACATGTATCCCAAAAGTTTAAGTCAAGACAGACAAGTTGCGAAATGACTAGCTCCCAAAACTTGCTATTTTTGGACATACACCTGCTGGAAAAAATGAACAGTGCTCTCAACCTGGAAGGAATTAGAAAAATTCCTTTTGGGCATAGCAAATAGACTTAGCAAGCTTCGTATTCCAAGTTAAAACACTTCAAATGATGGACTGAGCACTGAGAACAAGTTTCATCAAGTTCTGGAACATTCCCACAATTCTCGGGGCTCTGCAGAGATAGACCAGTAAGCAGTAAAATGCAGATATCTCCTAAAGTATAAATCCAATGACCTTGAAAATGTATAGGTAGAAACTAGACAGTGAGAGCTATCCAACGCACTTTAAAACACTGAAAAATGTTCAGTAAAACTCGAGATATGACCTTCTGAAGTTACTGCTCTGAGTGAGTATAGCAGAGAACAAAACAGAGAGGTAGATGATAATAAATGTATAGATTCACATATGATTACAACCACATTGGCAATGAATCTTTGCACAATGGGAGTAGAATGATAGAGCTATGGAGTAAGCTCTTCAATCTCTACAAAATGACATGAAGTGGTCACGTACAAGGCTTGCTAATCGCCTCTTCCTTCTTGCTCCTTTTATAGCTATTCTTGGAGGGAGTTTTGAATTCGAATTCGAATGGCTCCACCTAAAAGTGATCCCCAAAGTTAGGAGAGATTCCCTCAGCTCAAAAATTCGTGATTTTGGTAGTTGGAGCCACGAATTTGCTTTTACATCATGGATGAGGTAAGCCATCCTTTTACTTTTTTCTTTTTCCATTTACAAGAGATAAAATGTACTCTTTTACAAGAGGTGTTCACATGACTACTCATGTGACTTACAAATGAGGATAATATCAAGCATATCAAGCATGTAGGCTTGGGCAAAATGCACCAACAGCTCCCCCTCAAGCCTAACATGCTTGGCCTCCAAATAAGTCTTCAATTGTCCTTGATTTCCTGCAAACCAATCATCAA
Organism: Ceratopteris richardii; assembly: GCA_020310875.1. Lineage (NCBI taxonomy): Eukaryota > Viridiplantae > Streptophyta > Polypodiopsida > Polypodiales > Pteridaceae > Ceratopteris > Ceratopteris richardii. The sequence goes on from CM035438.1 coordinate 18,097,834, forward strand.
CTTGAATCTACTTAATTTCATACCATCAAGAGCTTTCGTCAACATGTCTGCACATTGCATATCTGTAGAGACATATGATAGTTGAATATCCTTGCTCATTACCTTCTCCCTTACATAATGGTAGTGGACTTCAATATGCTTGGTTCTAGCATGGTATACCGGATTAGCTGCTAGATGTAGTGAGCTTGTGTTGTCACCAAAAATGTGAGGTGTTGAAGAATGAAGTCCAAGATCTGTGTACAAAGATTTTAACCACATGATTTCTTGAGTTGCATTAGCCAAACCTTTATATTCAGCTTCAGTAGAAGATAATGCCACGGTTGGTTGCTTCTTCGATGACCAAGAAATGATTTTTGAACCTGCAAATGATATATACCCTGATGTGCTTCTTCTATCATCTTTAGATCCGGCCCAATCTGCATCTGAGTAGACCTTTAGCTCAATATCTGAAGTATATGAATAGAACAAACCTTCATTCATGGTCCCCTTTAGGTACTTGAGGACTCGCTTGGTCGCTTCCATATGTGGTCTTCTCGGCTTATGCATAAACTGACTCAATATGCTAACACTATAGCATATATCCACCCTTGTGAGTGTTGCATAGTTCAAACTTCCAACCAAGCTTTGATAGCTTGTGATTTCTTCAATTGGCTCTCCTTCATAAGCACTAAGCTTATGATTTTGCTCCATAGGTGTACCTGCACACTTGGTATTTTCCATCTTGAACTTGACGAGCATGTCATGGACATACTTCCTTTGTGTGATGTATATACCTGAATCTGTGTAGATCAACTCCAATCCAAGAAAATAAGTGAGTGGTCCGAGGTCACTTATTTTGAACTCCTCCTTCATTTGACTCTTTACCTGTTTGATTCCTTCAAGATCATTGCCTGTGATAATAATATCATCAACATACACACATAAATAGATCACTTCAGATCCATTCCTCTTTATGAACAAAGAGGTATCCGCCTTGCTAGCTTTGAATCCTTGGTCCTGCAAATAAGTAACCAATCTGAAATTCCAAGCTCTTGGAGCTTGCTTCAATCCATACAAAGCTTTCTTTAGTTTGCATACATAGTTAGGATGATGTGCATCCTCATATCCAGGAGGTTGTGCCATATACACTTCCTCAGAAATCCATCCATTCAAGAAAGCATTCTTTACATCAAGTTGATAAAGATTCCAATTTCTAGATGCAGCAAGACTAATGAGAACCCTAATTGTAGGCATTTTTGCAACAGGAGAGAAAGTCTCCTCATAATCAATACCATGGGTTTGAGCAAACCCTTTAGCAACTAACCTTGCTTTGTGTCTATTTATACTTCCATCTGGATTCCTCTTGATTTTGTATATCCATCGAGATCCGATTATCTTCATAGATGGCTTGTTAGGTATAAGCTCCCAAGTGTCATTCTCCTTCAAGGCTTCCATTTCTTCATCCATTGCATCTCTCCAAGCTTTCTTGCTTTGTGCTTCTTCGAATGTGGTAGGTTCTTCATTGGTTGAATCCTTTGCAATGTAGATTGAGTGCTTGGTGACCAAAGAAGTATCATAACCAAACCTCTCTCGTTTCTTCTTCTCCCTCGAAGACCTTCTAAGTGGTTGATGTGAGCTCTCGGGTCCATATGTAGCATCCTGCATCTTTGCTTTACCTTTGTTCTTCCATAGCTTTAGTCTTTCCAAGTCTTCTAGGTCAATCTCCGAATCACTTTCTTCAATCTGCTTTGGCTCCTTTGGTTGAAGTGATGGAAAATCTTCATCCAAGTCATATGGCAGCTTCACTTTCCTGTCATCATCAAACCATGATTTGTTTTCATCAAAAATTACATCTCTACTCACAGAAAATCCTTTATTGGTTGGATTGTACAATCTATATCCTTTTTGGTTTTGATCATAACCAATGAATACACACTTCTCTGCCTTGGGATCCAATTTCCCTCTTACTTGAGAAGGAATGTGAGCATAGGCTAAGCATCCAAAGATTTTACAATGCTCTAGACTAGGTCTTCTTCCATTCCACACTTCATATGGAGTGGTTCCATCTAGTGACTTAGATGGAAGTCTATTTATGAGATATGTGGCTGTCGACACAGCCTCTGCCCATAGGTAGTTCGGCAATCCCTTTTCATTGAGCATGGACCTTGCAGCCTCGACAATAGCTCTGTTCCTCCTCTCTGCTACACCATTGAGTTCGGGTGTATACCTTGTAGTGACTTCCCTTTTAATGCCTCTTTCGTGCAAGAAGGCATCAAATTCAGAAGAGAAGTATTCTCCTCCACCATCTGATCTGAGTCTTTTCAAAGTCCTACCTGTTTGATTTTCAACAAGAGCAATATACTTCTTAAAGCAATTAAACACTTCATCCTTGTGCTTCATGAAAAACAGAATGGTCCACCTGCTACAATCATCTATGAAAGACACATAATATCTTGAGCCTGATATAGATGGCTCCTTACTTGGACCCCACACATCCGTGTGCACTAGATCCAAAGGATTTTGATACATATATCCTTTCTTATTGAAAGGTTGTCTATGAGCCTTGCCGAGTTGACAAGCTTCACACTTATAAATCATGTGTTGCCTTGTGATATTAGGCAAACCAAGTACACTTTGGTCCCTGCAAATCTGTTTGAGTGTCCTCTCACCAATGTGAGCAAGCCTTTTGTGCCATATCTCCAACTCTGTTAGAGTTTGAGATCCATAGCTAAACAAAGCTATGTTCTTTGTATCTTCCACTTCAAAAGTGAAAAGCCTTCCTGTCTTTTCTCCTTTGGCAATCCTTCCAAAGCCTTGCCTTGGGTCTTCAACATATGCTCCAAATCGATTGAATCTAACCTGCAATCCTTTTTCAACAATCTGTCCAACACTTATTAAATTTTTAGTAATTGTAGGGACATACAAGACTTTGCTTAAGAGGTTCATATTCCCATCTGATGTCTTCACATTACCTATCTTCTCCACTGAGTGCTTTGTGTCATCTCCTGTCTGCACTTCATGCTTGTTATGAGGATCTTCCAAATCAGAAAGTAAAGCCACATTTCCTGCTACATGGTTCGAGCATCCCGAATCAATGTAAAATATGTGATCATCATCCTTACCCTTCTTCGTTGATAGATTCATAATCAATAATGAATCTTCTTGACTTTGGTCCTCTGCATAGTTATTGTAATCTCTTCTTCCTCTATGGCCACTTTGATAGTTGTTGTTGTTGTTGTAATTGTTGTTGTAGTAGTTGTTGTTGTAGCCTCCATTGTACCTGCCTCTATTTGATCCATAGCCACCTCTATTGAATCCTCTTCCTCTTGAGTTCCTCGGGTTCCTGAAACATTCTTCAGTAGTATGGTTAGATAAGCCACATATGTTGCAAGGTTGAGATGATTGCAATCTCCCCCTGCCTTGCTTTCCACTTCTGCCTCTTCCTCTAGCTCGTCCTCTACCTGCAAAGTTTGCTTGGAAAGAGCTTCCTTCATCTTCATTCTTTCTATTCTTTGACTTGTCCTTGACCTTAGCTTTATCAGAATATAAGGCAGAAGTTTGATTACCTCTTGAGGACTCACCACCTTTGCTAATCTTTGCTTCATGAGTGAAGAGTTGGCCCATGAGTGTGTTGAGGTCGGGTACATGCATATCCATGTATAAATCCATGGCTGTTGTGAATGACTCCCACTTGTCGTCTGCTTTGATTCCATTCATGATTTGTCTTATGATTTGCTCCTCTTCAATTACCTCTCCAATGCTTCCAAGTTGGTCGGAAATCTCCTTCATCTTTGTGACATAATCAGTCACATTTTGCTTCGGGCTTTTCTTCATTGTTGTGAACTCCATCCACAATTGGTTCTTCCTTGCTCGAGTGTTGGAAGAGAAGAAAGAAGCAAGTGCATTCCAGGTTTCTCTTGATGTCTTGCATCCCTTGACATGAGGTAAAAGAAAATCAGAGATTGAGTTTAGAATATAGGACCTTGCAAGTGCATCCTTCGAACACCAATTCGAAAGTCCTTCCACTTCTTCATGTGATGGTTGCCCTTTGTTCCTCATGGTTGGCATTGCTTCATCTCCGGATATGAATCCATATAGATTCCTCCCTTGAAGGTAAGCCTCCATCCTTAGAGACCATGCCGGATAGTTGTTTCGATCCAATTTGTCAATTGTTGATGGAAATCCATCTCCCATGTTGCTTGACTATGCTCTGATACCACTGTGAAGAGAGATGGTGGATGCAATCCAAAGATGAGTAGGTGCCGCTACAACCAGCTTCACACCAGCCAACTGAGACTTCAGAGTTGATTAGTAGACCCTTTGAGCTTCCTAAATCCACCAAAATATCAGCCAAGTACTTTGGAACATGTATCCCAAAAGTTTAGGTCAAGACAGACAAGTTGCGAAATGACTAGCTCCCAAAACTTGCTATTTTTGGACATACACCTGCTGGAAAAAATGAACAGTGCTCTCAACCTGGAAGGAATTAGAAAAATTCCTTTTGGGCATAGCAAATAGACTTAGCAAGCTTCCTATTCCAAGTTAAAACACTTCAAATGATGGACTGAGCACTGAGAACAAGTTTCATCAAGTTCTGGAACATTCCCACAATTCTCGGGGCTCTGCAGAGATAGACCAGTAAGCAGTAAAATGCAGATATCTCCTAAAGTATAAATCCAATGACCTTGAAAATTTATAGGTAGAAACGAGACAGTGAGAGCTATCCAACGCACTTTAAAACACTGAAAAATGTTCAGTAAAACTCGAGATATGACCTTCTGAAGTTACTGCTCTGAGTGAGTATAGCAGAGAACAAAACAGAGAGGTAGATGATAATAAATGTATAGATTCACATATGATTACAAGCACATTGGCAATGAATCTTTGCACAATGGGAGTAGAATGATAGAGCTATGGAGTAAGCTCTTCAATCTCTACAAAATGACATGAAGTGGTCACGTACAAGGCTTGCTAATCGCCTCTTCCTTCTTGCTCCTTTTATAGCTATTCTTGGAGGGAGTTTTGAATTCGAATTCGAATGGCTCCACCTAAAAGTGATCCCCAAAGTTAGGAGAGATTCCCTCAGCTCAAAAATTCGTGATTTTGGTAGTTGGAGCCACGAATTTGCTTTTACATCATGGATGAGGTAAGCCATCCTTTTACTTTTTTCTTTTTCCATTTACAAGAGATAAAATGTACTCTTTTACAAGAGGTGTTCACATGACTACTCATGTGACTTACAAATGAGGATAATATCAAGCATCTCAAGCATGTAGGCTTGGGCAAAATGCACCAACAGTGAGGGGCGGGTGGCGGGTGGTGGAGTTGTGAGGGGGGGCAGAGGGGAGAGAGAGAGAGAGAGAGAGAGAGAGAGAGAGAGAGAGAGAGAGAGAGAGATAGAGAAAGAGAGAGAGAGAGAGAGAAAAAAAGGGGGGCACACGGGGGGGCTGAGGGGGCAATGGGGGGTGGGAGGCGTGGTGCGGTGAGGGGCGGGAGGGGAGGTGTGGTGAGGGGTGGGTGGCGGGTGTTGTGCAGGGGGCGGAGGAGAGAGAGATAGATAGATAGATAGAGAGAGAGAGAGAGAGAGAGAAAAGAGAGAGAAAGAGAGAGAGAGGGAGAGAGAGAGAGGGAGAGGGAGAGAGAGAGAGAGAGAGAGAGAGAGAGAGAGAGAGAGAGAGAGAGAGAGAGAGAGAGAGAGAGAGAGAGAGAGAAAGAGAGAGAGAGAGAGAGAGAGAGAGAGAGAGAGAGAGAGAGAGAGAGAGAGAGAGAGAGAGAGATAAGGGGGGGTGGTCGTGGGCGGAGGAGGGAGGGGTGGTGAGGTTTTGTTCTGAGTGGGTCTGAGGGGGATGGTGGAGTGCTGCGGGGTCTGAAGGGGGGTGGTGGAGGGTTGCGAGGCAGGGTGGTGGGGTGAGGTCGGGGGTGTGGGTGGCAAGGAGGGAGAGAGAGACAGAGAGAGAGAGAGAGAGAGAGAGAGAGAGAGAGAGAGAGAGAGAGAGAGACAAAGAGAGACAGAGAGAGAGAGAGAGACAGAGAGAGAGAGAGGGAGAGAGGGGCTGCCCGTGTTCTACTAATCATCCATTTCTCCAATAGAGAGAGTAGCAATAAACTCCTTCTCAGCATCTACAGCTCTAAGCCCCTTCAACTTCAACTCTCATCTCCCAAAAGATGATTAGAGAGTAACAAAGAAGTGTTCAAGCTCATGTGCCTTCTCTTAAGGGGAATTTGGTGCTATCAAGAGGTCATCACCATCTCCTACTTGGAGCATTATATGCACATCTATAGAGGGAAGAATAAAACTTCCGTGATACACTATCTATCTATCTATCTATCTATCTATCTATCTATCTATCTATCTATCTATCTATCTATCTATCTATCTATCTATCTATCTATCTATCTATCTATCTATCTATCTATCTATCTATCTATCTATATATCTTTCTATCTATCTATCTATCTATCTATCTATCTATCTATCTATCTATCTATCTACCTATCTATCTATCTATCTATCTATCTATCTACCTACCTACCTATCTACCTATTTACCTATCTATCTATCTATCTTTCTATCTACCTCTCTATCTACCTATCTATCTATCTGTCTATCTATCTATCTATCTATCTATCTATCTATCTATCTATCTATCTATCTATCTATCTATCTATCTATCTATCTATCTATCTATCGATCTATCTATCTATCTATCTATCTATCTATCTATCTATCTACCTATTTACCTATCTATCTATCTATCTATCTATCTATCTATCTATCTATCTATCTATCTATCTATCTATCTATCTATCTATCTATCTATCTATCTATCTATCTATTTATATATCTATCTATCTATACATCGATCTATCCATCTATCTATATATCTATCCATCTATCCATCTATCAATCTATCAATCAATCCATCTATCTAGCCATCTATCTACCTATCTATCTTTCCTTTTATCTTTCATTATTTCTTTCATTCTATTGATCTATAAGGTAGAGGATTCATCTATCTATCTATCTATCTATCTATCTATCTATCTATCTATCTATCTATCTATCTATCTATCTATCTATCTATCTATCTATCTATCTATCTATCTATCTATCTATCTATCTATCTATCTATCTATCTATCTATCTATCTATCTATCTATCTATTTATCTATCTACCTATCTATCTATCGATCCATCCATCCATCCATCCATCCATCTATCTATCTATCTATCTACCTATCTATCTATCTATCTATCTATCTATCTATCTATCTATCTATCTATCTATCTATCTATCTATCTATCTATCTACCTATCTATCTATCTATCTATCTATCTATCTATCTATCTATCTATCTATTTATCTATCTATCTATCTATCTATCTATCTATCTATCTATCTATCTATCTATCTATCTATCTATCTATCTATCTATGTATCTATCTGTCTATCTATCTATCTATATCTATCTGTTTATTTTCATTTGAGGTTGGCAAGTGCAATCATCATAGTATAAAGCGTAAGAACACAGAAAACTTTATTTTGTCAGTCTGTGAAGTATATTAAGACCACAAACCTTTCTCAATAAATGGAATCCATGATTTCTCAACAAAATGAGCTTCTAAGAGAGATTTCATGGAGGTTCTATATGAAATACTAGGGTTTCATGTAACTTGAGCTATAGCTTTGCTTTTGAGATGATTCTTGTGCCTTATTTACCATTTGTCATGTAGATTAGCAACACGAAGTCAGAAGTACTTGTAGCATCAAGAGTAGAAAATCATGATTCTATTAGATTACACAAAGTCAACTTTTTGAGAATTTATTAACATAATGGAGATTGATTATGAAGAAAGGAACTTTTGATACCATGGAATACTCTAGGAATACCTCATTAACAAAGCAATTCCAAGTTAAACACTCATAACGTCATCAATGTATCACCAAGAAGTACAAAATGAATTATCCCCAAAAATAAGTCACGAATGGACTTATATAAGTTCTCTAATGTCTTATTTCACACTTGAGTAGGTCCTCTAAACTTGTTAGGATAATTTTCTTTACATTTGAGAGCTCTAAAATTCATCAAAAACTTACATAAGTTAATTGTTCTCATGAAGAAGACTATTGTTCCTTTTTACATCCGTCGAGTCCTTCTATAATAGGAAACATAATTTTACAATTTAGTTTTTGTCCAGAAAGTGTCTTCTAACATTATCTATCTATACATCCATCTATCTACCTATCTATCTATCTATCTATCTATCTATCTATCTATCTATCTATCTATCTATCTATCTATCTATCTATCTATATATATATCTCTATTTATCTATCTATGTATCTATCTATCTTTCTATCTAGCTATCTAGCTGTCTATCTATCTATCTATCTATCTATCTATCTATCTATCTATCTATCTATCTATCTATCTATCTATCTATCTATCTATCTATCTATCTATCTATCTATCTATCTATCTATCTACCTATCTATT
>CM035438.1:18118811-18121311 GCA_020310875.1 Ceratopteris richardii
TCCATCCAAACTTTTAGTCATCATATCTGCAAGTTGATCTTTTGTAGGAGTGTGTATGACTATAATTTCCTTCTCAATGACCTTCTCTCTTAGGAAATGATACTGTATTTCAATATGCTTAGTTCTAGCATGAAATACAGGATTAGCTGCCAAGTATAATGAACTCATATTGTCTCCACAAATAATAGGAGTACTCTGAATCACATCAAAAACTTTCAAAAGTGTCTTTAGCCATATTACCTCTTTTGCAGCTTCCACCATACCTTTATATTCTGCCTCTGTAGATGACAAAGCAACTGTATGTTGCTTCTTAGAACACCATGAAATCAATTTGTCTCCTACATAGCACAAGTATCCATGTGTTGATCTTCTATCATCCACATTACCTGCCCAATCTGCATCACTATATATCTTCACTCTTGTATCAGAAGTAAATCCATAGTACAACCCTTCTCTGAGTGTACCCTTGATGTACCTAAGTACTCTTTGTCTTGCAATCCAATGTTCCTTTCTAGGACAATGCATAAATTGTGAAAGCACACCAACTGCATATGATAAGTCAGGCCTTGTCAATGTAGCATAGATCAAGCTACCAACCAAACTTTGATAGAGTTTCATATCTTTGAACTCTTCTCCTCCAAACCTAGACAGTTTATGGTTCACTTCCAAAGGTGTAGGTGCAACCCTGCAATCTTCCATTTTAAATTTGGTTAGCAAATTTTTAAGATACCTTTCTTGGGTCACATATACTCCATGTTGAGTATAAGAGATCTCCATTCCCAAGAAGAATGATAGGTTCCCCAAATCACTGATTTTAAACTCTTTCTCCATCTGCTTCTTGATCATTTGTATTCCCTTCTCATCTGTTCATGTAAGTATTATGTCATCAACATAAATACACACATAAATGAACCCATCTTCACTTGCTTTGACTAGCAAGCTACTGTCTGCCTTTGATGCTTGAAATCCAAGATCATTCAAGAATTTTACAAGCCTATAATTCCAAGCCCTTGGGGCCTGCTTCAACCCATACAAAGCTCTCTTGAGCTTACACACATAATTTGGACTCACTTGATCTTTGAACCCATCTGGTTGCTCCATGTAGACTTCATCTGAAATGTAACCATTCAAGAAAGCATTTTTTACATCTAATTGAGATAACTTCCAACCTTTGCAAGCAGCAATTGCTATGAGTGTCCGATGGTTGTCATCTTTGCCACAGGACTATAAGTCTCATCATAGTCCACTCCATATGTCTATGCATACCCTTTCACAACAAGTCTAGCTTTGTACCTAGACACACTTCCATCTGCAAATCTTTTAGTCTTGTAAACCCACTTACAACCAATGATTTTCTGACTATTAGGTTTAGGAACCAAATCCCATGTTTGATTCTCTATCAATGCATCATACTCCTCTTGCATAGCATCTTCCCAATTCTTCTTCCCTTTGGCCTCTTCATATGTAGAAGGGTCTTCATCTGCTTTTACCAAATAAGCATAATCTTTAGTAGTTAAGAATGAAGTGTCATAGCTATACCTTGTAGGTTGCCATTTGTGCCTAGATGACCTTCTAACTTCTGCACTTCTTGAAGTTTCTGGTTCATCACATCCTGGATCAAACCTTGGCCTCTCTTCAACTTCAACCTGCACTTCATTGTTCTCACTTTCATCAAGTAATTGAATCTTTGCTTTACCTTTTCTTTGATCCACTACTTCTTCATCATCTGCATGTATATTATATTTACCTGCATACCAAGTACCTTGCTCATCAAATGTAACATCCTTGGATACAATAAATTGCTTTGTGGATGGACTCCACAACCTGTATCCCATTTGCTTATCATCATAACCAATGAATACATACTTTTCTGCCTTAGGCTCCAACTTATGCCTCAATTGAGATGGCACATATGCATATGCCAAGCATCCAAATATTCTGCAATGATCTAAGGTAGGTTTCTTACCCCACCAAGCTTCATATGGTGTCATGCCCTGCAAAGCTTTACAAGGCAATCTATTGACCAAGTATGTAGCTGTATTTACAGCCTCTGCCCACAAGTAATTTGGACAATTCTTCTCTTTCATCATGGACCTTGCAAACTCAACAAGAGTCCTATTTCTTCTTTCTGCTACCCCATTTTGTTGAGGAGAATACCTGCAAGTAACTTCTCTCTTTATACCTGCATTCCACAAATAATCATTGAACTCATTTGAAAAATACTCTCCCCCTCCATCTGACCTTAGTCTCTTTAATTTTTGACCTGTAATCCTTTCTGCATATGCATGATAGTGTTTAAATGTATTAAACACTTCTGACTTTTCTTTAATCACATAAATTGTGATCCACCTGGTAGCATCATCAACATATATGACATAATATCTTGAACCATTTATACTAAAGTCCTTTGAAGGACCCCACACATCTGTATGCACCAATTCAAGTCTTTCTGAATACATAAATCCATGCTTGGAATAGGATTGCTTATGAGCCTTACCTA
>CM035438.1:18126311-18131311 GCA_020310875.1 Ceratopteris richardii
AGATCTATAGCTCATTGGAACCAGCTCAAAGTCTACTACAAGCATACAAAATCTGAAAGGATTTCATTCAGCCATTTGGGAGAAAATCGAGTCGAAGTGCACACTGGTATTTGTCTGTAGAGTTCCTGAAAAGGCGGGGGTGATTATAATTTTGCTAAACTTATTTCTCAGTGCATAGTTTATCAATTGAAGTGATTCCACTTGTGATTGGTAGCTTACTAAGGTATATTGATACTCCCAAAAGGAATCGTTCCAATTTTAAGTGTGCTGGACACACTGAGTAAAAGTCTGAGCAGGTATCACTACAGAAATAGAAGGTTTTGCTTGATTGTTGAAGTACCAAGTTATCTGTTTTGGTTTGATCATTACTCAAACCATTTCCAAAGTACATATATGGTTTCTTTATGTCATTTGGAAGCTAAGCTTGTGTACTAAGCATATCTAAAGAGAAAAGAGGGCAGGTGTGAAGTAGGTTTTGCAGCACCAACTGATTTCCTGAGTGCATCCATCCATCACTCTCAACAGTGGTATCAGAGCAAAGAAGGTAATCATGGGTGATGGTTTCCCTTCCTTCATTGACAAATTGGACAGAAACAATTATCAAGCTTGGTCATTAAGAATGAAGACCTATCTACAAGGGAGAAGTCTATTTGGATACATATCAGGAGATGAGGAGTTGCCCTCATTCAAGACTAGAGGACTACCTACAAAGGATGAGCATGAAAGACTCAACCAATGGTGTGCAAAGGATGCTTTGGCAAGGTCTTATCTCTTAAACTCTATATCTGACTTTCTTTTACCTCATGTAAGGAACTGTAAGACTTCCCAAGAGACTTGGGAAACCTTGTCAAATTATTTTTCTTCCAACACAAGGGCTAGGAAGAATCAATTATGGATAGAGTTCACAACACTTAGGAAGCAGCCCAAGCAATCAGTCTCAGACTATGTGACAAAGATCAAAGATGTGGCAGACCAACTAGCAAGCATTGGAGAGGAAATTGAAGAGGAGCAAATAGTCAGGCAAGTGACAAATGGACTCAAGGCAGATGACAAGTGGGAAAGTTTCACCACTGCAATGGACCTCTACATGGACATGCATACCCCTGATCTCACAACACTCATGGGCCAACTATTTACACATGAAGCAAAGTTCACCAAAGCTGGAGATCAATCAAAAGGTAATAACCCCTCTGCTCTCTATACTGATAAGAAAGTTAAAGATAAAGGCAAGAAGAAACAGGATGAAGAAGGATCTACCTCTCAAGCCAATTATGCAGGGAGAGGTAGGTCATCTAGAGGAAGAGGCAGAGGAGGTAAGTCAGGTAGGGGGAGACCCTACAACTCATCACCTTGCAACATCTGTGGATTGTCAAATCATACCACAGATGAATGCTACAAGAACTACAAAAATCAGAGAGGAAGAGGCTACTCAAGAGGTGGATACTCTCAAGGGAGAGGCAGATTCAACCAACATCAAAGCTACAATGGATACAACAACCAATACAACAACAACTACAACAACAACCACAATGGAAACTACCAAGGTGGATTCAGAAATAGAAGAGACTACAACAACTACACAGAGGAGCAAGATGACTCCTTATTGATCATGAATATGACCTCCAAGATAGGTACAAATGATGATCATTTATTTTACATTGACTCAGGATGTTCTAACCATGTAGCTGGCAATGTGGCACTACTTTCTGATTTGGAAGAACCCAAGGGCAAACATTAGGTACAAACAGGTGATGACACTAAACACTCTGTTGTCAAAATTGGAAATGTGAAGACATGTGATGGTAATCAGAACCTATTAAGCAGGGTACTCTATGTACCAACAATAACTAAGAATTTAATGAGTGTTGGTCAGATTGTGGAGAAAGGTTTGCAGGTCAGATTCACACAACATGGAGCATATGTGGAGGACCCAAAACAAGGATTCAGAAGGATAGCCAAAGGGGAGAAATCAGGTAGATTATTTACATTTGAGCTAGAAGATACAAAAAACATTGCTTTGTATAATTACAAGGATCAGACACTTTCAGAGTTAGAGATATGGCATAAGAGATTAGGGCACATAGGTGAAAGGACTCTTAAGCAAATGTGCACGGATCAATGTGTGCTTGGGATACCTAATGTATCCAAGCAACACATGATTTACAAATGTGGATCATGTCAATTTGGTAAGTCTCACAGATTACCCTACTCAAGGAAAGGTTTCATGCATGAAGACTACCTAGACTTGGTACACACAGATGTTTGGGGACCTAGTAAGGACCCTTCCATTTCTGGTTCAAGGTATTATGTGTCCTTCATTGATGACTATAGCAGGTGGACCATTTTATACTTTATGAAGCATAAAGATGAAGTATTTAATTGTTTCAAGAGGTTCCTTGCACTTGTTGAGAATCAAACAGGTAGAAGCTTGAAGAGGCTAAGATCAGATGGTGGAGGAGAGTACTTCTCAAATGAGTTTGAAGACTTCTTGCAGGAAAGAGGCATCAAAAGAGAGATCACTACAAGGTACTCACCTGAACAAAATGGGGTAGCAGAAAGAAGGAATAGACTTATAGTGGAAACAGCTAGGTCTATGCTCAATGAAAAAAGGTTGCCAAATTACCTATGGGCAGAGAGTGTGTCCACTGCCACTCATCTCATCAATAGGTTGCCATCCAAATCACTTGATGGCATGATTCCATATGAAGCTTGGCATGGTAAGAGACCCTCTCTGGATCATTGTAAAATCTTTGGTTGTGTTGCATATGTGCACATTCCCTCACAGGTAAGAGGAAAGCTAGACCCCAAGGCTGAGAAATGTATCTTCATTGGTTATGATTTGAACCAAAAGGGATACAGATTCTACAACCCCACAAACAAAGAGTTCAAGGTAAGCAGAGATGTCATATTTGATGAGAATGACTCATGGTATGAGAATGAATGCAGGAAAGTGAGTCTACCCTATGACATGGAGGAAGATTTTCCAAAGCTTACCAAAGAAGAGCCAACTCAGCAAGAAGATTCAAGCTCAGATGATGATACAATAAACCTTGAAGAGTTCAAAGCTTGGAAATCCAAAGGAAAGATGAAGATGAAGCAATTAGAGGATAAGCCAGAAACTTCTACTCAAGCAATGAGGAGATCTCAGAGAGAGAAGAAGAAGCCTATCAGATTTGGGTATGACACATCACTTGTAACTAAACATTCTGTATATCTTGCAAAAGACTTGTTGAATGAAGAACCAGGTACCTATGAAGAAGCAATTACAAAGCCAAAATGGAGAGAAGCCATGGATGAGGAGATAAAAGCTCTCAAAGAAAGTGATACTTGGGACTTGGTACCCAAGAAAGATTCTATGAAGGTAATTGGATCCAGATGGATCTACAAATTAAAGAAGAATTCAGATGGAACAATTAACAGGTACAAAGCTAGGTTGGTAGCCAAGGGTTTTGCACAAACCCAAGGCATTGATTATGAGGAGACATTTTCTCCTGTGGCCAAGATGCCAACTATCAGAGTTTTGGTGAGTGTAGCTGCATCCAAGAATTGGAACATGTACCAATTGGATGTGAAGAATGCATTCTTGAATGGATGGATATCTGAAGAAGTCTACATGTCACAACCACCTGGTTATGAAGATCAAAAAAAGGTACATTATGTTTGTAAATTGAAGAAGGCTCTGTATGGTTTGAAGCAGGCACCTAGAGCATGGAATTACAGATTGACCACATATCTCCAAGACCAAGGATTTGTAATGAGCAAAGCAGACACTTCTTTATTCATAAAGAGAAGTAGTACAGAGGTAATCTACTTATGTGTTTATGTTGATGACATCATCATTATGGGTAATGATGTCAATGGGATTAGACACATCAAAGGACAGATGATGAAAGAATTCAAGATTAGTGATCTTGGATTACTAAAATATTTCCTAGGTCTTGAATTGATCTATACAAATTCAGGTATCTACATCACTCAAAAGAAGTATGTACAGGATATGGTCAAGAAATTTGGTTTGCAGGATGCCAAGGTATCTACTACTCCAATGGAGGTTAACCAAAAGCTAAGTGCTCATGAAGGAGAAGAAATCAAAGACATTACAGGATACCAAAGTATGGTGGGTAGTTTGAACTATGCTACCTTGACAAGAATTGACATAGCATATGGAGTAAGTGTGCTTAGTCAATTCATGCACAAACCAAGGATACCTCACCTAGAGGCAGCAAACAAGATCTTGAAGTATTTGAAGGGAACTCAAAGTCATGGTTTGTATTTTCCTTATACATCAGATATTGATATTAAGGTTTACTCAGATACAGATTGGGCAGGATGCAAGGATGATAGGAGGAGCACCTCAGGTTATATTTGTTTTGCAGGAGATAAGCCTATCTCTTGGTCAGCTAAAAAGCAACCTACAGTGGCATTGTCATCCACTGAAGCAGAGTATAGAGGGCTTGCAAATGCTACTCAAGAAGCTATCTGGTTGAAGCTTCTATATACAGAGTTAGGTCTATTCACAAGACCACCTATCATATTTGGAGACAACACTAGCTCTCTTCACCTTGCAGCAAATCCAATCTATCATGCCAGAACTAAACACATAGAGGTTCATTACCACTATGTGAGAGAGAAATTGCTAAGTAAAGATATACAATTGACATATGTATCTACTAATATGCAATGTGCAGATTTACTTACAAAGGCATTGGATGGAAACAAGTTATGCAGATTCAAAGCTATGATTGGATTGCAGGAAGTAATTGAAGAATGAAGAAGAAGACTTAAGCCAAAGTGTTTGGCTTGAGGGGGAGCTGTTGGTGAAAGACAAGCCTACACACATTGGCTTGGAACCTTGGACTCATTGAAGATTAGCATTGAAGACTCTTTATGTCATTTGGAAGCTAAGCTTGTGTACTAAGCATATCTAAAGAGAAAAGAGGGCAGGTGTGAAGCAGGTTTTGCAGCACCAACTGATTTCCTGAGTGCATCCATCCATCACT
>CM035438.1:18136311-18173811 GCA_020310875.1 Ceratopteris richardii
CATATTTGCTGAGTTTATGATTGACCTCAAGTGGTGTTGAGGCTTCTCTGCGATTCTCCATGTTAAAATTCTTTAGTAAGTTCAGAAGATACCTTTCTTATGAAACATATACACCATGCTCTATATATGTGACTTCCATTCCAAGAAAGTATGATAACTTTCATAGATCACTGATCTTGAACTCTTTTTCAAGCAATCTCTTTACCTCCTTGATTCCTTCATCTCCAAAGTTACCTCTTTGATTCATGCCACCTCTTCCTCTTGAATTAAAATTCTGATAATATCCACCGTTACTCTAAGTATTATGCCAACAATCATTAGCTAAGTGATTTATCTTACCACAAATCCAGCAAGCTTTGACTCCATCTTTATTATTCCTGCCTCTTCCTCTACCTTTCCCACCTCCTCTTCCTCTTAGGAAGTTAGCTTGACTAGTTGTTCCTCCATCTTCATTTTCTTGTTGCTTTCCTTTGCTATTTTTCTTCTTATCCTTTGAGTACATTGCATGACCTGTATTCTTGTCACCTTCACCTTTGACATCCTGCTCAAAGGTTAACATATGTCCTAGCAACTGATTTAAGTCAGGAGTAAAATGATCAAGTGATAATTCAGTAGACAAAATGAATGGCTTCCATTTGTCATCACCTCTCAACCCTATGAGGATTTGCCTTACCAATTTATCTCCTCAATGACTTGATCAACAGCTCCTAATGCATCTGCAATGTCTTTCATCCTTGTTACATAATCTGAGATGGATTGAGAGGCCTTCTTCTTAAAAGTGGTAAATTCTGCCCACAAAGATGCCTTCCTTGACTTTGTGGTATTTTGGAAATGCTCCTCCAAGGCATTCCATATATCACTTGCACTTTAAAGACCTCTAATGTGAGGTAGCAAGTAGGCATTGACTGCCATATAGATAATGCTCCTAGCTTGAGCATCTCTTTTCATCCAATTCTTTAAATCTGATAATTCCTCCCTAGTTGGAACACTAGGATCTCTGAATTGTGGCTTTTCTTCTTCACCTTTAATGTAACCTATCAAGTCTTTGCTCATTAGATGAGCTTCCATCCTCATTGACCATGCTGGATAGTTCTCTCTATCCGATTTCTCTATCTGAAGAGAATCTACCATCCTTTCTTCACTTGTACATTGAATTCTTCAATCTTTATGAGTAATAGATGTATCTTTACTTTGCATAATAGTCCTTTTTTCTTCCTTGGTGTCATATGACCTTCTTCTCAAGCTTTATCCTCAAGTTTTCACCTTTTGAACCTTCAGATGTTGAATTCTTTGCACCTGCAGCAGTCGGAATCCTCCCTCCTTCAATTCTGATGCTTCCTGCTCAGATACCACTGATGGAGAGTGTTAATCTCCAAAAGAACAAGTTACTCTTGTATTTAGAGCACCTCTATAACAAAAATAACTCAAACCTTCACCAATTTTAGAAGATCAATACTCAATTGTCAAATTCTTGAACAAACTGTGAAGAAGGATATTGCACAGAAAGTCTGCTGCACATAATTCACTCATTGCCTTATCAATTGTGTAAAGTTTTTTTATAAAAATTTGTACGAGGTGTCGCCTATAGATTGCGCACCTTCTCCAAGTGGAATCATTCCAAAAGATTCCGTAGATCCTGAGAAATCAACTTCAGAAGTCACCTATGTCTAAAACTGTTCTTTTAAGAAGTCGATTTAGACACCTATGACTTTAAACCTTTGGTTCTCTCAATCTAGAACCCGTTTATGAAAATGCTTTTAGCCACAGGTAGCTTACCTTCCAACTTAAAGATTGAGTGCTTGTTTGCTGAAAAATTTACACTATGGAAGGAGAACTGACCAAAACATTTGCATCGAATTTTGTGCCTCCTATAACTTCACTTCTTCTCAATTACATATGCAAATGTTCCTACACTTAATTCTCTTTGCCTGATCACAATTGAAAGCTAAAAATTTGTACCGAGGTCGATCAACTATAGACTTAGACTTGTACAAAATAATTTCACAAAATATTTAACACAAAAGGAGAAAACTCAGAAATATCGGCCGCAACACTTTCTTCATTTCTGAGAAAAATTACAACTGAGTGATGAGAGAGTCTTAACTCACTTCTAAGATGTCTAACGACACATACAACTTCTCATTACACTATTCTCATGCTCTCTCATACTTGCCCTGACATTTTCATAGTATATATATACAAAAAATTTACAATCTTATGACTTCTTAAGGATATAAGTGAACTATCTGTACATATGTGTACATATCTTCCTCTTCTGAATGTATTCTTCTTCCTTGCTTCATAACTTGAATCTTTCCTTCAAACCTTGACTTCAACTCTTCATCAAAACATCAATTGTTGATTGTCCTGCACCAACAAGTTGCTCCAACAAAGTCATGATTTGCAAACACTTCAGCACTAAATGAAAAAGATAAATGAAAATATGACTTATCAAGAGAGATTCCATGCCAGGCATCGACTTATGACTTCTCAAGGATATAAGTGAACTATCTGTACATATGTGTACATATCTTCCTCTTCTGAATGTATTCTTCTTCCTTGCTTCACAGCTTGAATCTTTCCTTCAAACCTTGACTTCAACTCTTCATCAAAACATCAATTGTTGATTGTCCTGCACCAACAAGTTGCTCCAACAAAGTCATGATTTGCAAACACTTCAGCACTAAATGAAAAAGATAAATGAAAATATGACTTATCAAGAGAGATTCGATGCCAGGCATCGACTTGCTTGGAAAACTTAATATTTTGAACTCATCACACACGAGGGAAGCATGGAGATGATGGAGAGAGTCTCATATAGAGAACTTTACTCCATTCTTCTCATAGCTATGAAAAACTCAGAAGTTTTACAAGTGCTTTCTCATTCAGAGAAGCCCGACTATACTCAGTCATACAAACTAAAATCCTTCTCACATTCTATCACTCTCTTCCACTTCTTCTCTCCCCGCGTCAGTTGATACAAACTAACTTATATAGATTTTCTCATTCTCGTGATTTTTAAAAAACTTCTAGAACTAAAGTGAACTAACTTTACAAATATAATACACTTGTGAATTTGTCCCTTCACATAGGCATGTGATTTTCTTCCTAAGATTTGACCTTCAAGTATATGTCCAATTAGTGATTGTTTCTCCAACAGCTCCCCCTCAATCACTAATTGACATTCTCTCTTTCTTCATATCATCTTCTTTTCTTTTACTCTTGCCATGCTTTTGAATTTGCTGGTCTTCACATCATCCAAGCTCTTTGTCATTATGTCTGCTATCTGATCTTTTGTAGAAATGTACTCCACTTCAATTTCTTTCTCCATTACTTTTTCTCTTAGAAAATGATAATGTATCTCTATATGTTTTGTTCTTGCATGAAATACTGGATTTGTTGCAAGATAAAGTGAACTCATATTATCTCCATGTATTGTAGGTATACCTTGATCAATGCCCAAGCTTTTAAACAGTGTTTGCATCCATATGACGTCCTTAGCTGCTTCCACAAGTCGTTTGTACTCAGCTTCAGTTGATGATAATGCTACTGTATGTTGTTTCTTTGAACACCAACTTACAAGCTTACCACCAATATATATCATGTAGCCATGAGTTGATCTTCTGTCATCCTGATTACCTGACCAGTCTAAATCACTATAGGCTCTCAACTTCAAATCTGAAGTAAAAGGATAATATAATCCTTCCTTTATAGTTCCTTTGATATATCTGAGAACTCTTTGACTTGCAATCCAATGTGGGTCCTTTGGACAATGCATGAATTGTGACAAAACTCCCACTACATAACTAAGATCAGGTCTTGTTAATTCAAGTCCGGGAGAGTAGGCTATTGCCGAACTTCCTTTATATTAAAAAAAAACTAAGATCAGGTCTTGTTAGTGTAGCATAAATCAAACTACCCACAAGAGATTGATACTTCCTCATATATTTGTATTCTGCACCATCATATTTACTGAGCTTGTGATTAACTTCAAGTGGAGTTGAAGCTTCTCTGCAATTTTCCATATGAAACTTCTTCAATAGATTCAGAAGATACCTTTCTTGTGATACATATATGCCATGATCTGTATAAGTGACTTCCATTCCAAGAAAGTATGATAACTTTCCTAGGTCACTGATCTTGAACTCTTTCTCAAGTAATCTCTTTACCTCCTTGATTCCTTCATTTGAACTACCTGTGATTATAATGTCATCTACATAAATACAAATGTAGATTGTACCTTCCTCTGTTCTTTTGATAAGTAGACTTGGATCTGCTTTTGAACTTTGATATCCAAGATCATTGAGATACTTCATCAATTTATAGTTCCATGCTCTTGGAGCTTGCTTCAATCCATACAAAGCTCTTCTCAACCTGCAAATAAAATTTGGATACCTGGAATCTATAAACCCTTGAGGTTGTTCCATGTATACCTCATCTGATATGTATCTATTCAAGAATGCATTCTTTATATCCAATTGACTTAGGGTCCATGCTTTTGAAGTTGCAAGAGCAATGATTGTCCTTATGGTTGACATCTTAGCTACACGAGTGAATGTCTCATCATAATCTATGCCGTAGGTTTGGGCATAGCCTTTCACCACTAGCCTAGCTTTGTATCTGGCTATACTTCCATCTGCAAGCTTCTTCACTTTATAAACCCATTTATTTCCAATTACTTTCTTACCATTTGGTTTAGGAACAAGTTTCGATGTCTTGTTCTCCTCTAATGCATTGAATTCTTCCTTCATTGCTTCTTCCCATTGCTTCTTACCTTTAGCTTCATCATAGTTCTGAGGTTCTTCATCATCTTTGACCATATATGCATAGTTCTTCTAAGTTATGTAAGAAGTATCATAAGAATACCTTTCTAGTTGTCTTCTAGTCCTACTTGACCTTCTTGGTTCACATTCTTCATAAGTGTCTAGATACACCTCTTCATCAAATATAGGAGCTTCTTCATTCCTTATTGTTAATCCACTCATGGATATACTTGCTTGCATATAGTCTTCATCTCTATTCACCTGCACAATTGATTTTCCTTTCTCACATCTTCTTACTTCTTCTTCTAATTCTTTAGTTGTATGACTTTGATCTGCATACCAACTTTTCTATTCATCAAATGTAACATCTCTAGAAACAAGAAATTGTTTGGTTAGAGGATTCCACAACCTGTAACCCATCTGCTTTTAATCATAACCAACGAACACATATTTTTCTACCTTTGGTTCAAGTTTATGCCTAAGTTATGATGGCACATAAGCATATGCAATTGATCCAAACACTCTACAATGATCTAGTGTTGGTTTCTTACCCCACCAAGCTTCATATGGAGTCATTCCATTTAGAGTTGCACATGATAATCTATTCACAAGATATGTAGCTGTATTTACAGCCTCAACCCAAAGATAATTTGGACAATTCTTCTCCTTTAGCATAGCTCTCGCAAACTTAACCAAAGTCTTGTTTCTCCTTTCTGCTACACCATTTTGTTGTGGTGTATACTTGCAAGTTATTTCTCTCTTAATACCTGCATTCGAAAGATAATCATTGAACTCTTGGGAGAAGTATTCTCCCCCTCCATCAGACCTCAGTCTGTTAAGCTTTTGACCTCTGACTCTCTGTGCATATGCATGAAAATGCTTGAAAGCTCCAAATACTTCTGATCTTTCCTTCAACACATATAATGTTATCCATCTTGTAGCATCATCAATGGAAAGAACATAATACCTTGAGCCACTGATAGATCCTTTTTTTGTTATTCCCCATACATCTGTATGAATGAGCTCTAGTAATCCATCATGTTTGAATCCTTTTTTCTGAAATGGTAACTTGTGTGCTTTACCCATTTGACATGCTTCACATTTATAAACCATATGTTGACTTTGCACATTTGGTAATTCTAGTACAGACTGATTAGCAACCATAGCTTTAATTCCTCTTTCATTCTAATGACCTAATCTCTTATGTCAGAGATCAAGTTCTATAATCACTCCTTCACCATGTGTGAGCAAAGCTTGACCAATGTTCCCTTGCACTCTTAAAGTAAAGAGTCTACCTTCTTTCGTACCATAGACAATCTAATTATATCCATCCTCTCGATCTTCAAAAAATACTCCTTCATTTGTAAACCTAACCTGAAAACCTTTTTCAACTATCTGTCCCACACTAATCAAGTTTTTAGGTAGTGTAGGAACATACAAAACATTGGTTAGCAAATCTGCTCGACTCTTGCATTTCACTTTTCCAATTGAATGTATACTATGTCTTGTATTATCACCTGTTTGAACACTATGACTAGAAATGCCTTTTTCCAATTCTGACATCAATTCTATGTTTCCTGACAAATGATTAGAACATCCCGACTCAATGTAAAATACCTTTAGATCTTCTTTATCTGATGTGGTGATTGAATTCATCATCAATGATGTATGACTTTCATTCTGTGTGTCATTTGCATAATTGTAGTAGGTGGTGTTGTAGGATTGATTCTGTCCACAACTTCTTCCTCCACCTCTACCATTGCCTCCTCTTTCACTTTGTCTACCTCTTTGAAAATTACTTTGATATCTTCCACCTCGGCCTCTGCTATTGTTGTTTTGATTCTGGTTTGATCCTTGTT
Source organism: Ceratopteris richardii (assembly GCA_020310875.1). Lineage (NCBI taxonomy): Eukaryota > Viridiplantae > Streptophyta > Polypodiopsida > Polypodiales > Pteridaceae > Ceratopteris > Ceratopteris richardii. Next base: position 18,142,934 of record CM035438.1, read on the forward strand.
GATTATGCCAACAATCATGAGCCAAATGATTACTCAATCCACAGATCGAGCAAGCCTTCTTGTTGTTATTCTAATTACCTCTTCCTCTTCCAAAACCTCTTGCTCTTCCTCTGCTAGTTCCTTTACCTCTTGCATAATAAACTTGAGAAGTTGACTCTTCTTCATCCTTTGCTTTACCTTTATCTCCTTTCTTCTTGTTCTTCATGTACATTGCAGAACTTTGTCCTTTATCTCCATCTCCTTTCAAGTCTTGCTCATATGTGATCATCAAACCAAGTAATTGACTCAAATCTAGAACATAATGATTTAATGAAAGTTCTATTGACAAGACAAAAGGTTTCCAACCTTTCATCCCCTCTCAAACCTGTAAGTAATTGAGCAATCAACTTGTGATCCTCAACATCTTCATCTATGGATCCAAGACTATCTGCTAGATCCTTCATCTTAGTGACATAATCACTAATACTTTGACTTGGCTTTGTTTTGAATGTTGTAAACTCTGACCATAGACTTGCTTTCCTTGCTTTGGTAGTACTTTGGAAATGATATTCCAATGCATTCCATATATCTTCAGATGATTCCAATCCTCTAATGTGTGGTAGCAAATGATCTGAGATTGTGTTGTAAATGTATTCCTTCGCACTTGCATCCTTCTTCTACCAATGCTTTAAAGCACCAAGTTCCTCTTCCTATAGTGGGCTTTCATCTTCAAATGCTAGCTTCTCTTCTTCACCTCTTACATATACCATGAGATCATTACTCATAAGTAAGGCTTCCATTCTCAGTACCCATGGGGGGTAATTATCTCTGTCTAGTTTGTCAATGGAGATATGATCTGCTATTGAGAGTGATGGATGGATGCACTCAGGAAATCAGTTGGTGCTGCAAAACCTGCTTCACACCTGCCCTCTTTTCTCTTTAGATATGCTTAGTACAAAAGCATAGCTTCCAAATGACATAAAGAAACCATATATGTACTTTGGAAATGGTTTGAGTAATGATCAAACCAAAACAGATAACTTGGTACTTCAACAATCAAGCAAAACCTTCTATTTCTGTAGTGATACCTGCTCAGACTTTTACTCAGTGTGTCCAGCACACTTAAAATTGGAACAATTCCTTTTGTGAGTATCAATATACCTTAGTAAGCTACCAATCACAAGTGGAATCACTTCAATTGATAAACTATGCACTGAGAAATAAGTTTAGCAAAATTATAATCACCCCCGACTTTTCAGGAACTCTGTAGACAAATACCAGTGTGCACTTCGACTCGATTTTCTCCCAAATGGCTGAATTAAATCCTTTGAGATTTTTTATGCTTGTATTAGACTTTGAGCTGGTTCCAATGAGCTATAGATCTCTTGATTTGGTTCAGTAGATCCAGAGATATGCCCTGATGAAGTTTACAGACTTGGAATAGGTGACTCAGACAAAACAGAGATGATGAATGTATACTTCTATTGATATATGTGTTTGTACAATCTCATTAGCTTGCCAAGCACAGCTAAATGAGGTATTGTGGTGTTGACTATGGTGTAACCTTCACACACAATGAGTTACAATAAAGATATGCCTCGGGGAGTGAGCTAAAGTGAGAGTGTAACTCGCGACTTTTTTCTTCTTCAACTTTTATAGGAGTTTGTTCTTCATTTGTATTTGAAATTCAAACTTAGGCTCCCTCGAATCTCTCCTCTAAAAATAGGGAGATATTCTCTCCATCTCATCATTCAAATTTCCACGACTAATAAGGTAGGTGGATGACTTAAAGTGATTACAAACAAAGGACAAGTCACTTAGACTTTTACAAGGGGTAAAGAGGTAAAAACATATAAGCATATGTTCATATGAGCCTTGCTTTAAATGAGGTCTTGATAATCCTTTATCCATGCTAATCTTCAATGAGTCCAAGGTTCCAAGCCAATGTGTGTAGGCTTGTCTTGCACCAACAGCTCCCCCTCAAGCCAAACACTTTGGCTTAAGTCTTCTCTTTCATTCTTCAATCACTTCCTGCAATCCAATCATAGTTTTGAATCTGCATAACTTGTTTCCATCCAATGCCTTTGTAAGTAAATCTGCACATTGCATATTAGTAGATACATAGGTCAATTGTATATCTTTACTTAGCAATTTCTCTCTCACATAGTGGTAATGAACCTCTATGTGTTTAGTTCTGGCATGATAGATTGGATTTGCTGCAAGGTGAAGAGAGCTAGTGTTGTCTCCAAATATGATAGGTGGTCTTGTGAGTAGACCTAACTCTGTATATAGAAGCTTCAACCAGATAGCTTCTTGAGTAGCATTTGCAAGCCCTCTATACTCTGCTTCAGTGGATGACAATGCCACTGTAGGTTGCTTCTTAGCTGACCAAGAGATAGGCTTATCTCCTGCAAAACAAATATAACCTGAGGTGCTCCTCCTATCATCCTTGCATCCTGCCCAATCTGCATCTGAGTAAACCTTAATATCAATATCTGATGTATAAGGAAAATACAAACCATGACTTTGAGTTCCCTTCAAATACTTCAAGATCTTCTTTGGTGCCTCTAGGTGAGGTACCCTAGGTTTGTGCATGAATTGACTAAGCACACTTACTCCATATGCTATGTCAATTCTTGTCAAGGTAGCATAGTTTAAGCTACCCACCATACTTTGGTATCCTGTAATGTCTTTGATTTCTTCTCCTTCATGAGCACTTAGCTTTTGGTTAACCTCCATTGGAGTAGTAGATACCTTGGCATCCTGCAAACCAAATTTCTTGACCATATCCTGTACATACTTCTTCTGAGTGATGTAGATACCTGAATTTGTATAGATCAATTCAAGACCTAGGAAATATTTTAGTAATCCAAGATCACTAATCTTGAATTCTTTCATCAAATGTCCTTTGATGTGTCTAATCCCATTGACATCATTACCTGTAATGATGATGTCATCAACATAAACACATAAGTAGATTACCTCTGTACTACTTCTCTTTATGAATAGACAAGTGTCTGCTTTGCTCATTACAAATCCTTGGTCTTGGAGATATGTGGTCAATCTGTAATTCCATGCTCTAGGTGCCTGCTTCAAACCATACAGAGCCTTCTTCAATTTACAAACATAATGTACCTTTTTTTGATCTTCATAACCAGGTGGTTGTGACATGTAGACTTCTTCAGATATCCATCCATTCAAGAATGCATTCTTCACATCCAATTGGTACATGTTCCAATTCTTGGATGCAACTACACTCACCAAAACTCTGATAGTTGGCATCTTGGCCACAGGAGAAAATGTCTCCTCATAATCAATGCCTTGGGTTTGTGCAAAACCCTTGGCTACCAACCTAGCTTTATATCTGTTAATTGTTCCATCTGAATTCTTCTTTAATTTGTAGATCCATCTGGATCCAATTACCTTCATAGAATCTTTCTTGGGTACCAAGTCCCAAGTATCACTTTCTTTGAGAGCTTTTATCTCCTCATCCATGGCTTCTCTCCATTTTGGCTTTGTAATTGCTTCTTCATAGGTACCTGGTTCTTCATTCAACAAATCTTTTGCAAGATATACAGAATGTTTAGTTACAAGTGATGTGTCATACCCAAACCTGATAGGCTTCTTCTTCTCTCTCTGAGATCTTCTCATTGCTTGAGTAGAAGTTTCTGGCTTATCCTCTAGTTGCTTCATCTTCATCTTCCCTTTGGACTTCCAAGCTTTGAACTCTTCAAGGTTTATTGTATCATCATCTGAGCTTGAATCTTCTTGCTGAGTTGGCTCTTCTTTGGTAAGCTTTGGAAAATCTTCCTCCATATCATAGGGTAGACTCACTTTCTTGCATTCATTCTCATACCATGAGTCATTCTCATCAAATATGACATCTCTGCTTACCTTGAACCCTTTGTTTGTGGGGTTGTAGAATCTGTATCCCTTTTGGTTCAAATCATAACCAATGAAGATACATTTCTCAGCCTTGGGGTCTAGCTTTCCTCTTACCTGTGAGGGAATGTGCACATATGCAACACAACCAAAGATTTTGCAATGATCCAGAGAGGGTCTCTTACCATGCCAAGCTTCATATGGAGTCATGCCATCAAGTGATTTGGATGGCAACCTATTGATGAGATAAGTGGCAGTGGACACACTCTCTGCCCATAGGTAATTTGGCAACCTTTTTTCATTGAGCATAGACCTAGCTGTTTCCACTATAAGTCTATTCCTTCTTTCTGCTACCCCATTTTGTTCAGGTGAGTACCTTGTAGTGATCTCCCTTTTGATGCCTCTTTCCTGCAAGAAGTCTTCAAACTCATTTGAGAAGTACTCTCCTCCACCATCTGATCTTAGCCTCTTCAAGCTTCTACCTGTTTGATTCTCAACAAGTGCAAGGAACCTCTTTAAACAATTAAATACTTCATCTTTATGCTTCATAAAGTATAAAATGGTCCACCTGCTATAGTCATCAATGAAGGACACATAATACCTTGAACCAGAAATGGAAGGGTCCTTACTAGGTCCCCAAACATCTGTGTGTACCAAGTCTAGGTAGTCTTCATCCATGAAACCTTTCCTTGAGTAGGGTAATGTGTGAGACTTACCAAATTGACATGATCCACATTTGTAAATCATGTGTTGCTTGGATACATTAGGTATCCCAAGCACACATTGATCCCTGCACATTTGCTTAAGAGTCCTTTCACCTATGTGCCCTAATCTCTTATGCCATATCTCTAACTCTGAAAGTGTCTGATCCTTGTAATTATACAAAGCAATGTTTTTTGTATCTTCTAGCTCAAATGTAAATAATCTACCTGATTTCTCCCCTTTGGCTATCCTTCTGAATCCTTGTTTTGGGTCCTCCACATATGCTCCATGTTGTGTGAATCTGACCTGCAAACCTTTCTCCACAATCTGACCAACACTCATTAAATTCTTAGTTATTGTTGGTACATAGAGTACCATGCTTAATAGGTTCTGATTACCATCACATGTCTTCACATTTCCAATTTTGACAACAGAGTGTTTAGTGTCATCACCTGTTTGTACCTGATGTTTGCCCTTGGGCTCTTCCAAATCAGAAAGTAGTGCCACATTGCCAGCTACATGGTTAGAACATCTTGAGTCAATGTAAAATAAATGATCATCATTTGTACCTATCTTGGAGGTCATATTCATGATCAATAAGGAGTCATCTTGCTCCTCTGTGTAGTTGTTGTAGTCTCTTCTATTTCTGAATCCACCTTGGTAGTTTCCATTGTGGTTGTTGTTGTAGTTGTTGTTGTATTGGTTGTTGTATCCATTGTAGCTTTGATGTTGGTTGAATCTGCCTCTCCCTTGAGAGTATCCACCTCTTGAGTAGCCTCTTCCTCTCTGATTTTTGTAGTTCTTGTAGCATTCATCTGTGGTATGATTGGACAATCCACAGATGTTGCAAGGTGATGAGTTGTAGGGTCTCCCCCTACCTGACTTACCTCCTCTGCCTCTTCCTCTAGATGACCTACCTCTCCCTGCATAATTGGCTTGAGAGGTAGAGCCTTCTTCATCCTGTTTCTTCTTGCCTTTATCTTTAACTTTCTTATCAATATAGAGAGCAGAGGGGTTATTACCTTTTGATTGATCTCCAGCTTTGGTGAACTTTGCTTCATGTGTAAATAGTTGGCCCATGAGTGTTGTGAGATCAGGGGTATGCATGTCCATGTAGAGGTCCATTGCAGTGGTGAAACTTTCCCACTTGTCATCTGCCTTGAGTACATTTGTCACTTGCCTGACTATTTGCTCCTCTTCAATTTCCTCTCCAATGCTTGCTAGTTGGTCTGCCACATCTTTGATCTTTGTCACATAGTCTGAGACTGATTGCTTGGGCTGCTTCCTAAGTGTTGTGAACTCTATCCATAATTGATTCTTCCTAGCCCTTGTGTTGGAAGAAAAATAATTTGACAAGGTTTCCCAAGTCTCTTGGGAAGTCTTACAGTTCCTTACATGAGGTAAAAGAAATTCAGATATAGAGTTTAAGAGATAAGACCTTGCCAAAGCATCCTTTGCACACCATTGGTTGAGTCTTTCATGCTCATCCTTTGTAGGTAGTCCTCTAGTCTTGAATGAGGGCAACTCCTCATCTCCTGATATGTATCCAAATAGACTTCTCCCTTGTAGATAGGTCTTCATTCTTAATGACCAAACTTGATAATTGTTTCTATCCAATTTTTCAATGAAGGAAGGGAAACCATCACCCATGATTACCTTCTTTGCTCTGATACCACTGTTGAGAGTGATGGATGGATGCACTCAGGAAATCAGTTGGTGCTGCAAAACCTGCTTCACACCTGCCCTCTTTTCTCTTTAGATATGCTTAGTACACAAGCTTAGCTTCCAAATGACATAAAGAAACCATATATGTACTTTGGAAATGGTTTGAGTAATGATCAAACCAAAACAGATAACTTGGTACTTCAACAATCAAGCAAAACCTTCTATTTCTGTAGTGATACCTGCTCAGACTTTTACTCAGTGTGTCCAGCACACTTAAAATTGGAACAATTCCTTTTGGGAGTATCAATATACCTTAGTAAGCTACCAATCACAAGTGGAATCACTTCAATTGATAAACTATGCACTGAGAAATAAGTTTAGGAAAATTATAATCACCCCCGACTTTTCAGGAACTCTGCAGACAAATACCAGTGTGCACTTCGACTCCATTTTCTCCCAAATGGCTGAATGAAATCCTTTGAGATTTTTTATGCTTGTATTAGACTTTGAGCTGGTTCCAATGAGCTATAGATCTCTTGATTTGGTTCAGTAGATCCAGAGATATGCCCTGATGAAGTTGACAGACTTGGAATAGGTGACTCAGACAAAACAGAGATGATGAATGTATACTTCTATTGATATATGTGTTTGTACAATCTCATTAGCTTGCCAAGCACAGCTAAATGAGGTATTGTGGTGTTGACTATGGTGTAACCTTCACACACAATGAGTTACAATAAAGATATGCCTCGGGGAGTGAGCTAAAGTGAGAGTGTAACTCGCGACTTTTTTCTTCTTCAACTTTTATAGGAGTTTGTTCTTCATTTGAATTTGAAATTCAAACTTAGGCTCCCTTGAATCTCTCCTCTAAAAATAGGGAGATATTCTCTCCATCTCATCATTCAAATTTCCACGACTAATAAGGTAGGTGGATGACTTAAAGTGATTACAAACAAAGGACAAGTCACTTAGACTTTTACAAGGGGTAAAGAGGTAAAAACATATAAGCATATGTTCATATGAGCCTTGCTTTAAATGAGGTCTTGATAATCCTTTATCCATGCTAATCTTCAATGAGTCCAAGGTTCCAAGCCAATGTGTGTAGGCTTGTCTTGCACCAACATCTGCCATACTCCTTTCCTTCTGCTACAACCTTTGAGCTTAAAGGATAAAGAATAATACCTTTTGGAGTTCTTTGTGTATAAGGATACTTTTGAAGTAACCTTTCTGATGCCTTGTGTCTTCAAATGCTTCACCTTTGAAACTTTAATAGAAAACTTTCCAAAACTTCTCGTACCTTTTCCGCCTTCTGCTCTTTAGGACCTTTCTACTCTGATACCACTTGTTGATGTATGAAACATCACAAGAAATGAATTAATGCGACACTAGACAACCTCTATGGTCACCATTAACGCATTTCCACTCCAAAGTTTGAGAAATCATCTTCTGTTGTGTTGGCATAATGTTTCCCTGGATCCATAGCATCAAGTCTCTAATTAGGTTCATTGAGTCCCTGCATATCTCTGCAAGCCTCTCTAGAACACAAGACTCAGGGCACAAGAAATCCATCCTGCATATTACATTTCTTAACCCCTTAGATGTCTCTACCAGAAAAAGGAGGTTGTTAGAATCCTCATCTTCATAGTCCAGTTTGAACACAAGGCCATACTAAAAAGCCTCTATTGTCGTGATCTTGCCTCTCCCATACACCCCTGCAAACACAAGAAGGACAACATTCTTTTCTTCAACATATTGAAGGCACCACTCCAGGTTTGTCATGTCCCGAAGTGGATGATCTTTCCTTACGACCTCTATGTTCCTCGACCTCTCATTCCTAGTTGCATCATCCTCAGCTACTTTGATGCTACTCTATCCACCAGATGACATGCCAACTAGGTTGCTGGCCTTCTCAGAGGATAACGATGCAATGTTTTTCTTGGATTTTCTTTGGTGACTGATGCCTTTGTCATGATGCTGATCTAGAGAGCCCACTGTGACTTTGAGCTTCTTGACAGATTTCACCTTTTAACTCAACATCCTTGAAATGGCCTTAGAAGCATTAGCTCTTACATTTATGTGTTTTTCAAGCTGAAGTGTCGATGCCATGCATCAACTTAATGGTGCAATATCCATGTCAGCCATCGAATTACACCCTACAGTCGATGCCTAGCATCGACTTGAGGGTGCAAGTCGATGTCGAGCATCAACTTTGTGTGCAATTCGATGCCAGCCATTGACTTGAGGGTGTAAATCTATGCTAGACATCGACTTTTAGGTGTAAGTCGATGCCAGGCATCGACTTTTAGGTGTAAGTCGATGCTAGGCATCGACTTCAGGGTGGAATGTCAATGCTTGGCATTGACTTGCACCTAAAAGTCGGTGCCTCGCATCGACTTGCACCTAAAAGTCAATGTGGGTCGATACTCGGCATGGACTTTGGGGTGAAAGTCGATTCTAGGCATCGACTGTAGGGTGCAATTCGATTCCTAGCATCGACTTTGGGGTGAAAGTTGATGCTAGGCATCGGCTTTTAGGTGCAAGTCGATGCCAGGCATCGACATTACACCCTAAAGTCAATGTTTGGCATCAACTTACACCTAAAATTCGATGCCTGGCATCGCCTTACACCTAAAAGTCGATGCTTGTCATGGACTTACACCCTCATTGGATCTAGAATTTATGAGCTTAGAAAAAAAATGGCTAGAAGACATACTATTTCATAAAACATAAAAAGGAAGCTTCAGGGAATCTATTTTTGTGGTGTGATTTTGTCTACCTCTAGGTACTCTTGCCAACATTCTTCTTCTCCATCAAAGTTGCCTTGCTGGTTTGCTGAGCTCTGTGTGCCTTTGCTATCTATGCTCTATTGCTCTCTCTTGCTTGCACATTTTCGAAATGAGAATGATCTCCTCCTCTACTATTTATATACACTTGGGTTACTTGAACGAGAGACTAACTGGATCTAATTGAATGAATCCAACTTCTAACTAGATCACTCAATTGATCGAACCAGGATCCATCACTTCATCATTCTATTCCTTTTTTCAAGATCTCGTAGATCATTCTCATTTCCCAACACATGAAATGAGATCCATGTGGTAAGTTCCCATTTACTTCTAGAATAGTTGCATTTCTCCATTATTCTTGTAACAAAAAAATGAGAGAAAAGCACACTTGCCACCAAAGACATCATAATTGCATGAACCCTTTTGTAGAATGTTAATGAACCCTCCAAATCATCATAGCTCATACATATTCATAAAAAATGTTTTCTTATCTTCCATGTTCACATATTCATTTGAAATGTTCACATATGAAATGTTCATATATGGCATCTGATGAATTCCCATCCCATTCACATTTTTTTACTTTTCTTTGTTTTGGTTGTTGTTCATTGATGTTTTACCAGATGCCCTTTACTGTATTGTGGAAAGGACATCTACACATTGGCTAAAGCATACTTTAACATGTCCTTCGATGACAATTTCATCAATTCTGTGTTGGAGTAGAACAATAAAAAATTAGTGATTACATGAAGTCCAGAAGTGGAAAGATAAATGAAATATTGAAGATCAGTTTCAAAGTGAAGAATAGATTCATAAACTTTTCTTTTGTACATTATCCTTGTAAATATTTCAATGTATTTGAAAGAATGACGAGGTAGACTCGTATATATATATATATATATATATATATATATATATATATATATATATATATATATATATATATATATATATATATATATATATATATATATATATATATATATATATATATATATATATATATATATATATATATATAAGTGCTCATAGTCGTGAGAGAGATATAGGAGAGATAGAAAAGACAATAGATGTGAAGAATAGAAGAATGAGATGAACATTATATGTGTCATCCATCAGAGGTATAAAGTTTTTATGAGAAGAAAAATATTTCAGAGAATTGCGCATCAATCTTTTCTCTGATTCTCCTTCTGTAGTTAATCTTTTGAGAAATCCTTTTGAACATGTATAAATCCATAGTTAATCCATCTATGGTTAAAGTTTGAGAGTCCAATTGCAAACATGCTGAGAGAATTTTGAATAGGAACGTTTGTATGTGAAAAGTTCTGAGTGTTTTCTGAAACAGGCGCAGATTTCATGGTTAAAGAAATGGACAGTGCTCAGTGCACAGTGTAAAGTTTTACACAAATGAGGACTCAAAATTTAAGTTGAGAGGTAAGCCATCTATGGCTAAAAGCATTTGATTAAAGGGGCTTTAGTTTGGGAGAACCATAGCTTAGAAGTTACAGGTGTCAAAGTCGTCATTACAGACAGGCAGTTTTAGACATAGGTAAATTGTTTGAGTCATTTCTCACAATCTACTTAAGCATTTGGAGTGATTTAACTTGGAGAAGGTGCACAATCTCTAGACAACACATTCTACAAAGTCTTATTAAAAACTTTACACGAGTAATTAGTCAATGAGTGATTAATCTGCAGCAGACTTTTTCAGAGAAGTGATTTTTTCCACACGATCAATTTCTTGAAAGTTTGATAATTGATTTTCAAAATTAAGTGGATTCTGAATTTATTATTGATATAGAGGTGGTCTAACATCAAGGATAGCTTGTTCTTTTGGAGATTAACACTCTCCATCAGTGGTATCAGAGTAGGCTGTATCAAAATTGAGGAAACGAACACTCCGACTGCTGCAGACATACAAACTTTACATCTGGAAGGTTCAAAAGAAGAAAGTGTGAAGAAAGATTGAAGGAAGACACATAAAGGTTATCAAAAGGATCAGAAGGAGCAACATTCGAAGCCAAGGTACATTTGTTCTTTATAAGGACTAAAGATTTGAGACTACATGTGAAGCAAGGATGGGAGATAGTCTCCAAATTGAGAAGTTGGATAGAGAGAACTATCCAGCTTGGTCAATGAGAATGGAAGCTCATCTTATGAGCAAAGATCTGATGGGATACATCACAAGAGAGGAAGAAAAGCCAGAATTTAGAGATCCTAGTGTTCCAACTAGGGAGGAGCTTGCAGATGTAAAGAATTGGATGAAGAAGGATGCTCAAGCAAGGAGCATAATCTATATGGCAGTGAATGATTATTTGCTTCCTCATATTAGAGGACTTGAAAGTGCAAGTGACATTTGGAATGCTTTGGAAGAACATTTTCAGAATATAACTAAATCAAGGAAAGCTTCATTATGGGCAGAGTTCACTACCTTCAAGAAGAAAGCTTCACAATCAATATCTGATTATGTGACAAAGATGAAGGACATTGCAAATTCTTTAGGTGCAGTGGATGAAGACATTGAAGAAGATAAGTTGGTAAGACAAATTCTCACAGGGCTAAGAGGAGATGAGAAGTGGAAGCCTTTTATTTTGTCTACAGAACTTTCATTAGATCATTTTACTCCTGATTTGAATCAATTGTTAGGACATATGCTAACTTTTGAGAATGATATCAAAGGAGATGTTGATAAGAGTGCAGGTCATGCAATGTATTCTAAAGACAAGAAGAAAGCTAACAAAGGAAAGCAACAATTAGGTGAAGATGAAGGTACTCCAAGCCAAGCAAACTTCCTAAGAGGAAGAGGAAGTGGCAGAAGTAGAGGAAGAGGCAGAAATAACAAAGATAATGTCAGAGCTTGTTGGATATGTGGTAAGACCAATCATCTATCTCATGATTGTTGGCATAATAATCAAAGCAATGGTAATTTTAGTCAGAACTTTAATCAAAGAGGAAGAGGTGGTAGATTTCAGAGAGGAAACTTCAGAGGTAGAGGTGGTAGGAATTCTTTTGGAAGAGGTGGAGGAAGAAACTTCTTGGTTCAAGATATTATGTCATTTATGTTGATGATGCTACCAGGTGGATCACAATCTATGTGATCAAAGATAAGTCAGAAGTGTTTAATACATTTAAACACTATCATGCATATGTAGAAAGAATTACAGGACAAAAATTGAAGAGGTTAAGGTCAGATGGAGGGGGAGAGTATTTCTCTAATGAGTTTAGTGACTATTTGTGGAATGCAGGTATAAAGAGAGAGGTTACTTGCAGGTACTCTCCTCAACAAAATGGGGTAGCAGAGAGGAGAAATAGGACTCTTGTTGAGTTTGCAAGATCCATGATGAAAGAGAAGAATTGCCCAAATTATTTATGGGCTGAGGCTGTAAACACAGCCACATATTTGGTTAATAGGTTGCCTTGTAAAGCTTTGCAGGGTATGACACCATATGAAGCTTGGTGGGGTAAGAGACCTACCTTGGATCATTGCAGAATATTTGGATGTTTGGCATATGCATATGTGCCATCTCAATTGACGCATAAATTGGAGCCTAAAGCAGAGAAGTATATATTCATTGGTTATGATGATAAGCAGATGGGTTATAGGTTGTGGAGTCCATCCACAAAGCAATTCCTTGTGTCCAAGGATGTTATTTGATGAGCAAAGTACTTGGTATGCAGGTATATCTAATGTGTATACAGATGTTGAAGAAGTGATGGATCAAAAGAAAGGTAAATCAAAGATTCAAATATTTGATGAATATGAGAATAATGAAGTACAGGTTGAAGTTGAAGAAAGGCCAAGGTTTGATCCATAGTGTGATGAACCAGAAACTTCAAGAAGTGGAGAAATAAGAAGGTCTACAAGGCATAAATGGCAACCTACAAGGTATAGTTATGACACTTCGTTCTTGACTACTAAAGATTATGCTTATATGGTAAAAACAGATAAAGATCCATCTACATATGATGAAGCCAAAGGGAAGAAGAATTGAGAAGAAGCCATGTAGGAGGAGTATGATGCATTGATGGAAAATAAGACATGGGATCTGGTTCCTAAACCTAATAGCCAGAAAATCATTGGATGTAAGTGGGTTTACAAAACAAAAAGATTTGCAGATGGAAGTGTGTCTAGGTACAAAGCTAGACTTGTTGTGAAGGGATATGCACAGACATATGGAGTGGACTATGATGAGACTTATAGTCATGTGGCAAAGATGACAACCATCAGGACACTCATAGCAATTGCTACTTGCAAAGGTTGGAAATTATCTCAGTTAGATGTTAAAAATGTTTTTTTGAATGGTTACATTTCAGATGAAGTCTATATGGAACAACCAGATGGTTTCAAAGATTAAGTGTATCCAAATTATGTGTGTAAGCTCAAGAGAGCTTTGTATGGGTTGAAACACGCCCGAAGGGCATGGAATTATAGGCTTGTAAAGTTCTTGAAGGAACTTGGGTTTCAAGCATCAAAAGCAGATAGTAGCTTGCTAGTCAAAGCAAGTGAAGATGGATTTATTTATGTTTGTATTTATGTTGATGACATAATACTTACAGGAATAGATGACAAAGATTGCAGGATAGCACCAACTCCAATGGAAGTGAATCATAGATTGACTAGATATGGAGGAGAGGAATTCAAAGATATGAAGCTCTATCAGAGTTTGGTGGGTAGCTTGATTTATGCTACATTAACAAGGCCTGATTTGTCATATGCAGTTGGAGTTCTATCTCAATTCATGCATTGTCCTAGAAAGGAGCATTGGATTGCAGGACAAAGAGTACTTAGGTACATCAAGGGCACACTTAAAGAAGGTCTGTATTATGGGTTTACTTCAGATACAAGAGTCAAGATATACAGTGATGCAGATTGGGCAGGTAATTTGGATGATAGAAGATCAACACATGGATATTTGTGTTATGTGGGAGATAAGCTAATCTCATGGTGTTCTAAGAAGCAACATACAGTTGCTTTATCATCTACAGAAGCAGAATACAAAGGCATGGTGGAAGCTGCAAAGGAAGTAATATGGCTGAAGTCACTTATGAAGAGTTTTGATGTTGTTCAGAGTACTCCTATCATTTGTGGAGACAATATGAGCTCTTTATATTTGGCAGCAAATCCTGTGTTTCATGCTAGAACTAAACATATTGAAATTCAGTATCATTTTTTGAGAGAGAAGGTCATTGATAAAGAAGTTGAAGTCATGCATACTCCTACAAAAGATCAACTTGCAGATATGATGACAAAAAGTTTGGATGGACCAAAGTTGCAGAGGTTTAAAGATATGGCAGGGATAAAGAAGATGCAGGTAATCACAATTGATGATTGAGGGGGAGCTATTGGAGCAGAACAATCAATAATTAGTGATTACATGAAGTCCAAAAGTAGAAAGATAAATGAAAGATTGAAGATCAGTTTCAAAGTGAAGAATAGATTCAGAAACTTTTCTTTTGTACATTATCCTTGTAAATATTTCAATGTATTTGAAAGAATGACAAGGTAGACTCGTATATATATATATATATATATATATATATATATATATATATATATATATATATATATATATATATATATATATATATATATATATATACATATATATATATATATATATATATATATATATATATATACGTGCTCATAGTCGTGAGAGAGATATAGGAGAGATAGAGAAGACAATAGATGTGAAGAATAGAAGAATGAGATGAACATTATATGTGTCATCCATCAGATGTATGAAGTTTTTATGAGAAGAAAAATATTTCAGAGAATTGCGCGTCGATCTTTTCTCTGATTCTCCTTCTGTAGTTAATCTTTTGAGAAATCCTTTTGAACATGTCTAAATCCATAGTTAATCCATCTATGGTTAAAGTTTGAGAGTCCAATTGCAAACAAGCTGAGAGAATTTTGAATAGGAACATTTGTATGTGAAAAGTTCTCAGTGTTTTCTGAAAAAGGTGCAGATTTCGTGGTCAAAGAAATGGACAGTGCTCAGTGCACAATGTAAGGTTTTACACAAATGAGGACCCAAAGTTTAAGTTGAGAGGTAAGCCATCTATGGCTAAAAGCATTTGATTAAACAGGATTTAGTTTAGGAGAACCATAGCTTAGAAGTTACCGGTGTCAAATTCCTCATTAGAGACAGGCAATTTCAGACATAGGTAAATTTTTTAAGTCATTTCTCACAATCTACTCAAGAATTTGGAGTGATTTAACTTGGAGAAGATGCGCAATCTCTAGGCGACACATTCTACCAAGTTTTATTAAAAACTTTACACGAATGATTAATCTGCAGCAGACTTTTTAGAGAAGTGATTTTTTCCACAGTTGATCAATTTCTTGAAAGTTTGATAATTGATTTTCAAAATTAAGTGGAGTCTGAAGTTATTCTTGATATAGAGGTGGTCTAACATCAAGGATAGCTTGTTCGTTTGGAGATTAACACTCTCCATCATTCTACACATTGATATATGAACTCCTTGGATGACATCTACATATTGATATATAAAATTCTAAATATCATCTTGCTCACCAAATTTTGAGATTTCTATGCTTGAAAAAGTTAAAATGCAATAAATTTGAAGTTTAGAGTGATTCCGATAATCGAATATACCCTTTTTTCCTTGAACCCAACCACGTAGAAGTCACTGTTTTGTCAAAAGCTTTGTGTGCTCTTTTGTGCCAATCTTATGAGCATCAACAAACACATTACTTGATGTGGACACACTTCATATTGTATCTCATCACCACTACTTTCAAAAGTGAATCAAATCTTTGGCTTTGATAACATCAATCGTGTATATTTTAGTAACTAAGTACTTTAATGTTAGGCTTTAAGTACTTTAATGTAATTTGATGTTTAATGCACTTTAATGAAATTTTGATTTCATATCTACTTGATGTGACATTTGATGTGACATTTTCACATGAACTCCGACTTCTACTCATTTAAAAAGGTAATTCATCTTCATTCTTCTTTGAAGTGAGTGAAGATGAGCTTAATCTTTTTAGTGGATGCCTCGGCATCATCTTCCTCTACTCATATTGATATAGTTTCGAATCCATTGTTCTTAGTTGACCCTTTCCTCATAAGTGATGATCTCCATGGTCTAGAATGTGGTCATGATTCTATGTTTTCTGTTAAGTCATTTAAGTTATCCAATTCGGAGTGCAATGCTGCTCAACCAAATGCACCTCTTGATCTCCCATTTGATCCAATCGTTGATCTCCCTCTTGACTCAAGTGCATGTGGAGCAAAGGAAAGGCAAATCAAGCTCAATCTACATTTTAAAAGAAGGCCTCGTGAAGTAAGTAAAAAAATATTTAAATTTCTTACTTTAGATAGACAGATTGCATTGGATATTGTGAAGCATTGTTGTGGTTTGAAATGTTTGTACAATTTAGAAATGAAGAAATTAAAGCACCTAAGAGAGAAATTCCTCCATTTAGATAGTGAAAGTTATGATATATACCTTGTTTCTCACATGCAAATGGTTGAGGATAACATGTCAGTAACACGTGTTACTTTTGAATATTTCTTTACTCAAGGGATGCGATGTTGTAGGGCTGCATTTAAAATTGCAATGGGTGTGGGAAATTTTAGAATACATAGGGTTCAACAAGGGCTTATGAATGGGGATTTCATTTTGGATATGTTCCATGTTGGGACCAAAGGATCTTTTGGACGTCATGCAATGAATTGGATGATGAATTATTTTAGCTTACATTGTGTTGGAGCAGAACAATCAACATTTAAAGATTACATAAAGTTCAGAAGTAGAAAGATAAATGAAAGTTTGAAGATCAGTGTTAAAGTGAAGAATAGATTCAGAAATAAAGTTCTTTGTACATTACCCTTGTAAATAGTTCAATGTATTTGAAAAATTGACGAGCTAGACTCGTATATATATAGATAGATACGTGTTCATGAAGTGAGAGACATATGAGATATGTAAGAGAGAAATATAGAAGAATAGATGTGTAGATGATGAACATTGTATGTATCATCCATCAGACGTATGAAAAGTTATGAGAAGAAAAATATTTCAGAGAATTGTGCCTTGATTTATCTTCTGATTCTCCTTCTGTAGTTAATCTTTCGAGAAATCCTTTTGGACATATCTAAATCCATAGTTAATCCATCTATGGTTAAAGTTTGAGAGTCCAATTGCAAACAGGCTGAGAGAATTTTGAATAGGAACATTTGTATGTGAAAAGTTCTGAGTGTCTTCTGAAACAGGCGCAAATTTTGTGGTCAAAGAAATGGACAGTGCTCAGTGCACAGTGTAAAGTTTTACACAAATAAGGACTCAAAATTTAAGTTGAGAGGTAAGCCATCTATGGCTAAAAGCATTTTATCAAATGGGCTTTAGGTTGGGAGAACCATAGCCTAGAAGTTACACGTGTCAAAGTCGCCATTGCAGAGAGCCACTTTTAGACATAGGTAAAGTGTTTGAGTTATTTCTCACATTCTACTCAAGCATTTAAAGTGATTTAACTTGGAGAAGGTGCACAACCTCTAGACAACACATTCTACAAAGTTTTGTCAAAAACGTTACACGAATGATTAGTCATTTATTGATTAATCTACAGCATACTTTTTCAGAGAAGTGATTTTCCATAGTTGATCAATTTCCTGATAGGTTGATAATTGATTTCCAAAATTAAGTGGAGTCTGAAGTTATTCTTGACATAGAGGTGGTCTAACATCAAGGATAGCTTGTTCTTTTGGAGATTAACACTCTCCATTAGTGGTATCAGAGCAGGAAGTATCAAAGTTGAGGAAAGGAAGACTCCGACTGCTGCAAACATACAACTTTACATCTCGAAGGTTCAAAAGAAGAAAGTGTGAAGAAAGATTGAAGGAAGACACATAAAGGTTATCAAAAGGATCTGAAGGAGTAACATTCGAAGCCAAGGTACATTCATTTCTTATAAGGATTAAAGTTTTGATAGTACAGGTGAAGAAAGGATGGGAGATAGTCTCCAAATTGAGAAGTTGGATAGAGAGAACTATCCAGCTTGGTCAATGAGAATGGAAGCTCATCTTATGAGCAAAGATCTGATGGGATATATCACAGGAGAGGAAGAAAAGCCAGAATTTAGAGATCCTAGTGTTCCAACTAGGGAGGAGCTTGCAGATGTAAAGAATTGGATGAAGAAGGATGCTCAAGCAAGGAGCATAATCTACATGGCAGTGAACGATTATTTGCTTCCTCATATCAGAGGACTTGAAAGTGTAGGTGACATTTGGAATGCTTTGGAAGAGCATTTTCAGAACACAACCAAATCGAGGAAAGCTTCATTATGGGCAGAGTTCACTACCTTCAAGAAAAAGCCTTCACAATCAATATCTGATTATGTGACAAAGATGAAGGACATTCCAGATTCTTTAGGTGCAGTGGATGAAGACATTGAAGAAGATAAGTTGGTAAGACAAATTCTCACAGGGCTAAGAGGAGATGAGAAGTGGAAGCCTTTTATTTTGTCTACAGAACTTTCATTAGATCATTTCACTCCTGATTTGAATCAATTGTTGTTGGTGTAATTTGCAAGCCCACACATTCGGCTTGGATATGTTCTTGAAGACTCAACATGTGTAAAGATCCATAGGATCATATGCTTATGAGTTATTACCACTTTACCCCTTGTAAAAGTCTAAATGACTTGGAGTCTTTTGTATACACCTACTTGATTGATTCGTGGAAAAGTAGGACATGTGATTGAGGAAATAGCTCCATACTTTTAGAGGATGACCAAAGGGAGCCAAGAATTTTTGAATTCAAATTCAAATTCTAACTCATCTCTTATAAAAACTAGACTTGAAAAGTCGCGGGTGTGTAGTACATTTCCCGAAGCTAACTCTACTGAGTTTTAGAGTGTGTGAGGACTACTCCATAGCCTACACCTCTAAGTACCATTTGGCAATGCTTGACATGCCAATGGCATTGTAAATCAATGTGAATTAATAGATACATCTACATCTATCACTTCTGTGTTCTCTGAGTTTCTACCTCCAAATCTGTCAACTTCACAAGGGCATATCTCAGTGATTACTCCACCAAATCAAGTGATTCAGAGCTTGCTGGATTCAGCTCAAAGTCTTCTACAAGAATACAAAGTCTCAAGTGATTTCATTCATTCGTTTGTGAGAAATCGTCATCGAAGTACACTCTGATCAATCTCTATAGCACTTCTAAAAAGTCGGGGGTAATCATAATTTTGCTAAATCAATTTCTCTGAGTATAGTTTATCATTTCATCTCATTCCACTTGCAAATGGTAGCTTGTTAAGCTAATTTAATACCCCTAGAAGGAATTTAGTCAATTGCAGCTGTGCTGGTCACACTGAGCAAAACTCTGAGCAGGTGTAGTTACCAAAATAGCAAGTTTTCTTGGATTTGTGAAGTATCAAGTAATCTGTTTTGATTTGATCACTACAAATATCATTTGCAAAGTACATATATGATTTCTTGGTGTCATTTGGAAGCTAAGCAAGTGTACTAATCAACTCTGAAGCAAAAGAGGGCTGGTGCAAAGCAGGTTTAGCAGCACCTACTCATTCTCTGAGTGCATCCATCCATCTTTCCCAACAGTGGTATCAGAGCAAACAAGGTAAAATGGGAGATGGTTTTCCTTCATTCATTGACAAATTGGACAGGAACAACTATCAAGCTTGGTCTCTAAGGATGAAGACCTACTTGCAAGGAAGGAGTCTCTTTGGATACATATCAGGAGATGAGGAATTGCCCTCATTCAAAGCTAGAGGATTGCCAACCAAGGAAGAACAAGAGAAGCTCAACACATGGTGTGCAAAGGATGCTTTGGCAAGGTCTTACCTACTTAACTCTATATCTGATTTTCTCTTACCTCATATCAAAAATTGTAAGACTTCCCAAGAGACTTGGGATACCTTGTCATCATATTTTTCTTCCAACACAAGGGCTAGGAAGAATCAGTTGTGGATTGAATTCACAAGACTTAGGAAACAACCAAAGCAATCAGTTTCAGAGTTTGTGACCAAAATAAAGGATGTTGCAGAACAGCTAGCAAGTATAGGAGAAGAGATTGAAGAAGAACAAATTGTGAGGCAGGTAATCAATGGTATAAAGGCTGATGACAAATGGGAGAGCTTCACCACAGCAATGGATCTCTACATGGACATACATACTCCTGATCTTACAACTCTGATGGGTCAACTATTTACACATGAAGCAAAGCTTACAAAGAATGGAGATCAATCAAAAGGTAACAACCCCTCTGCTCTATACATTGATAAGAAGGTTAAAGATAAAGGTAAAAGTAAGAAGATGGATGAAGAAGGCTCTACCTCCCAAGCAAACTATGCAGGGAGAGGTAGATCTTCAAGAGGCAGAGGCAGAGGAGGTAAGCAAGGTAGGGGGAGACCCTACAATTCATCACCATGTAATATATGTGGTCTGTCCAATCATACCACAGATGAGTGTTACAAGAACTACAAAAACCAGAGAGGAAGAGGCTACCAAAGAGGTGGATACTCTCAATCCAGAGGAAGGTTCAACCAACACCAAGGCCACAACAACAATTACAACAATAATTACAACAACAACTACAATGGCAACTACCAAGGAGGATACAGAAATAGGAAGGACTACAACAACTACACAAAGGAGCAAGATGACTCCCTCTTGATCATGAACATGACTTCAAAGTCAGGTACCAATGATGATCATTTATTTTATATTGATTCAGGGTGTTCAAACCATGTGGCTGGTAATGTGGCACTACTCTCTGATTTGGAAGAACCCAAAGGTAAACACCAAGTTCAGACAGGTGATGATACAAAACATTCTGTGATTAAAATTGGTAATGTGAAGACTAGTGATGGTAATCAGAACTTATTGAGCAGGATACTTTATGTACCAACTATTACAAAGAATCTAATGAGTGTAGGTCAGATTGTGGAGAAAGGCTTGCAGGTCAGATTCACTCAACATAGAGCATATGTGGAGGACCCAAGAAATGGATTCAAAAGGATAGCCAAGGGAGAAAAATCAGGTAGATTATTTACTTTTGAGTTAGAGGACACAAAGGATATTGCTTTATACAGTTATAAGGATCAAACACTTTCAGAACTTGAAATGTGGCACAAGAGACTAGGGCACATAGGTGAAAGGACCTTGAAGCAAATGAGCAGGGATCAATGTGTGCTTGGGATACCTAATGTATCCAAGCAACACATGATTTACAAATGCAGTGCTTGTCAATTTGGTAAGTCTCACAGGTTACCTTATACAAGGAAAGGATTTATGCATGAAGACTACCTAGAGTTGGTGCATACAGATGTTTGGGGACCTAGCAAGGACCCTTCAATTTCAGGTTCAAGGTACTATAAATCTTTCATTGATGATTATAGCAGATGGACTGTGTTATATTTTATGAAGCACAAGGATGAGGTCTTTAATTGCTTTAAGAAGTATCTTGGATTAGTTGAAAACCAAACAGGAAAGAATTTGAAGAGGCTAAGGTCAGATGGAGGAGGTGAATACTTCTCCAATGAATTTGAGGACTTCTTGCAGGATAGAGGCATCAAAAGGGAAATCACAACAAGGTACTCTCCTGAACAGAATGGGGTAGCAGAAAGAAGGAATAGGCTAATTGTTGAGACAGCTAGGTCTATGCTCAATGAGAAGAAGCTGCCTAATTACCTATGGGCAGAGAGTGTCTCTACTGCCACCTACCTCATAAATAGGTTACCATCAAAGTCACTTGATGGTATGACACCTTATGAGGCTTGGCATGGCAAGAGACCATCATTAGATCATTGCAAAATCTTTGGATGTGTAGCATATGTGCACATCCCCTCACAGGTGAGAGGTCAGTTGGATCCAAAGGCAGAGAAATGCATTTTCATTGGATATGACTTAAATAAAAAAGGTTACAGGTTTTACAACCCTACCAACAAAGGATTTATGGTAAGCAGAGATGTAATCTTTGATGAGAATGATCCTTGGTATGAAAATAATTGCAGGAAAGTCAATCTACCCTATGACTTGGAGGAGGAGTTTCCAAAGCTCACAAAGGAGGAACCTAACCAGAAAGAAGACTCAAGTTCAGATGATGAAGATACAATCAACCTTGAAGAATTCAAGGGTTGGAAGTCCAGAGGCAAGATGGAGGTGAAGAAGCTTGAGGATATACCAGAATCCTCAACTCAAGCAATAAGGAGATCTCAGAGAGAAAGTAAAAAGCCTATTAGATATGGGTATGATACATCTCTTGTTACTAAGCATTCAATTTATCTGGCAAAGGACTTGTTAAGTGAAGAACCAGGTTCATATGAAGAGGCAATCACCAAAACAGAATGGAAAGAAGCCATGGATGAAGAGATTGAAGCTCTTATGGAAAATGATACTTGGGACTTGGTACCCAAGAAGGACTCAAGAAATTCTGATGGAACAATCAACAGGTACAAAGCTAGGTTGGTGGCCAAGGGTTTTGCACAAACCCAAGGCATTGATTATGAGGAGACTTTTTCTCGTGTGGCCAAGATGCCAACAATCTGAGTAATGGTTAGTGTGGCTGCATCCAAGAATTGGAATATGTACCAATTAGATGTCAAGAATGCCTTCTTGAATGGATGGATCTCAGAAGAAGTCTATATGTCACAACCTCCTGGCTATGAAGACCCCAAGAAGGTAAACTATGTTTGTAAACTGAAGAAGGCCTTGTATGGATTAAAGCAGGCACCTAGGGCATGGAACTACAGGCTGACAACATATCTCCAAGACCAAGGATTTACTATGAGCAAGGCAGATACTTCATTGTTCATCAAAAGGAGCAATTCAGAGGAAATCTATCTCTGTGTTTATGTTGATAACATCATCATTACAGGTAATGATGTCCAAGGAATCAGAAATATTAAAAACCAAATGATGAAAGAGTTCAAGATCAATGGTCTTGGATTGTTGAAGTATTTTCTAGGACTTGAATTGGTTTATATTAATTCAGGTATATATATCACTCAGAAGAAGTATGTGCAGGACATGTTAAAGAAGTTTAGCTTGCAGGATGCTAAGGTAGCAAGCACACCAATGGAAGTCAACCTAAAGCTAAGTGCCCATGAAGGAGATGAAGTACAAGATATCACAGGATATCAGAGTATGGTGGGTAGTTTGAATTATGCAACCCTAACCATAATTGATATAGCATATGGTGTGAGTGTGCTAAGCCAATTTATGCACAAACCAAGGGTACCTCACCTAGAGGCTGCCAAGAGGATCTTGAAGTACCTCAAGGGTACACAAAATCATGGTCTATACTTCCCTTACACTTCTGATAGTGACATAAAGGTTTATTCAGATGCAGATTGGGCAGGTTGCAAGGATGATAGGAGGAGCACATCAGGATACATATCTTTTGCAGGTGACAAACCCATCTCTTGGTCTGCAAAGAAGCAACCAAGAATTGTATTGTCTTCCACAGAGGCAGAGTATAGAGGGCTAGCCAATGCCACCCAAGAGGCAATGTGGATTAAACTCTTGTATACAAAATTAGGTCTATACACAAGACCTCCAATTATCTTTGGAGATAATACAAGTTCCCTTTACCTTGCGGCTAATCCTATCTACCATACAAGGACCAAACACATAGAAGTACATTATTACTATGTCAGGGAGAAGATGATAAGCAAGGACATTCAGTTGACTTATGTGTCAACAAATATGCAATGTGTAGATTTACGCACTAAAGCTTTGGATGCAAATAAACTTTGCAGGTTCAAATCCATGATTGGATTGCAGGATATACTTGAAGGATGAAGATGAAGACTTAAGCCAAAATGTTTGGCTTGAGGGGGAGCTGTTGGTGTAATTTGCAAGCCCACACATTTGGCTTCGATATGTTCTTGAAGACTCAACATGTGTAAAGAACCATAGGATCATATGCTTATGAGTTATTACCACTTTACCCCTTGTAAAAGTCTAAATGACTTGGAATCTTTTGTATACACCTACTTGATTGATTCGTGGAAAAGTAGGACATGTGATTGAGGAAATATCTCCATACTTTTAGAGGATGACTAAAGGGAGCCAAGAATTTTTGATTTCAAATTCAAATTCTAACTCATCTCTTATAAAAACTAGACTTGAAAAGTCGCGGGTGTGTAGTACATTTCCCGAAGCTAACTCTACTGCATTTTAGAGTGTGTGAGGAGTACTCCATAGCCTACACCTCTAAGTACCATTTGGTAATGCTTGACATGCCAATGGCATTGTAAATCAATGTGAATTAATAGATACATTTACATCTATCACTTCTATGTTCTCTGAGTTTCTACCTCCAAATCTGTCAACTTCACAAGGGCATATCTCAGTGATTACTCCACCAAATCAAGTGATTCAAAGCTTTGGTGGATTCCGCTCGAAGTCTTCTACAAGCATACAAAGTCTCAAGTGATTTCATTCAGTCGTTTGTGAGAAATCGTCATCGAAGTACACTCTGGGCAATCTCTGCAGCACTCCTAAAAAGTCGGGGGTAATCATAATTTTGCTAAATCAATTTCTCTGAGTATAGTTTATCATTTCATCTCATTCCACTTGCAAATGGTAGCTTGTTAAGCTAATTTAATACCCCTAGAAGGAATTTAGTCAATTGGAACTGTGCTGGTCACACTGAGCAAAACTCTGAGCAGGTGTAGTTACCAAAATAGCAAGTTTTCTTGGATTTGTGAAGTATCAAGTAATCTGTTTAGATTTGATCACTACACATATCATTTGCAAAGTAGATATATGATTTCTTGGTGTCATTTGGAAGCTAAGCAAGTGTACTAATCAACTCTGAAGCAAAAGAGGGCTCGTGCAAAGCAGGTTTAGCAGCACCTACTCATTCTCTGAGTGCATCCATCCATCTTTCCCAACAATTGTTAGGACATATGCTAACTTTTGAGAATGATATCAAAGGTGATGTTGATAAGAGTGCAGGTCATGCAATGTATTCGAAAGACAAGAAGAAAGATAGCAAAGGAAAGCAGCAATTAGGTGAAGATGAAGGTACTCCAAGCCAAGCAAACTTCTTAAGAGGAAGAGGAAGTGGTAGAAGTAGAGGAAGAGGCAGAAATAATAAAGATAATGTCAGAGCTTGTTGGATATGTGGTAAGACCAATCATCTATCTCATGATTGTTGGCATAATAATCAAAGCAATGGTAATTTTAACCAGAATTTTAATCAAAGAGGAAGAGGTGGTAGATTTCAGAGAGGAAACTTCAGAGGTAGAGGTGGTAGGAATTATTTTGGAAGAGGTGGAGGAAGAAACTTCCAAAGTCAATCCTATAATAACACCTACTTCAATTATGCATCAGATCAAAAAGAAGATTCGAATCTTATTATGAATGCAACATGTGAAGCCTCGCATGAGGGCATGAGAGTGTTTTATATTGACTCAAGATGTAGCAATCATCTGAGTGGAAACATTGCTTTAATACCTGATCTAGATCATAAGGCAATTAATCACACAGTTCAAACAGGTGATAATACAAAGCACAAGGTAAAGTCAATTGGTTCAGTCAAAGCTAAAGATGGAAGCACTCTCTTGAGTAAGGTTCTGTATGTTCCTACAATTTGTAAAAATCTGATAAGTGTAGGACAAATTGTGGAAAAAGGATATGAGGTAAGGTTCACTAATGATGGAGTTTATGTTGAAGACCCTAGTCAAGGGTATAAACAGATTGTTACAGGAAATAAGGAAGGAAGGCTATTCACATTGAAGGTACAAGGAAATATTGCACATGCTATGTTTGCATATGGAGAACAAAAGGTGTCAGAATTGGATCTTTGGCACAAAAGACTTGGACATTTTAATGAGAGAGGTATCAAAGAAATGATAAACAATGGTTCAGTACTTGGATTGCCTAACATTGCAGGTCAACACATGACATACAGATGTGAAGCATGTCAGCTAGGTAAGGCTCATAAGCAATCATACAATAAGCATGGTTTTATGTATTCAGAAAGACTTAAATTGGTACATACAGATGTGTGGGGTCCTTCAAAGGACTTTAGTATAAATGGTTCAAGATATTATGTCATATATGTTGATGATGCTACCAAGTGGATCCAATTTATGTGATCAAAGACAAATCAGAAGTGTTTAATACATTTAAACACTATCATGCATATGCAGAAAGAATTACAGGTCAAAAGTTGAAGAGGTTAAGGTCAGATGGAGGGGGAGAGTATTTCTCTAATGAGTTCAGTGATTACTTGTGGAATGTAGGTATAAAGAGGGAAATTACTTGCAGGTACTCCCCTCAACAAAATGGAGTAGCAGAAAGAAGAAATAGGACACTTGTTGAATTTGCAAGATCCATGTTGAAGGAGAAAAATTGCCCTAATTATTTGTGGGCTGAGGCTGTAAACACAGCTACATATTTGGTTAATAGATTGCCTTATAAAGCTTTGTAGGGTATGACACCATATGAAGCTTGGTGGGGTAAGAGACCTACCTTGGATCATTGCAGAATATTTGGATGTTTGGCATATGCATATGTGCCATCTCAATTGAGGCATAAATTGGAGCCTAAAGCAGAGAAGTATGTATTCATTGGTTATGATGACAAGCAGATGGGTTATAGGTTGTGGAGTCCATCCACAAAGCAATTCCTTGTGTCTAAGGATGTTACATTTGATGAGCAAGGCACTTGGTATGCAGGTACATCTAATGTGTATGCAGAAGTTGAAGAAATTATGAATCAGAAGAAAGGTAAACCAAAGGTTCAAATATTTGATGAAGAAGAGAAAAATTAAATACAAGTTCAAGGTGAAGAAGTGCCAAGATTTGTTCCAGAGTATGATGAACCAGAAACCTCAAGAAGTGGAGAACTGAGGAGGTCTACAAGGCACAAATGGCAACCTACAAGCTATAGCTATGATACTTCATTCTTGACTACTAAGGATTATGCTTACATGATAAAAGCAGATGAAGATCTATCCACATATGATGAAGCCAAAGGGAAGAAGAATTGGGAAGAAGCTATGCAAGAGGAGTATGATGCATTAATGAAAAATCAGACATGGGATCTGGTTCCTATACCTAATAGCCAGAAAATCATTGGATGTAAGTGGGTTTACAAAACAAAAAGCTTTGCAGATGGAAGTGTGTCTAGGTACAAAGCTAGACTTGTTCTGAAGGGATATGCACAGACATATGGAGTGGACTATGATGAGACTTATAGTCTTGTGGCAAAGATGACAACCATCAGAACACTCATAGCAATTGCTGCTTGCAAAGGTTGGAAATTATCTCAATTAGATATTAAAAATGCCTTCTTGAATGGTTACATTTCAGATGAAGTTTACATGGAACAACCAGATGGGTTCAAAGATCAAGTGTATCCAAATTATGTGTGTAAGCTCAAGAGAGATTTGTATGGATTGAAGCAGGCCCCAAGGGCATGGAATTATAGGCTTGTAAAGTTCTTGAAGGAACTTGGATTTCAAGCATCAAAGGCAGATAGTAGCTTGCTAGTGAAAGCAAGTGAAGATGGGTTTATTTATGTTTGTATTTATGTTGATGAAATAATACTTATAGGAAGAGATGACAAAGGCATACAAATGATTAAGAGACAGATGGAGAAAGAGTTCAAAATCGGTAATTTGGGAAATTTGTCATTCTTTTTGGGAATGGAGATTTCATATACTCAACATGGAGTATATGTAACCCAAGAAAGGTATCTGAAAAATTTGCTAACCAAATTCAAAATGGAAGATTGCAGGATAGCACCAACTCCAATGGAAGTAAATCACAGATTGACTAGATATGGAGGAGAAGAATTTAAAGATATGAAGCTTTATCAAAGTTTGGTGGGTAGCTTGATTTATGCTACATTAACAAGGCCTGATTTGTCATATGCAGTGGGAGTTTTATCTCAATTCATGCATTGTCCTAGAAAGGAACACTGGATTGCAAGACAAAGAGTACTTAGGTATATAAAGGGTACACTCAAAGAAGGGTTGTACTATGGGTTTACTTCAGATACAAGAATCAAGATATAGAGTGATGCAGATTGGGCACATAATTTGGATGATAGAAGATCATCACATGGATATTTGTGTTATGTGGGAGATAAGCTAATCTCATGGTGTTCTAAGAAGCAACATACAGTTGCTCTATCATCCATAGAAGCAGAATACAAAGGCATGGTAGAAGCTGCAAAGGAAGTAATATGGCTAAAGACACTTATGAAGAGTTTTGATGTTGTTCAGAGTACTCCTATTATTTGTGGAGACAATATGAGTTCTTTATATTTGGCTGCAAATCCTGTGTTTCATGCTAGAACTAAACATATTGAAATTCAGTATCATTTTTTGAGAGAGAAGGTCATTGATAAAGAAATTGAAGTCATGCATACTATACTCCTACAAAAGATCAACTTGCAGATTTGATGACAGAAAGTTTGGATGGACCAAAGTTGCAGAGGTTTAAAGATATAGCAGGGATAAAGAAGATGCAGGTGATCACAATTGATGATTGAGGGGGAGCTGTTGGAGCAGAACAATCAACAATCAGTGATTACATAAAGTTCCGAAGTGGAAAGATAAATGAAAGTTTGAAGATCAGTGTCAAAGTGAAGAATAGATTCAGAAATAAAGTTCTTTGTACATTACCCTTGTAAATAGTTCAATATATTTGAAAAATTGACGAGCTAGACTCGTATATATATAGATAGATACGTGCTCATGAAGTGAGAGACATATGAGAGATGTAAGAGAGAAATATAGAAGAATAGATGTGTAGATGATGAACATTGTATGTATCATCCATCAGATGTATGAAAAGTTATGAGAAGAAAAATATTTCAGAGAATTGCACGTGGATTTATCTTTTGATTCTACTTCTCTAGTTAATCTTTCGAGAAATCCTTTTGGACATATCTAAATCCATAGTTAATCCATCTATGGTTAAAGTTTGAGAGTCCAATTGCAAACATGCTGAGAGAATTTTGAATAGGAACATTTGTATGTGAAAAGTTCTCAGTGTCTTCTGAAACAGGCGCAGATTTTGTGGTCAAAGAAATGGACAGTGCTCAGTGCACAGTGTAAAGTTTTACACAAATAAGGACTAAAAATTTAAGTTGAGAGGTAAGCCATCTATGGCTAAAAGCATTTTATCAAACGGGCTTTAGGTTGGGAGAAACATAGCTTAGAAGTTACAGGTGTCAAAGTCGCCATTGCAGAGAGCCAGTTTCAGACATAGGTAAAGTGTTTGAGTTATTTCTCATATTCTACTCAAGCATTTAAAGTGATTTAACTTGGACAAGGTGCGCAACCTCTAGGCAACACACTCTACAAAGTTTTGTCAAAAACTTTACACGAATGATTAGTCATTGAGTGATTAATCTACAGTAGACTTTTTCAGAGAAGTGATTTTCCACAGTTGATCAATTTCTTGATAGGTTGATAATTGATTTCCAAAATTAAGTGGAGTCTGAAGTTATTCTTGACATAGAGGTGGTCTAACACCAAGGATAGCTTGTTCTTTTGGATATTAACACCCTCCATCACATTGTTAGGTTATGCCTACAACTGAAAGGTCGCACTTGTCAGATAACTTTACTCGTCGAGAGGTATTTCAAATATATAGAGAAGACATGGAAAATAAAAATGAGAAGTATGTGTTCTATCATCACTTTACTCGATTATGGAAGCAAGAGTTTAACAATGTGTTTATTCCTCGTAAAGTTAGAATGGATGAATGTTCAGTTTGCGCCACTTTGAAAAACATGGCAAAGGGGGCTACAACACCACAAGAAAAAGATAATTTAAAAAACCTTCTAAACAACCATCGTGAGAGTCAAGCTTTAGAGAGAAAGAAAGAAATTCATCATCGAAGTAAAGCACTCAAAAATCCAGAGCGTTATATGTGTTTGTTGATCCATGGTATGGATTAAAAGAAAACTTGTTTGCCACATTGTTATCGCATCCCTAAGGACATTGGAGATGAAGTCCTTGTGCAAATGCATTTGGTCGATGCTTTGGTATACAATGGAACTGTAATGTCCAAGGTTTTCTTCACATATCCAAATGTGCATAATGATCCAAACCTTACAGTTATTGTCATTCATCTGGTTTTGCAATCATGGAAGGGTCTTTTGGCACCAACTCTATATTTGCAACTTGATAATACTGCAAGAGAGAATAAAAATTCCACACTCTTTGGATATTTATGCATGCTTGTTCATAAACAGGTATTTCAAAAGGTCAAAGTAAATTTCCTTCTAGTTTGGCACACTCATGATCACATTGATCAAATGTTCAGTACGTTCTCTAAGAAGTTGGCACGTAACAATGCTTTTACTCTTCCGGTTTTATCTCAACTGATTTTAGAAGCATATACTCCAAAACCAGAAGTTCAACACCTCACACAGATTTGTAACTTTAAGCACTTTTGCTCAATGGGCCTTGATAACAGTGCTAAGGTTTTGGCTCCATTGCAGAATATTAGTTTCAACCGTGTATTCTTGATGAGGAGGGTTGATGAAATAACCCTTTTATTTGCAAAACAGTATTCATCTTCTCCTGGATGGGAGCCTAAAGAGGGATGTAGATTCTTATTGCAAGTGCCTAATTTGTCTGTGTGTGGTGCAGAAGAATCACCATATGAAGATAAAAACATTACAAAAAGATGTGGAAATGTGGTTGATCAAAGTAAAAGCTGGATGCATGCACTCATTGAAAAAAAGAGGCATATTAAGCATGCAAAAAAATGTGTGGAGATCAAGATGTATCTTGGTGGGATGACTTTTTCAATAATCAAGAAGAGATTATACAGTACATGATTGCAGGTCATTGGCCAGTTGATGTTCCGTTCACATGGGATTTTTG
>CM035438.1:18181311-18191311 GCA_020310875.1 Ceratopteris richardii
TGCGCGACTTTTAGAAGTATGTCTACAGATTCTACATACAAATGTTCCTATTGATCATTCTCACAGTAGGAAAGGAATTAGATCATGAAATTCTGAACATAGCTTCATTAGCTTTCAGATAGATGTGTTCAAAAGGATTTCTGATCCACATGATCAGACTGAGAGAAATCAGAGAAAGACGCGATGCTAACTCGTGAAGATAACTCTCTACACATCTATCTCTTAGACATTTTTCATCTAATGACTCTCATGCATATTTCTTTACATCATTGACTTATATACATATGGTTGTAGACTTATCTCGCATCTATTACATTACTCCTTATCATCCTAAGGATTTTCTATACTGAGATTACAAGAATTTCCACCTAAAATATACATATGTATACATACTTCCCTTCTGAGATCTCTTCACTCTCTCAAGTGCCTTCTTCCACTTCATTCTGCTCATAAGCTTGATTCAAGATCTTTATACTCACCAATTTGTGATTGGTTTGTTCCAACAGCTCCCCCTCAATCACTAATTGTGATTATTCCATTCTTCTTCACTCCTGCCATCTCTTTGAATCTCTACAACTTAGGTCCATCCAAGCTTTTAGTCATCATATCTGCAACTTGTTCTTTTGAAGTATACATCACTTCAATCTCTTTGTCAAGTACCTTTTCCCTCAAGAAATGATACTGGATCTCTATATGCTTAGTCCTGGCATGAAAAACAGGGTTAGCTGCCAGATACAAAGAACTCATATTGTCTCCAAAAATAATTGGAGTACTCTGATCAGTTCCAAAACTCTTCAAGAATGTCTTTAACCATATTACTTCTTTTGCAGCCTCTACCATTCCTTTATACGCAGCTTCTGTAGATGACAAAGCAGCTATATGTTGCTTCTTTGAACACCAAGAAACTAGTTTATCTCCAATATAACAAAGATACCCATGAGTAGACCTTCTATCATCTGAATCACCTGCCCAATCTGCATCACTAAATACTTTGATTCTTGTATCAGAAGTAAATCCATAATACAGACCTTCACTTAGGGTTCCTCTGATATATCTGAGTACCCTTTGAGCTGCAATCCAATGAGTCTTCTTTGGACAATGCATGAATTGTGATAACACACCTATTGCATATGATAGATCTGGCCTTGTTAAGGTAGCATAGATTAAACTACCTACCAAACTCTGATATTTCTTCATGTCATTAAATTCTTCACCTCCATACCTGCTCAACTTATGATTTACCTCCAATGGTGTGGTTGAAGGCTTGCAATCCTCCATGTTGAACTTGACCAGAAGATTCTTCAAGTACCTCTCTTGTGTAACATATACTCCATGTTGAGTATACACAATCTGCATTCCTAAGAAATAAGATAAGTTTCCCAAATCACTTATCTTAAACTCCTTCTCTATTTGTTTCTTAAGTTCATTGATTCCTTGAGCATCTGTACCTGTGACAATAATATCATCAACATAAATACACATGTATATGTATCCATTTTCACTTGCCCTCACTAGCAAGCTACTATCTGCCTTTGATGTTTGAAATCCACAATCATTCAAGAACTTGACAAGCCTGTAATTCCATGCTCGTGGGGCCTGCTTCAACCCATACAAAGCTCTCTTGAGCTTACACACATAATCTGATCCAATTGAATCCAAGAAACCTTCTGGTTGCTCCATGTACACTTCATCTGCAATGTATCCATTCATAAATGCATTCTTCACATCTAATTGTGATAACTTTCATCCTTTACAAGCAGCAATAGCAATCAATGATCTGATTGTAGACATCTTAGCAACAGGACTAAAGGTTTCATCATAATCTACCCCATAAGTTTCAACATAACCTTTGACCACAAGTCTAGCCTTGTATCTAGACACCTTACCATCTGCAAATCTTTTTGTTTTATACACCCACTTACATCCAATGACTTTCTGATTCTTTGGTCTTGGCACCAATTCCCAAGTTTCATTTTCAAGTAGAGCATCATACTCTTCTGGCATTGCCTTCTACCAATTCAGTTTACCTTTAGCTTCTTCATATGTAATTGGATCCTCTTCTGTCTTCACAATGTAAGCAAAATCTTTTGTTGTTAAAAGAAGATGTATCATAACTATACCTTATAGGCTCTTTCCTTTCCCTTGAGGATCTTCTGACCTCTGCACTTCTTGAAGTCTCAGCCACATTTGATTCTGGATCAAATCTTGGCCCATCTTCAACATTATCCTGCAATTTACTTTTACAATCAACATCATCAATATCTTCTTCATACACATTTACTTTTGCCTTCCCTTTCCTTTGTATTTCTTCAACACCTACATAATCATTTGTTGAACCTGTATACCATGTGCTTTGCTCATCAAATGTAGCATCTTTGGTAACAAGAAATTGCTTTGTGGATGGACTCCACAACCTATAACCCATCTGTTTATCATCATAACAATAAACACATACTTCTCTGATTTCGGTTCTAGCTTATGTCTCAATTGTGAAGGAACATAAGCATATGATAAACAACCAAATACCTTACAGTGATCAAGAGTAGGTTTCTTACCCCACCATGCTTCATAAGGAGTTCTTGTTGGTGCAAGACAAGCCTACACACATTGGCTTGGAACCTTGGACTCATTGAAGATTAGCATGGATAAAGGATTATCAAGACCTCATTTAAAGCAAGGCTCATATGAACATATGCTTATATGTTTTTACCTCTTTACCCCTTGTAAAAGTCTAAATGACTTGTCCTTTGTTTGTAATCACTTTAAGTCATCCACCTACCTTATTAGTCGTGGAAATTTGAATGATGAGATGGAGAGAATATCTCCCTATTTTTAGAGGAGAGATTCAAGGGAGCCTAAGTTTGAATTTCAAATTCAAATGAAGAACAAACTCCTATAAAAGTTAAAGAAGAAAAAAGTCGCGTGTTACACTCTCACTTTAGCTCACTCCCCGAGGCATATCTTTATTGTAACTCATTGTGTGTGAAGGTTACACCATAGTCAACACCACAATACCTCATTTAGCTGTGCTTGGCAAGCTAATGAGATTGTACAAACACATATATCAATAGAAGTATACATTCATCATCTCTGTTTTGTCTAAGTCACCTATTCCAAGTCTGTCAACTTCATCAGGGCATATCTCTGGATCTACTGAACCAAATCAAGAGATCTATAGCTCATTGGAACCAGCTCAAAGTCTACTACACGCATACAAAATCTCAAAGGATTTCAATCAGCCATTTGGGAGAAAATCGAGTCGAAGTGCACACTGGTATTTGTCTGCAGAGTTCCTGAAAAGTCGGGGGTGATTATAATTTTGCTAAACTTATTTCTCAGTGCATAGTTTATCAATTGAAGTGATTCCACTTGTGATTGGTAGCTTACTAAGGTATATTGATACTCCCAAAAGGAATTGTTCCAATTTTAAGTGTGCTGGACACACTGAGTAAAAGTCTGAGCAGGTATCACTACAGAAATAGAAGGTTTTGCTTGATTGTTGAAGTACCAAGTTATCTGTTTTGGTTTGATCATTACTCAAACCATTTCCAAAGTACATATATGGTTTCTTTATGTCATTTGGAAGCTAAGCTTGTGTACTAAGCATATCTAAAGAGAAAAGAGGGCAGGTGTGAAGCAGGTTTTGCAGCACCAACTGATTTCCTGAGTGCATCCATCCATCACTCTCAATAGTGGTATCAGAGCAAAGAAGGTAATCATGGGTGATGGTTTCCCTTCCTTCATTGACAAATTGGACAGAAACAATTATCAAGCTTGGTCATTAAGAATGAAGACCTATCTACAAGGGAGAAGTCTATTTGGATACATATCAAGAGATGAGGAGTTGCCCTCATTCAAGACTAGAGGACTACCTACAAAGGATGAGCATGAAAGACTCAACCAATGGTGTGCAAAGGATGCTTTGGCAAGGTCTTATCTCTTAAACTCTATATCTGACTTTCTTTTACCTCATGTAAGGAACTGTAAGACTGCCCAAGAGACTTGGGAAACCTTGTCAAATTATTTTTCTTCCAACACAAGGGCTAGGAAGAATCAATTATGGATAGAGTTCACAACACTTAGGAAGCAGCCCAAGCAATCAGTCTCAGACTATGTGACAAAGATCAAAGATGTGGCAGACCAACTAGCAAGCATGGGAGAGGAAATTGAAGAGGAGCAAATAGTCAGGCAAGTGACAAATGGACTCAAGGCAGATGACAAGTGGGAAAGTTTCACCACTGCAATGGACCTCTACATGGACATGCATACCCCTGATCTCACAACACTCATGGGCCAACTATTTACACATGAAGCAAAGTTCACCAAAGCTGGAGATCAATCAAAAGGTAATAACCCCTCTGCTCTCTATACTGATAAGAAAGTTAAAGATAAAGGCAAGAAGAAACAGGATGAAGAAGGCTCTACCCCTCAAGCCAATTATGCAGGGAGAGGTAGGTCATCTAGAGGAAGAGGCAGAGGAGGTAAGTCAGGTAGGGGGAGACCCTACAACTCATCACCTTGCAACATCTGTGGATTGTCCAATCATACCACAGATGAATGCTACAAGAACTACAAAAATCAGAGAGGAAGAGGCTACTCAAGAGGTGGATACTCTCAAGGGAGAGGCAGATTCAACCAACATCAAAGCTACAATGGATACAACAACCAATACAACAACAACTACAACAACAACCACAATGGAAACTACCAAGGTGGATTCAGAAATAGAAGAGACTACAACAACTACACAGAGGAGCAAGATGACTCCTTATTGATCATGAATATGACCTCCAAGATAGGTACAAATGATGATCATTTATTTTACATTGACTCAGGATGTTCTAACCATGTAGCTGGCAATGTGGCACTACTTTCTGATTTGGAAGAGCCCAAGGGCAAACATCAGGTACAAACAGGTGATGACACTAAACACTCTGTTGTCAAAATTGGAAATGTGAAGACATGTGATGGTAATCAGAACCTATTAAGCAGGGTACTCTATGTACCAACAATAACT
Organism: Ceratopteris richardii; assembly: GCA_020310875.1. Taxonomy (NCBI): domain Eukaryota; kingdom Viridiplantae; phylum Streptophyta; class Polypodiopsida; order Polypodiales; family Pteridaceae; genus Ceratopteris; species Ceratopteris richardii. Next base: position 18,186,329 of record CM035438.1, read on the forward strand.
AAGAATTTAATGAGTGTTGGTCAGATTGTGGAGAAAGGTTTGCAGGTCAGATTCACACAACATGGAGCATATGTGGAGGACCCAAAACAAGGATTCAGAAGGATAGCCAAAGGGGAGAAATCAGGTAGATTATTTACATTTGAGCTAGAAGATACAAAAAACATTGCTTTGTATAATTACAAGGATCAGACACTTTCAGAGTTAGAGATATGGCATAAGAGATTAGGGCACATAGGTGAAAGGACTCTTAAGCAAATGTGCAGGGATCAATGTGTGCTTGGGATACCTAATGTATCCAAGCAACACATGATTTACAAATGTGGATCATGTCAATTTGGTAAGTCTCACAGATTACCCTACTCAAGGAAAGGTTTCATGCATGAAGACTACCTAGACTTGGTACACACAGATGTTTGGGGACCTAGTAAGGACCCTTCCATTTCTGGTTCAAGGTATTATGTGTCCTTCATTGATGACTATAGCAGGTGGACCATTTTATACTTTATGAAGCATAAAGATGAAGTATTTAATTGTTTCAAGAGGTTCCTTGCACTTGTTGAGAATCAAACAGGTAGAAGCTTGAAGAGGCTAAGATCAGATGGTGGAGGAGAGTACTTCTCAAATGAGTTTGAAGACTTCTTGCAGGAAAGAGGCATCAAAAGGGAGATCACTACAAGGTACTCACCTGAACAAAATGGGGTAGCAGAAAGAAGGAATAGACTTATAGTGGAAACAGCTAGGTCTATGCTCAATGAAAAAAGGTTGCCAAATTACCTATGGGCAGAGAGTGTGTCCACTGCCACTTATCTCATCAATAGGTTGCCATCCAAATCACTTGATGGCATGACTCCATATGAAGCTTGGCATGGTAAGAGACCCTCTCTGGATCATTGCAAAATCTTTGGTTGTGTTGCATATGTGCAGATTCCCTCACAGGTAAGAGGAAAGCTAGACCCCAAGGCTGAGAAATGTATCTTCATTGGTTATGATTTGAACCAAAAGGGATACAGATTCTACAACCCCACAAACAAAGGGTTCAAGGTAAGCAGAGATGTCATATTTGATGAGAATGACTCATGGTATGAGAATGAATGCAGGAAAGTGAGTCTACCCTATGACATGGAGGAAGATTTTCCAAAGCTTACCAAAGAAGAGCCAACTCAGCAAGAAGATTCAAGCTCAGATGATGATACAATAAACCTTGAAGAGTTCAAAGCTTGGAAGTCCAAAGGGAAGATGAAGATGAAGCAACTAGAGGATAAGCCAGAAACTTCTACTCAAGCAATGAGAAGATCTCAGAGAGAGAAGAAGAAGCCTATCAGGTTTGGGTATGACACATCACTTGTAACTAAACATTCTGTATATCTTGCAAAAGATTTGTTGAATGAAGAACCAGGTACCTATGAAGAAGCAATTACAAAGCCAGAATGGAGAGAAGCCATGGATGAGGAGATAGAAGCTCTCAAAGAAAGTGATACTTGGGACTTGGTACCCAAGAAAGATTCTATGAAGGTAATTGGATCCAGATGGATCTACAAATTAAAGAAGAATTCAGATGGAACAATTAACAGATATAAAGCTAGGTTGGTAGCCAAGGGTTTTGCACAAACCCAAGGCATTGATTATGAGGAGACATTCTCTCCTGTGGCCAAGATGCCAACTATCAGAGTTTTGGTGAGTGTAGCTGCATCCAAGAATTGGAACATGTACCAATTGGATGTGAAGAATGCATTCTTGAATGGATGGATATCTGAAGAAGTCTACATGTCACAACCACCTGGTTATGAAGATCAAAAAAAGGTACATTATGTTTGTAAATTGAAGAAGGCTCTGTATGGTTTGAAGTAGGCACCTAGAGCATGGAATTACAGATTGACCACATATCTCCAAGACCAAGGATTTGTAATGAGCAAAGCAGACACTTCTCTATTCATAAAGAGAAGTAGTACAGAGGTAATCTACTTATGTGTTTATGTTGATGACATCATCATTACAGGTAATGATGTCAATGGGATTAGACACATCAAAGGACAGATGATGAAAGAATTCAAGATTAGTGATCTTGGATTACTAAAATATTTCCTAGGTCTTGAATTGATCTATACAAATTCAGGTATCTACATCACTCAAAAGAAGTATGTATAGGATATGGTCAAGAAGTTTGGTTTGCAGGATGCCAAGGTATCTACTACTCCAATGGAGGTTAACCAAAAGCTAAGTGCTCATGAAGGAGAAGAAATCAAAGACATTACAGGATACCAAAGTATGGTGGGTAGCTTAAACTATGCTACCTTGACAAGAATTGACATAGCATATGGAGTAAGTGTGCTTAGTCAATTCATGCACAAACCTAGGGTACCTCACCTAGAGGCAGCAAAGAAGATCTTGAAGTATTTGAAGGGAACTCAAAGTCATGGTTTGTATTTTCCTTATACATCAGATATTGATATTAAGGTTTACTCAGATGCAGATTGGGCAGGATGCAAGGATGATAGGAGGAGCACCTCAGGTTATATTTGTTTTGCAGGAGATAAGCCTATCTCTTGGTCAGCTAAGAAGCAACCTACAGTGGCATTGTCATCCACTGAAGCAGAGTATAGAGGGCTTGCAAATGCTACTCAAGAAGCTATCTGGTTGAAGCTTCTATATACAGAGTTAGGTCTACTCACAAGACCACCTATCATATTTGGAGACAACACTAGCTCTCTTCACCTTGCAGCAAATCCAATCTATCATGCCAGAACTAAACACATAGAGGTTCATTACCACTATGTGAGAGAGAAAATGCTAAGTAAAGATATACAATTGACCTATGTATCTACTAATATGCAATGTGCAGATTTACTTACAAAGGCATTGGATGGAAACAAGTTATGCAGATTCAAAACTATGATTGGATTGCAGGAAGTGATTGAAGAATGAAAGAGAAGACTTAAGCCAAAGTGTTTGGCTTGAGGGGGAGCTGTTGGTGCAAGACAAGCCTACACACATTGGCTTGGAACCTTGGACTCATTGAAGATTAGCATGGATAAAGGATTATCAAGACCTCATTTAAAGCAAGGCTCATATGAACATATGCTTATATGTTTTTACCTCTTTACCCCTTGTAAAAGTCTAAATGACTTGTCCTTTGTTTGTAGTCACTTTAAGTCATCCACCTACCTTATTAGTCGTGGAAATTTGAATGATGAGATGGAGAGAATATCTCCCTATTTTTAGAGGAGAGATTCAAGGGAGCCTAAGTTTGAATTTCAAATTCAAATGAAGAACAAACTCCTATAAAAGTTAAAGAAGAAAAAAGTCGCGTGTTACACTCTCACTTTAGCTCACTCCCCGAGGCATATCTTTATTGTAACTCATTGTGTGTGAAGGTTACACCATAGTCAACACCACAATACCTCATTTAGCTGTGCTTGGCAAGCTAATGAGATTGTACAAACACATATATCAATAGAAGTATACATTCATCATCTCTGTTTTGTCTGAGTCACCTATTCCAAGTCTGTCAACTTCATCAGGGCATATCTCTGGATCTACTAAACCAAATCAAGAGATCTATAGCTCATTGGGACCAGCTCAAAGTCTACTACAAGCATACAAAATCTCAAAGGATTTCATTCAGCCATTTGGGAGAAAATCGAGTCGAAGTGCACACTGGTATTTGTCTGCAGAGTTCCTGAAAAGTCGGGGGTGATTATAATTTTGCTAAACTTATTTCTCAGTGCATAGTTTATCAATTGAAGTGATTCCACTTGTGATTGGTAGCTTACTAACGTATATTGATACTCCCAAAAGGAATTGTTCCAATTTTAATTGTGCTGGACACACTGAGTAAAAGTCTGAGCAGGTATCACTACAGAAATAGAAGGTTTTGCTTGATTGTTGAAGTACCAAGTTATCTGTTTTGGTTTGATCATTACTCAAACCATTTCCAAAGTACATATATGGTTTCTTTATGTCATTTGGAAGCTAAGCTTGTGTACTAAGCATATCTAAAGAGAAAAGAGGGCAGGTGTGAAGCAGGTTTTGCAGCACCAACTGATTTCCTGAGTGCATCCATCCATCACTCTCAACAGTTCTTCCATCCAAAGCTTTACAAGGTAACCTATTCACAAGGTATGTTGCAGTGTTGATAGCTTCTGCCCATAAGTAATTTGGACAATTCTTTTCCTTCATCATTGCTCTTGCAAATTCTACAAGATTTCTATTTCTTCTTTCTACAACTCCATTCTCTTGAGGGGAGTACCTCCAAGTTACTTCTATTTTTATACCTGCATTCCACAAATAATCATCAAACTCTTTAGAGAAATACTCTCCCCCTCCATCTGATCTCAACCTCTTAAGCTTTTGCCCTGTAATCCTTTCTGCATAAGCATGATAATGTTTGAATGTCTTGAAGACTTCTGATTTATCCTTGATTACATATAAAGTAATCCATCTAGTTGCATCATCAACAAACAACAGATAATATCTGGATCCATTTATGATATAGTCCCTTGAAGGACCCCACACATCTGTATGAACTAACTCAAGCATGTTTGAATACTTGTATCATGATTTGTTGTAAGAACTTTTATTTGCTTTACCTAATTGAAAAGCTTCACACTTGTACACCATATGTTGCCCTTCAATTTCTGGCAAACCAAGCACCACTTGATTCTTCGACATTTCCTTTATAGCTCTCTCATTGAAATGACCTAGCCTTTTATGCCATAGGTCTAATTCAAACATCTTTTGACTTCCATAAGTAAATAAAGCATGTCCCATATTACCTTGGACTTTGAGAGTAAACAACCTTCCTTCCTTTTTACCTGCAATTATGTTTCTATATCCTTGATTTGGATCTTGCACATAGACACCATCATTTGTGAATCTGACTTCATATCCCTTCTCCACAATTTGCCCTACACTTATCAGATTTTTAGGAATAGTAGGAACATAAAGTACCTTGCTCAAGAGTGTACTTCCACTCTTTGTCTTCAT
>CM035438.1:18203811-18206311 GCA_020310875.1 Ceratopteris richardii
ACACACAGATGTGTGGGGACCATCAAAGGATTTCAGTATAAATGGATCAAGATATTATGTGATTTATGTTGATGATGCTACTAGATGGATCACTATCTATGTGATCAAAGATAAGTCAGAAGTGTTTAATACATTTAAACACTATCATGCGTATGCAGAAAGAACTACAGGTCATAAACTGAAGAGACTAAGATCAGATGGAGGGGGAGAGTATTTCTCTAACGAATTCAGTGACTACTTATGGAATGCAGGTATAAAAAGGGAAGTTACTTGCAGGTACTCTCCTCAACAAAATGGTGTAGCAGAAAGAAGGAATAGGACTCTTGTTGAGTTTGCAAGGTCCATGATGAATGAGAAAAATTGCCCTAATTATTTGTGGGCTGAAGCTGTAAACACAGCTACTTATTTGGTCAATAGGTTACCATGTAAAGCCCTGCAAGGTATGACACCATATGAAGCTTGGTGGGGTAAAAGACCTACCCTGGATCATTGCAGAGTATTTGGATGTGTGGCATATGCATATGTGCCATCACAGTTAAGACACAAATTGGAACCTAAAGCTGAAAAATATGTTTTCATTGGTTATGATGACAAACAGATGGGATACAGGTTGTGGAATCCATCCACAAAACATTTTTTGGTATCGAAAGATGTTACGTTTGATGAGCAAAGTTCTTGGTATGCAGGAACAGTTAATAATAATACAGGTGATGAAGAAGAAATAAGTCAAAAGAAAGGTAAATCAAAGGTTCAAATAATTGATGAAGAAGAAAATTATGAAGTGCAGGAAGAAGCTGAAGAAAGGCCAAGATTTGATCCTGAGTGTGAAGAACCAAAAACCTCAAGGACTGGAGAACTCAGAAGGTCATCAAGAAATAGATGGCAACCTACAAGGTACAGTTATGATACTTCATTTTTGGCTACGAAAGATTATGCTTACATAGTGAAAGCAGATGAAGACCCTTCTACATATGAAGAGGCAAAAGGTAAGGAAAAATGGGAGAAAGCTATGCAAGAAGAACATGATGCATTGGTGGAAAATCAAACATGGGATTTAGTTCCTAAACCAAATAGCCAGAAGATTATTGGATGCAAGTGGGTCTACAAGACCAAAAGATTTGCAGATGGAAGTGTGTCTAGATACAAAGCTAGACTTGTTGTCAAAGGGTTTGCTCAAACATATGGAGTTGATTATGATGAGACTTATAGTCCAGTGGCAAAGATGACAACTATCAGAACGCTCATAGCTGTTGCTGCGAGTAAAGGTTGGAAGGTATGTCAGTTAGATGTAAAAAATGCTTTTCTGAATGGTTATATTTCAGATGATGTGTTCATGGAGCAACCTCAAGGGTTCAGAGATAAAAGATATCCAGATCATGTGTGTAAGCTCAAGAGAGCTTTGTATGGCTTGAAGCAAGCGCCAAGAGCGTGGAATTACAGACTTGTAAAGTTCTTGAAAGAACTTGGTTTTCAGGTGTCTGAAGCAGATAGTAGTCTGCTTATAAAAGCAAGTGATAATGGTTTCATATACATGTGCATATATGTTGATGATATAATCCTTACAGGAACAGATGAGTCAGGTATACAAAGACTCAAGAAGCAAATGGAAAAGGAGTTCAAGATAAGTGACTTGGGAGACTTGTCTTATTTCTTGGGTATGGAGATCAGATATACTCAGCATGGAGTATTCGTGACCCAAGAAAGATATTTGAAGAACTTGTTAATCAAGTTTAAAATGAATGATTGCCGGATAGCACCTACTCCAATGGAGGTGAATCACAAATTGAGTAAGTTTGGTGGTGAAGAATTTAAGGATGTGAGACAATATCAGAGTTTGGTTGGTAGTCTTATCTATGCTACTTTAACCAGACCTGATTTATCATATGCAGTAGGAGTATTGTCTCAGTTCATGCACTGTCCAAGGAAAGAACACTGGATTGCAGGACAAAGGGTGTTGAGGTACATTAAGGGTACACTCAAAGAAGGTTTGTATTATGGTTTTACATCAGATACAAATATCAAAATATACAGTGATGCAGATTGGGCAGGTAATCCAAATGACAGAAGGTCAACATATGGATACATGTGTTATGTGGGAGATAAGCTAATCTCATGGTGTTCCAAGAAGCAACATACAGTTGCTTTGTCTTCTACCGAAGCTGAGTACAAAGGCATGGTTGAAGCCGCAAAGGAAGTGATTTGGCTAAAGACTTTAATGAAGAGTTTTGACACTATACAGAGGACTCCAATTATATTTGGAGATAACATGAGTTCATTATATTTAGCTGCTAATCCTGTTTTTCATGCCAGGACTAAACACATTGAGATTCAGTATCACTTTCTAAGAGAGAAGGTGATGGATAAAGAGATTGAAGTAATCCATACTTCAACGAAAGATCAGTTAGCTGATATGCTTACAAAAAGTTTGGATGGACCTAAGTTACAAAGGTTTAAAGATATGGCAGGAATAAAGAAGACAGAGAAAACCTCAATTGATGAT
>CM035438.1:18226311-18231311 GCA_020310875.1 Ceratopteris richardii
CGCTCAAGTCGATGCCCGGCATCGACTTGCACACAAAGTCGATGCCTGGCATCGACTTGCACTTAAAAGTCGATGCCTGGCATCGACTTACACCTAGAAGTCCATGCCTGGCATCGACTTGAACCTAAAAGTCGATGCCTAGCATCGACTTTGCACCCTAAAGTCGATGCGTGGCATCGACTTTCAGGCCAAATTCGATGCCAGGCATCGATTTGAGTGTGCAAGTCGATGCCAGGCATCGACTTTTAGGTCCAAGTCGATGCCAGACATCGACTTTTAGGTCCAAGTCGATGCTAGGCATCCAGTTGAGGTGAAAGTCCATGCCAAGCATCGACTTGAGGGTGCAAGTCGATGCCAGGCATCGACTTGAGGGTACAAATCGATGCTAGGCATCGACTTACACGCTCAAGTCCATGCCTGGAGTCGACTTGCACCTAAAACTTGATGCTTGGCATCGACTTGCCTGGCATCGACCTGCACCTAAAAGTCGATGCCTGGCATCAACTTGCACCAACAAGTCGATGCCTGGCATCGACTTGAGGGTGCAAGTCGATGCCAGGCATCGAGTTGTACCCTCATTGGAACTATATTTTAGGAGCTAAGAAAAAAAAAACCTAGAAAGCAGACTATTTACTCAAACATACAAAAGGAATCTTTTAGGAATCTTTTTTTTTGGTGTGATTTTGTCTACCTCTTGGTACTCTTTCAAACATTGTTCTTCTCCATCAGATTTGCCTTGCTGGTATGCTAAGCTCTATGCTCCATGGCTGTTTGTGCTCTGTTGCTCTCTCTTGCTCGTGGATTTTGAGAATGAGAATGATCTCCTCCTCTGCTATTTATAGGCAATTGGGTAACTTGAACCAGAGACTAATTGGATCTAACTGAATGAGTCCAGTTGCTAACTATATCTGTCAACTTATCTAACCAGGAAATACCACTCACACAAATAGGCTGTTTCACCAGGACTTTAATGAAATATTCATTGAACCTTGGAACTATTTATATACATTTGCATGGAAATTACACTTCAATGGCAAGAGTATGGTATGTACACGAGGATGTCTAATGTCATGTATAAATTGTTTCTTAGAATCTCTTGCTCGGGAAAAAAACAAGTCTAAGTTGTGTTGAATATGGGAGATTAATGACATCTTTATAGTGTTATCCTTCTCACTTCAGTTCATATTCACATTTATCTTGTAACACATTGTTGAAATGGAAAATCAATGTATGAATAAACGTTCAAGTAAAGAGCTCTGGGGTAATTTTGACAAAATAGGTTGGTAATTTCAACAAAATAGCTTAGTAATTTCAAATGTCACTCATTGTCTTTGCATCCAACGTTCAGAAAAATTGTACATTCAAAATTCATTTGAAAATCTTTTGTAACAAGCATATACTTAATTCTTACATATATTTCTTACATATACTTTTCCATATACTTCTTACATATACATTTCCGTGTACCTCTTTTACACATAATTCTTTTTTAATATACTTTCATCTACCTCTTTGAGATCTAGCCAAGACCACAATAAATCCTAATCCTTTAAATCTTAACCAAAGGTAAAATTTCTTCTTGTATAGTCTTCAATGGCACTACTCCAAACAATTTTAATATCTAATCCAGTTGGAACTCAACTTGGATATATTTTGATTCACTCACAATGCTAAGACTCAATTGATGGAGAATGTTAATCTCCAAAAGAACAACTTATTCTTGTGATTAGAACACCTCTATACCAAGAATAAGTCAAACACTCCACTAATTTAGAGGATCAATTGCTAATTACCAAAAGATTAACAAATCTATGAAGAAGATGAAACACAGAAAAGTCTGCTGCACTATTTTTCCACATTGACCTATCAAACGTGTAAAGTTTTTGATGAAACTTTGTACGAAGTATCTCCTAGAGATTGCGCATCTACTCCAAGTTGAATCACTTCAAAAGATTAAGTATAACTTGAGAAATTGATTTCACAAGTTACCTATGTCAGAAACTGTTATCCAAAACAGTCGACTTTACACCTGTAACTTTTAAGACTTGGTTCTCCTTGAATAGAACCCGTTTTACAAAATGCTTCTAGACATAAGTAGCTTATCTTCCAACTTAAAGATTAAGCCCTCACTCATGCAAAACTTTAAACTGTGCTAGGAGAAATGATCAAAACATTGACTTCGAAATATGCACCTGTTTTAGGAACCTGTGAATACACTTCACATATGAATGTTCCTACACTTAATTCACTCAGCCTGATTACAATTGGAAGCTGAAACTTTGCACAGAGGTCAAGCAACTCTCAACTTAGACTTGTACAAAAGCATTCCACAATTGATCTACTGTAGAAGGAGAACACACAGAAACATCGGGCGCAAAATTTTTCATTTACTCAGAGAAAATACAACTGAGTGATGAGAGCTAACTCAAATTCACTTTCCTCTATCTTATGACTTCTATCTCCCTCATTCTTGACATCTGACTATTGTCACATATGCTCTCATACATACCCCGACTTTTCTCAAGGTATTTATAGATAATTTGTACATAATTCTTACTGAACAAAAGATCTAAGTCATCTATGACTATGCTAATGTACATATGTGTACACTTCTCTTGTCCTCTGATTGTGATCTTCTTCCACACTTTAGGAATTGATTCTTCCTTCATCATTTGATCTTCCAAGCCTTCAATTGGTGATTGGTATGCACCAACATCAATGACTCATATCTAGTTAGACATCAACTGTGTATCTCATCTTTCAAAAGTGAATCAAATCTTTGGTTCCCTTATTAGTGTATATTTGAGTAATTAAGAGAGTTGATGTAATTTGATGTTTAATGTTATTTAATGTACTTTAATGAACTTTTGATTTCATATCTTCTTGATGTGACATTTGATGTGACATCTTCACTTGATCTCGGATTTCTACTTATTTAAAAAGGTCATTCCTCTTCAGTCTTCTGTGAACTCAGTGAAGATGAGCTCAATCTTTTCAGTGGATGCTTCGGCATCAGCTTCCTCTGCTCATATTGATAGAGTCTCGGATTCATTGTTCTCAGTTGACCCTTTCCACAGAAGTGATGGTTTAGAACATGCTGATGATTCTATGTTTTCTGTTGAGTCATTTAAGTTATCCAATTCATAGTGCAATGCTGCTCAACCAAATGCACCTCTTGATCTCCCATCTGATCCAACCATTGATCTCCCTTTTGACTCAAGTGCATGTGGAGCAACGGAAAAGCAAAGCAAGCTCAATCTACGATTTAAAAGAAGGCCTCATGAGGTAAGTCAAAAAAGATATAAATTTCTTACTTCAGATAGACAGATTGCATTGGATATTGTGAAGCATTGTTGTGGTTTGAAATCTTTGTACAATTTAGGAATGAAGAAACTAAAACACCTAAGAGAAAAATTCCTCCATTTAGATAGTGAAAGGCAGGATATATACCTTGTTTCTCGCATGAAAATGATTGAGGATAACATGTCAGTAACACGGGTTGCTTTTGAATATTTCTTTAGTCAAGGGATGCGATGTTGTAGGGCTGCATTTAAAATTGCAATGGGTGTGGGAAATTTTAGAATACATAGAGTTCAGCAAGGGCTTTTGAATGGGGATCTCATTTTGGATACCTTCCATGTTGGGACCAAAGGATCTGTTGGACGTCATGCAATGAATTGGATGATGAACTATTTTAGCTTGCATTGTGAGGTTACGCCTACAACTGGAAGGTTGCACTTGTCAGATAACTTTACTCGTCGAGAGGTATTTCAAATATATAGAGAACACATGGAAAATAGAAATGACAAGTATGTGTTGTATTGTCACTTTACTCGATTATGGAAGGAAGAGTTTAACAATGTGTCTATTCCTCGTAAAGTTAGAATGGGTGAATGTTCAGTTTGCGCCACTTTGAAAAACATGGCAAAAGGGGCTACAACACCACAGGAAAAGAATAATTTTAAAAACCTTCTTAACAACCATCGTGAGTCAAGCTTTAGAGAGAAAGAAAGCAATTCATCATCGAAGTAAAGCACTCAGAAATCCGGAGCGTTATATGTGTTTGTTGATCGATGGTATGGATCAAAAAAAAACTTGTTTGCCACATTTTTATCGCATCCCTAAGGACATTGGAGATGAAGTCCTTGTGCAAATGCATTTGGTTGGTGCTTTGGTATACAATGGAACTGTAATGACCAAGGTTTTCTTCACATATCCGAATGTGCATAATGATCCAAACCTTACAGTTGCTGTCATTCATCGTGTTTTGCAATCATGGAAGGGTCTTTTGCCACCAACTCTATATTTGCAACTTGCTAATACTGCAAGAGAGAATAAAAATTCTACAGTCTTTCGATATTTAAGCATGCTTGTTGAAAAACAGGTATTTCAGAAGGTTAAGGTAAATTTCCTTCTGGTTGTCTACACTCATGATCACATTGACCAAATGTTCAGTACTTTCTATAAGAAGTTGGCACGTAACAAAGCTTTTACTCTTCCGATTTTATCTGAGCTGATTTCAGAAGCATATACTCCAAAACCAGAAGTTCAACACCTCACACAGATTTATAACTTTAAGCACTTTTGCTCAATGGGCCTTGATAACAATGCTAAGGTTTTGGCTCCATTGCACAATATTAGTTTCGACCATGTATTCTTGATGAGGAGGGTTGATGAAATAACCCTTTTATTTGCAAATCAATATTCATCTTCTCCTGGGTGGGAGCCTAAGGAGGGATGCAGATTCTTATTGCATGTGCCTAATTTGTCTACAGTGTATGGTGCAGCACAATCACCATATGAAGATAAAAACAATACAGAAAGATGTGAAAATGTGGTTGATCAAAGTAAAAGCTGGATGCATGCACTCATTGAAAAGAAGAGACATATTGAACATGCAAAAAAATATGCTGGAGATGAAGATGTATCTTGGTGGGAGGACTTTTTCAATCATCAAGAAGAGATTATAGAGTATACAATTGCAGGTCACTGGCCAGTTG
>CM035438.1:18236311-18241311 GCA_020310875.1 Ceratopteris richardii
ACTTGATCTCTTGAGTGCATCCTACATCACTCCCAACAGTGGTATCAGAGCATATAAGGTAACATGGGTGATGGTTTCCCTTCCTTCATTGAAAAATTGGACAGGAACAACTACCAAGCTTGGTCTCTGAGGATGAAGACCTATCTACAAGGAAGGAGCTTGTTTGGATTCATATCAGGAGATAAGGAATTGCCCTCATTCAAAGCTAGAGGCCTACCCACCAAGGAAGAGCAAGAGAGACTTAATCAATGGTGTGCAAAAGATGCTTTGGCAAGGTCATATCTTCTAAACTCTATTTCTGATTTCCTTCTACCACATATAAGGAATTGCAAAACTTCCCAAGAGACTTGGGAAACCTTGTCAACTTATTTTTCATCAAGCACAAGGGCCAGAAAGAATCAGCTATTGATTGAGTTTACCACTCTTAGGAAGCAATCAAAGCAATCTGTCTCAGATTTTGTCACCAAGGTCAAAGACACTGCAGACCAACTTGCAAGTGTTGGAGAGGAGATTGAGGAAGAACAAATAGTCAGACAAGTAATCAATGGACTAAAGGCAGATGACAAGTGGGAGAGCTTTACCACAGCAATGGACTTATACATGGGCATCCAAGCACCTGATTTAACAACTCTGATTGGACAACTCTTCACACATGAAGCAAAGCTTACAAAGCATGGAGAGCAATCAAAAGGTAACAATCCCTCTGCCCTATACACTGATAAGAAAGTTAGAGACAAAGGTAAAAGCAAGAAAGTTGATGAAGAAGGCTCTACCTCCCAAGCAAACTATGCAGGGAGAGGTAGGTCTTCAAGAGGTAGGGGCAGAGGAGGTAAGTCAGGTAGGGGGAGACCCTACAACCAATCTCCATGCAACATTTGTGGCTTGCCTAACCATACCACAGATGAGTGCTACAAAAACTACAAGAACCAAAGAGGAAGAGGTCACCAAAGAGGAAGAGGTCACCAAAGAGGAGGATACTCTCAAGGCAGAGGCAGGTTCAATCAAAATCAAGACTACAATGGCTACAACAATAATTACAACAACAATTACAACCACAATGGCAACTATCAAGGTGGATACATAAATAGGAAGGACTACAATAACTATGCAGAGGAGCAAGATGACTCCCTATTGATCATGAATATGACTTCTAAGTCAGGTATCAATGATGATCACTTATTCTATATTGATTCAGGTTGCTCTAATCATGTAGCTGGCAATGTTGCATTACTCTCTGATTTGGAAGAACCCAAAGGCAAGCATCAAGTGCAGACAGGTGATGACACTAAACATTCAGTTGTCAAAATTGGTAATGTCAAAACTAGTGATGGTAATCAGAATCTATTGAGCAGAGTCTTGTATGTTCCAACAATCACTAAGAACCTAATGAGTGTAGGTCAGATTGTTGAAAAAGGTCTACAGGTCAGGTTCACTCAACATGGTGCATATGTGGATGGATCCAAGACATGGATTCAGAAGGATAGCCAAGGGAGAAAAATCAGGTAGATTGTTTACCTTTGAACTTGAAGACACTAAGAATATTGCTTTGTACAACTATAAGGATCAAACACTATCAGAATTGGAGATTTGGCACAAGAGATTAGGTCACATTGGAGAGAGGACCTTAAAACAAATGTGCAGGGATCAATGTGTGCTTGGGATACCTAATGCATCCAAGCAACACATGATATACAAGTGTGGGGCTTGTCAATTTGGTAAGTCACACAGATTGCCATATCACAAGAAAGGTTTTATGCATGAAGATTATCTGGAATTGGTGCATACAGATGTTTGGGGACCTAGCAAGGAGCCATCCATATCAGGATCAAGATACTATGTGTCCTTCATTGATGACTATAGCAGATGGACTATCTTATATTTCATGAAACATAAAGATGAAGTATTTAATTGTTTCAAGAGGTATCTTGCACTAGTTGAAAATCAAACAGGTAGACATTTGAAGAAGCTAAGGTCAGATGGTGGTGGAGAATACTTCTCCAATGACTTTGAAGATTTCTTGCAGGAAAGAGGCATCAAGAGGGAGATTACTACAAGGTACTCACCTGAACAAAATGGGGTAGCTGAGAGAAGGAATAGACTCATTGTAGAGACATCTAGGTCTATGCTTAATGAAAAGAAATTGCCAAATTATCTTTGGGCAGAGAGTGTATCTACTGCCACATACCTAATCAACAGGTTGCCATCAAAATCACTTGATGGAATGACACCCTATGAGGCTTGGCATGGTAAGAGACCATCTCTGGATCATTGCAAAATCTTTGGTTGTGTTGCATATGTGCATATTCCCTCACAGGTAAGGGGAAAGCTAGACCCTAAAGCTGAAAAATGTATCTTCATTGGTTATGATTTGAATGAGAAGGGATACAGATTCTACAACCCCTCAAACAAAGGCTTCAAGGTAAGCAGAGATGTCATCTTTGATGAGAATGACTCATGGTATGAGAATGAATGCAGGAAGGTTAGTCTACCCTATGACTTGCAAGAGGAGTTTCCAAAGCTAATCAAAGAAGAACCAAACAAGGAAGAAGATCCAGATTCAGATGATGATGACACAATTAACCTTGAGGAATTCAAGGCATGGAAGTCCAAAGGAAAGATGAAGATAAAAAAGCTAGAGGATATACCAGAATCCTCAACTCAAGCTATGAGGAGATCTCAAAGAGAAAGTAAGAAACCTATCAGATATGGGTATGATACTTCCCTTGTAACTAAGCATTCTGTATACCTTGCAAAGGATCTATTGAATGAAGAACCAGGTACATTTGAAGAAGCAATCACTAAGCCAGAATGGAAAGAAGCCATGGATGAAGAAATGGAAGCTCTCAAGGAAAGTGACACTTGGGACTTGGTACCCAAGAAGGACTCTATGAAGGTGATAGGATCCAGATGGATCTACAAACTCAAGAGGAACTCAGATGGAACAATCAACAGGTAAAAAGCGAGATTGGTTGCCAAGGGTTTTGCACAAACCCAAGGTATTGATTATGAGGAGACATTTTCTCCTGTGGCCAAGATGCCAACAATCAGAATTTTGGTGAGTGTAGCTGCATCCAAGAATTGGAACATGTACCAACTAGATGTCAAGAATGCTTTCTTGAATGGATGGATATCTGAAGAAGTCTACATGTCACAACCACCTGGCTATGAAGATCCCAAGAAGGTCAACTATGTTTGTAAATTGAAGAAGGCTCTATATGGATTGAAGCAGGCACCTAGAGCATGGAATTACAGGTTGACAACCTATCTCCAAGAGCAAGGGTTTGTGATGAGTAAAGCAGACACTTCTCTATTCATAAAGAGAAGTAGTACAGAGGTAATATACTTGTGTGTCTATGTTGATGACATCATTATTACAGGAAATGATGTTCAGGGAATTAGACACATCAAAGGTCAAATGATGAAGGAATTCAAGATAAATGATCTTGGATTGTTGAAGTACTTCCTAGGACTTGAATTGGTTTACACAAATTTAGGTATCTTTATTACCCAGAAGTACATTCAGGATATGGTCAAGAAGTTTAATTTGCAGGATGCTAAAGTCTCAAGCACTCCTATGGAGGTCAACCATAAACTCAGTGCTCATGAAGGGGAAGAACTCCAAGATATTACAGGTTACCAAAGTATGGTAGGTAGTCTTAATTATGCTACCTTAACCAGGATTGATATAGCATATGGTGTTAGTGTGCTTAGCCAATTCATGCACAACCCAAAAATACCTCATCTAGAGGCAGCAAAGAAAATCTTGAAGTACCTCAAAGGAACTCAAAGTCATGGGTTGTACTTTCCTTACACATCAGATATTGATATTAAGGTATATTCAGATGCAGATTGGGCAGGTTGCAAGGATGACAGGAGGAGCACATCTGGTTACATATGTTTTGCAGGTGATAAACCAATTTCTTGGTCATCCAAGAAACAACCCACAGTAGCTTTATCATCTACTGAGGCAGAGTATAGAGGGCTAGCCAATGCCACTCAAGAAGCTATCTGGTTGAAGCTTTTGTATTCAGAATTGGGCCTATTCACAAGGCCACCAATCATCTTTGGTGATAACACAAGTTCTCTTCACCTTGCAGCTAATCCAATTTATCATGCTAGGACAAAACACATAGAGGTTCATTACCACTATGTGAGGGAGAAATTACTTAGCAAAGATATCCAATTGACTTATGTGTCTACTAATATGCAATGTGCAGATTTGCTTACTAAAGCATTGGATGGAAGCAAGCTATGCAGATTTAAATCCATGATTGGATTGCACGAAGTAATTGAAGACTAGAAATGAAGACTTGAGCCAAAGTGTTTGGCTTGAGGGGGAGCTGTTGGTGTAATTCAAGCCTTAACACTTGGCTTGGATATCAACCTTGAGGACTCAACATAAAGCTTGGACCTTGGAAGCTTAGCTTGGATTAATTCATGAAGATATCACTTGAAGAATGAGCCATAGGAACTCATGCTTATGTGTTCTAATTTTTACTCATTGTAAAAGTCATTGTGACTTGGCATTTACATGCAATCATACCTACTTGATTAAGTCGTGGAAACTTTGATTGATTAAGTAGGTGAATGATTGAGAGAATATCTCATTCACTTTTAGGTACAAGATTCTAGGATATTTGAATTAGAGTTAAAATTCAAATCCTCACACAAACCATATATATGTGATGAAAAAAGTCGCGGGTGATAATCTCACTTCAGCTCACTTCCCGAGGCATCCTACTACTGTATCTGTGTGTGTGTTAGAGCTACATCATAGCCTACACCACCATTCCTCATTTAGCTATGCTTGTAATGCTAATGAGCTTGTAACATTTACATTAATCAATAGATACATACACATTTCTAAACTCTTGCTTCTCTGAGTCATCTACCTCAAGTCTGTCAACTTCAACAGAGCATATCTCAGGATCTACTGGGTCCAATCAAGTGATTCAAAGCACATTGGAACAAGCTTAAAGCATACTATATGCCGACAAAAT
>CM035438.1:18246311-18248811 GCA_020310875.1 Ceratopteris richardii
AGATTTGAATCTGCCTAGCTTGTTTCCATCCAATGCCTTGGTAAGTAAATCTGCACATTGCATATTAGTAGAAACATAGGTCAATTGTATATCTTTACTTAGCAATTTCTCTCTCACATAGTGGTAATGAACCTCTATGTGCTTTGTTCTGGCATGATAAATTGGGTTTGCTGCAAGATGAAGAGAGCTAGTATTGTCTCCAAAGATAATAGGTGGTCTTGTATGTAGACCTAACTCTGTGTAAAGAAGCTTCAACCAGATAGCTTCTTGAGTAACATTTGCAAGTCCTCTATACTCTGCTTCAGTGGATGACAATGCCACTGTAGGTTGCTTCTTAGCTGACCAAGAGATAGGCTTATCTCCTGCAAAACAAATGTACCCTGAGGTGCTTCTCCTATCATCCTTGCATCCTGCCCAATCTGCATCTGAATAAACCTTTATGTCAATATCTGATGTATAAGGAAAATACAAACCATGACTTTGAGTTCCCTTGAGATATTTCAAGATCTTCTTTGCTGCCTCTAGATGAGGTACTCTAGGTTTGTGCATGAATTGACTAAGCACACTTACACCATATGCTATGTCAATTCTTGTCAAGGTAGCATAGTTCAAGCTACCCACCATACTTTGATATCCTGTAATGTCTTTGATTTCTTCTCCTTCATGAGCACTTAGCTTTTGGTTAACCTCCATTGGAGTAGTAGATACCTTGGCATCCTGCAAACCAAACTTCTTGACCATATCCTGTACATACTTCTTTTGAGTGATGTATATACCTGAGTTTGTGTATATCAATTCAAGACCTAGGAAATATTTTAGTAATCCAAGATCACTAATCTTGAATTCTTTCATCATCTGTCCTTTGATGTGTCTAATCCCATTGACATCATTACCTGTAATGATGATGTCATCAACATAAACACATAAGTAAATTACCTCTGTACTACTTCTCTTTATGAATAGAGAAGTGTGTGCTTTGCTCATCACAAATCCTTGGTCTTGAAGGTAGGTGGTCAATCTATAGTTCCATGCTCTAGGTGCCTGTTTCAAACCATACAGAGCCTTCTTCAATTTGCAAACATAATGTACCTTTTTTTGATCTTCATAGCCAGGTGGTTGTGACATGTAGACTTCTTCAGATATCCATCCATTTAGGAATGCATTCTTTACATCCAATTGGTACATGTTCCAATTCTTGGATGCAGCTACACTCACCAAAACTCTGATAGTTGGCATCTTGGCCACAGGAGAAAATGTCTCCTCATAATCAATGCCTTGGGTTTGTGCAAAACCCTTGGCTACCAACCTAGCTATGTCCTGTTAATTGTTCCATCTGAATTCTTCTTCAATTTGTAGATCCATCTGGATCCTATTACCTTCATAGTATCCTTCTTGGGTACCAAGTCCCAAGTATCACTCTCTTGGAGGGCTTCTATCTCCTCATCCATGGCTTCTCTCCATTCTGGCTTTGTAATTGCTTCTTCATAGGTACCTGGTTCTTCATTCAACAAGTCTTTTGCAAGATATACAGAGTGTTTAGTTACAAGTGATGTGTCATACCCAAATCTGATAGGTTTCTTCTTCTCTCTCTGAGATCTTCTCATAGCTTGAGTAGAAGTTTCTGCCTTGTCCTCCAATTGCTTCATCTTCATCTTTCCTTTGGATTTCCAAGCCTTGAACTCTTCAAGGTTGATGGTATCATCATCTGAGCTTGAATCTTCTTGCTGAGTTGGCTCTTCCTTGGTAAGCTTTGGAAAATCTTCCTCCATGTCATAGGGTAGACTCACTTTCCTGCATTCATTCTCATACCATGAGTCATTCTCATCAAATATGACATCTCTGCTTACCTTGAAGCCTTTGTTTGTGGGGTTGTAGAATCTGTATCCCTTTTGGTTTAAATCATAGCCAATGAAGATACATTTCTCTGCCTTTGGGTCTAGCTTTCCTCTTACCTGTGAGGGAATATGCACATATGCTATACAACCAAAGATTTTGCAATGATCCAGAGAGGGTCTCTTACCATGCCATGCTTCATATGGAGTCATGCCATCAAGTGATTTGGATGGCAACCTGTTGATGAGGTAAGTGGCAGTGGACACACTCTCTGCCCATAGGTAATTTGGCAACCTTTTTTCATTGAGCATAGACCTAGCTGTTTCCACTATAAGTCTATTCCTTCTTTCTGCTACCCCATTTTGTTCAGGTGAATATCTGGTAGTGATCTCTCTCTTGATGCCTCTTTCCTGCAAGAAATCTTCAAACTCATTGGAGAAATACTCTCCTCCACCATCTGATCTTAGCCTCTTCAAGCTTCTACCTGTTTGATTCTCAACAAGAGCAAGATACCTCTTGAAACAATTAAACACTTCATCTTTATGCTTCATAAAGTATAAAATGGTCCACCTGCTATAGTCATCAATAAAATACACATAATATCTTGAACCAGAAATGGAAGGGTCCTTGCTAGGTCCCCAAACATCTGTGTGTACCAAGTCTAGGT